>VZRH01001144.1:177207-224823 GCA_013397555.1 Urocynchramus pylzowi | reverse complement strand
CAGGGCTTAGGGCAGGGCTCAGGACAGAGCTCAGGACAGGGCCTGGGCTGTGCCAGCAGCTCTCCCTGAGGGGCTCCGGGGCTGCTCTGCCCCTGCCCAGCCCAAGGATCATCCCTGGGCCAGGATCTGCAGTGTCCCCATGGGCTGATCCCCTCGGAGCATCCCAGCTTGTCCCATCCCAGCTTGTCCCATCCCAGCTTGTCCCATCCCAGCAGTGCTGTCCCGGCCCAGAGCAGGGCCAGGGAGGAAGGCAGCCCTGCCAGGCAGAGCAGGGGGTGTTCCCTGCTGCCTCCCCACCTTCCCTGCCCGGCACAGCTGCTTCCCATCCCCTTCCTCTGCTCCGGGGCTCGGCTCTCTTGGAACCGGTTCAATCCACCAGCAAAGGCTGCAAATCCAAATCACCACAACCAGAGAGAGGCAGAGCAGAAGTGTAGAGATTAGGGCTGAGGAGGCCCCACAGAAAGGGAAGGAATTCATTCCTAATAAATGCTTTGTGGGGTTTTCAAAAACCACTCAGCCTTGATGGAGCCAGCGACAAACTCCTGTTACTCTCATCTCTCTAATGCTGTGTTTGCTTCACAAAGAGAGGCTTGGGTGGACATTTCCTGCCCTCCCAGGGCAGCAAGCTCAGCTGCTGCTAACAAGTGAATCTGAAAATCTCATCTGCTCTCCTTTTTATTTAGCTCCTTTTTGTTAGGAGAAATACATTTGCTTCTGCTTTGTGGCTGTTCTCCTATCCCACAGGTTTTTTTCCACGTTTGATGTGTTCTGGTTGCCACACAGTGCAGGGTATGTCCAAGGAGATCCCAGACTGCAAAAGCAGGCAGGTCTGAGAGCAGTGCCAGAAACTGTGGCTGTGCCATTTTGGATGCCAGAAATACTTGGTGGTTGTTTGCTAAGAGAGAAAGAAGGAGCACTTCCAGGCGCTGGGAGAAGGGATGGAAGGAGTAAAGAAAGAAAATGAAAATTTGATTTCTAGGACAAACATAAAGACCTGGAGTGTCTTCTTGATGAAACATCCTTTAAATCTTCTTGGGTGATTTTTTTACTTTATTTTATTTTTCAGATCCCTACCAAATCCTGGGGCCTACCAGCAGCCGTCTTGCCAATCCAGGTGAGTTCATAAGAGGTGAATTTTCCTTTGGAGCTGCTGCTCCAGCCTGCACTGGGGGAGCAGCTGCTGTCCCTGCACCTCTGGGGAGACCTGTGAGAGCCACTGAACTCAGCAGCTGTGACCTCACAAGGGCTTTTGTCAAAATCCTTACAGAAAAGTGAGGAAAGTGATGCAATAGCATCTCTGTCGGGACAAAATCCCCATCCTGGATGTTCTGACCCAAACCCAGCATTTCCTGAGAAGAGTTTTATCAGGGGCTTAAGTGCTGGTCTCTCAGATTTGCAGTACAGATTAATTTTTCACTGCCTGCTGTGGGTTACAAGAAGAAAGGCAGAAAACATCTCTGAAAGTCACAGTGTAACTGTCCCTAGCACATCAGCTGCAGTAAATAATCCCTGATTTCAGGGAGTAAGTAATTTGCCTGGAGCAAATCCTGCTCAAACTAACCAAACTTGTACACGTGGGATGCCTGTAAGGCAACATCCTCCTAAGGCTCTTAACTTACCCTTAACTACTTGTACAACTAGGTTGAGTAAAACCAGGAGTCATCTGGGGAACAAATCATCCCGTGTAACTCAGATCACCCACTGGAAAGAGAGCTGGAGGTATCCAAAACAATCTCCATGGCAAACAGAGAGCAGTGGAGGGGTGAAGTGCACTGTGCTATCCAGTCAGTGAGAACTCTGCAGAGCAGTGTCCTCACAGAAAGCCCTGTTTATGAACAGCCCAAGGATTTTAGGGCCAAAGGCAACCATTATGAAATGTAACGTGACCTCAGGCCCAGGCCCAGAACAAAGGGCTGACTAACTTGTTTGCTGGGAACAGTTTATCCACTCCTAGGGCCGCCTTTCCAAGGCCCGAAGGAGCAGTTCCAGCCGAGATCGAGATAGCCCTTCTGTTTCCTGCCTTTGTGCGTGCCCCGAGCAGGAAGGCCCGAGTCATTTCCTTTCCCCTGGCTGTGTCTGCAGGGAGCGGGCAGATCCAGCTGTGGCAGTTCCTGCTGGAGCTGCTGTCGGACAGCTCCAACGCCAGCTGCATCACCTGGGAGGGCACCAACGGCGAGTTCAAGATGACGGACCCCGACGAGGTGGCGCGGCGCTGGGGCGAGAGGAAGAGCAAGCCCAACATGAATTACGACAAGCTGAGCCGGGCGCTGCGCTACTACTACGACAAGAACATTATGACCAAAGTGCACGGCAAGAGGTATGCCTACAAATTTGACTTTCACGGCATCGCCCAGGCCCTGCAGCCCCACCCCACCGAGTCCTCCATGTACAAGTACCCGTCGGATCTGTCCTACATGCCATCCTACCATGCCCACCAGCAGAAGGTGAACTTTGTGCCCCCACACCCCTCCTCCATGCCTGTCACATCATCCAGTTTCTTTGGAGCGGCCTCCCCCTATTGGACCTCCCCTGCAGGAAGCATTTACCCCAACCCCAACGTGCCCCGCCACCCCAACGCCCACGTCACACCGCACTTGGGCAGCTATTACTAAATGCTTTGATCTGCCAGTGGCCTTGAGCAGTCTGTTTGGACTTTTTCTTTACTCCTGGGATTTGTATGATTTTTGGGGGGACCCTTAATGGATAATTGTGGCCTTTCTGGGGGAGAATTAAAACTGGATATTTGTTATTCCTGGACCAAACCTTTTACTTTTGTAACTTTGCCTCTTGTGTCTTGAACTGAGAGATGGAAACTCCTGTGGGCCAGTACTCTGCATTTTCTTTGGGGTTTAAGGCTTGTGTCCTCTGTAGGAAGTGACAATGAAGATGGTTCACCATTCCCTGGAATGATTATTAGCTTTTGGATGAGAGCAATTTTTAAGGATTCAAAGGCTTTTGACAAGGCATAGATCCAGCAGTGGGTCGTAGGAAAAGATGACCACAATGGGGTTATTCTCACTGGCCATTTGACCATTCAGTGGAGGACGCTGGGCTGCAGGGGACCACAACTGGAATCTTAGCTCTAAGGCAGAGGAGGATTTTCACCCAACTGGAAATTAAATATATATATATATTCATATATATATATATATGTACATGTATATTTTAAGAAGTAAAGGGCATTGAAGGAACTTTTCTAGAGTACAACTTCATCTGACTGTGTGTGAACTCAGCAAGCAGCAGAAAGCAGAACAAAGCGTAAGGCAAAGTGAAGCACAGACATTCCTGGGGAGCAGAAGTGAAGTGAATAAACGACAGCAGGTCCCTGGCTCTGCGCGAGCCGCGGGGCTCTGGAAGCACCGATTCGCGAACGCTGTGCGTTTGTCAGACCGTCAAACCAAGGGTCAACAAACCAGAAGGCAGATTACTGTATAAATTATGCAGAGTTATTTTTCCCTATATCTCACAGTTTTAAAAGAAAGAGTAAATAAAACGAGTTGACCTCGGTCACAAATGCAGGTTTGTTTTTTACTATCAGCTCGGTTGTTTTTTTGTTTATTTTTTTAATGTAATTTGTACATCTTTTGAATCTGTACATTTGGGCTGTAGCTTTGTACTTTTTGCTAAAAAAAAAAATAAAAAATAAGACACGAGTAATGTATCTGTTGGAGATAGGCTTAGTCCTGCAATTGGATCCATGACTGACCCCCAAAGTGGCCAGAAACCCTCCAGATTGCCCTGGGTTTGTCTAGAGGAGAGGATTTTCTGTATTAGTCTGTTGTAGCTGTCTGCAAATTAACTCCGCTTACTCCCATGTTTGCATTGAGGCTGATTGAAAACAGGCCCGACATCTCAAGGCAACCATTGCAATATTTGTGATCGCTTTTCACCAAATCCTGAACTTTGGGAAGATCTTAACCACTTCATAGATAGAACAACGAAATACTCTTCTTTTTGATGGCTTCTGCTGGGGGGTTCTGTGGAAATCCAACCCCTTCCAGAACTCTGAGCCATCCCCAGCCTTGCAGATGTGAATGTGACGCTGCACAAGCGGCGGTTTGGTGCCATAAACAGAGGGTAAACCACAAGTGTTTGGGGTTTGGAACAGATGTCTGGGGGGTGAGATTTCCATGTACAACCCATTAGCTGACTTGTATTAAGTGGCAGCCAATTAACAGGATCACAACTATCTAGTCTAGACCAACCCCTGGGACTCTGTGGGGGCGGGATTTGGTCCATGTGCATCCCATTGCAGGAGGGGAGTCTGAAACCAGAGCATTGGAGTCTGCTCAGAACGTTAAACACAAGCACTGATGCCATTATTTAACAAAATAGGAAGAGAAGATCAAGCTAATACAGTTAGGTCTTAGTGCTTTCGGGGTGTTTTTAAGCAACATTTCTGCAATAATCGCAAAATTTAAGTATGAAGGAACTACCCATGGAAATGGGGCTTTTGCTACTATATATATGCAATGTACTTTTTGGATATTAAAATATATATAATTTTGCAAGCTATCTTGGTGGGTTGTTTTTTTTTTTTTTTTCAAAATGTATTAATGTTGCAATGAAACAGTTGTATTAAGGAGATGATGTAAAAAAAAAGTAACAAAATAAATGGTGGTTTTCTTCTCTAAGGCATCAAATTGTCCCACTCTCTCCCTTCCCTCTCACACTTGCATGCACTTGAAATTAAATTTAGCTAAAAAAGGGAAAGAAAGCAGCTCCACAGTAGTGGCAGGCCATCCTGATCCCTGTAGTATTGACCACTCATTCCAGAAAATTGTTGTCAGAGATGGTCAGACTGAAGGGATTAAAACCCAGGCTCTGGCTTTTGTCCATGGAGAGACAGAGAAATTGGAAGGGGAACCAGAGCTCAGAAACTGAAGTGTCGAGGTGGCTCTTGGGGTGCCCCAGGCCCCCCCAGGAATGTCAGTGTGTGCCCAGCCTGCTCCTGTTTCCCACCTATCCCCAAACCACAGGGAGAGCCAGTGCTCCACGGCATTCCTGAGGTGGAGGCTGTAAAAACAAGCTCTGCCAAGGAATCTTCTGATTGTGGATAAAGGTCAGGCCGAGGCACTTCCTGCACTTTTGCACGGTGGTCCTGAGAGATATCTGGAGCTCCTGCAGACCTGATAAAGCCTTGGGAAGGCAGGGCTGCACAAGCACAGCACTTCCTTCCTGCACACAACCTTTTGTTGCTGAGCACCAGGACAAAGCTTGATTGGCTCGGGAAAAGGGCCACTTCCAGCACCCCAGAGCTGCTCCCTCGGTGGATTCCAACAGAGTTGCTCAATTTAGTCACAAGAGCGGGTGGTTTGCTGCTTATCTCCGTTGTTTTCCACTGCAGCACCAGCGAGATTAATTCTGGCTGTGCAGCATCAGTGGAAATATAAAGTATTTTATTTGAATACCATGTCCTGCCCGCCTGCCAGTAATAGGAAAATCAGAAGATGAGATTGCACAAAAGCATCTAAAGGCAGAATCTGAAGGTTATCAGAGTGCAAAGATGTCCCTTATAGCAAAATTTGGCCAGCAGGAACCTTGGGGGGAAAAAAAAGACATTTGAAAATAACCAACAATTTAAGAAGCATCTGATTCTGGGCTGCCCAGTGTGTTAAAGAAGCCCTCCTGAGATGGGAGGTGATCAGCAGCATCCCAGCTCAGGTCTTCTCTGCCTTCTGTCATCCTTCCCTTCAGGCACTGCTGCCATTAATCTTTTCTAGTATTCACTAATATTTATCTTTAAATATTATTTTTTTTCCTAGTATTTGCTAATATTTAGCTCTAGACAGATTTTGTCTCTTACTCCAGGCATTCCCATGGAATCCAGAGATCTTAGAGCAAGGAGATCTCCCCCCAGAGTGCCAGACACTCCTGGGGCACTTCCCAGGCACCTTTTAGGGCATTTTCATAGGATCTTAATTATTTACATTCCTCACACAGAGAAAAAGTAATAAGACAGATTGGAGTAGGTAATCTTTGCCCCTCAAAAGCAGCCTGGCTTTGCCACATTGGAAGCTCCAGGGATGGGAACAGGGGGATTTTCCCTCCCAGCCCAAGTTTGTGGGGCACACTGGGACAAAGCAAACAAGGAATTTGACAGCCCCAATGCTACTCTCTGCTTTTCCCAGGAGGACAAGGCAGATTGAATTCAAGTATTTTGGGCTTAAATCAGGAAGTTTGCCAGGCAGATGGTTGGGATCACATGGCTGTGAGCTGGGAGTCAGCAGGGGCAGCAGAAAACCTTCCCTGCATCGACGTTCAGGACGCAGAGCTCCCCAGGAAACCTAGCTCCCCTTGCAATCAGGGTGAATTCAGCTGCTGATTTCCAGGGATCTGGTACTTCCCCAGGATTTCTGTTCCTCAAACACTGAATGGGATCTAGCTCAAACATGCCAAACTGGAATTAACTCTACATTCCTCTACCTGTAGAGAATGCAGCCTGTACATGGAGTAGAATTGGCCATGGCTTCACAGGCTCAGAGCTCTGGCTCTCTTGGCTGGATCTCTGTGATGCTTTTCTCTGTTTGTGCTGGTCCTGCCTCTGTGTGTGTGAATTCCTCCTGCTTAATTACAGCAGCAGGTTTAGAACCTGCTTTGAACTGGACTTTGAAGCAGGCTTTTTAACCCCACTGGAAGAAGGAGCTCCCAGCTTAAGCACTTGTTAGATGCTCTAAACTAGGGGATAACAAATCCTAGAGCCAAGCACCTGAGATCACATCTGTCCAGAATCCCTGTGTGCCAGAACCCATGTCCTGTGCACACTGCTGCCTTCCTGCTTTACATACCTAAAAATTGTATTTTAGCCCTGAGGATGAACTTCCAAATAGCTGCAAATTTCTAACAGAGTGCTGTAGCAAAGGAGACAGATTTCCCTGTGCCAAGACCTTCCCTTAGTAAAGACAAAGACAGATTTCTCATACTCATGCCCAACAAGTACACTCCAGCCCAAATGAGACATTAATTATGGGGGAAATTTGCCATAACTTCTGTTAATGTAAATATTTAATGTGAGGCTGGGGTTGCCCAGCAATGTTCCATCTACATCCACGGCAGCAAATGCCCAGGCTTGAAGCTTTGTGCTCAAAGGAGGGATGAACCCAGCTGCTGTTTCCCACCTCTGTGTCACAAGGAAAGAGCCATCAGTCTGTAAATGCTGCTTGAAAGCAGCCAGCTTCAGTTCATTATCCTATTACAATAATAGAGTTTTTACAGGCTGCTTTGCTGTGCTGATCCGGTATTTTTAATAACTTCTGTGAAATTAGTTGGTGAGACTTCAGCCTGCTGCCTACCCAAGTCTGTTCTCCCACATCAAACCAAGCGTGGCTGCATTTGGTGTTAATTAGAGCTGCAGTCCAGGGGCACGTCAGGGGCTGGCGTTTATGAATTCACTTCAAAGACCTTATTTGTATATTTTTGCACAATACCCAGCATAACACACATATGACAATTTTCATCTGTGAAATCAGAACTCACTGCAAATAAAGCTCAGACCTTTCTGTCGTATCAAAAAAGAATTGAGAGACCTCTGACTAAGGTCGTGTGGAGAATGACAACACGTAATTTAGCTTGTGTGTTCTGATTTTTTCCACTACAGAGGTAGAAATCCCTGCACAAGAAGCTCAGATTCTTCTATTATATCAGAATAAAGTTAGAGAACCTTAGCAATAATCAGCTCTTCAGGCTCCAAGAGCAGCAAACAGAGCCTGATGTCAAACTCTCTGAATGTGAAGACCAAAGGCAGAGCAGATTTGGGGCCATGACAGCAATAAGCCCACCAGCCCTGCACCCCACACGGGGGGAGCTGCCCCAGGAGCCCCAAGGGTCTGCCCTGCGAGGCAGGGGATGGGTTTGCAGCCGAGCAGCCACCCCGACCCACTAACTGCAGCGGGAAGGGCCTTGGGCAGGGGAGGTTCCCGGGTGAAGGGACCTTGCTGCTCCCAACCAGGGCCAGGCACACAGGATTCGGTCCCGGAGTTCTTACGTGGAGCCGCAGCGGTGAAGGAGGATGGGGCTCTGGCAGTTCGGTGCGATTTCACCACCAGAGCCGGCTCCTTCCTTTCCAGGAACTGCTGCAAACTTGTTATTTGCTTTGGCTTCTGCCTGAGTTTCTGTCTGGCGGAGCCGCAAAGCCCAGCGCTGGGCGCACTCCCCTCCTGCTGCTGCTGCGAGCGCCGCGCTCAGCCCGGCAGGGTCCCCGCCCGGCTGGCAGCCCGGGCTGGCAGGGACACGGCCAGCCCTGGGACACAGGGTCCGCGTTCCCGCTGTCCGTGTGCCAGGCTGGGCAGGGACACGGCCAGCCCTGGGGACAGAGGGTCCGCGTTCCCGGTGTCCGTGTGCCAGGCTGGGCAGGGACACGGCCAGCCCTGGGACACAGGGTCCGCGTTCCCGGTGTCCCTGGTGTCCCCGGTGTCCCCGGTATCCCCGGTGTCCCCGGTGTTCCTGGTGTCCCCGTGCCAGGCGGGGTAGGGACACGGCTAACCCTGGGGGCACAGGGTCCGTGTTCCCGCTGTTCCCGGTGTTCCTGGTATTCCCAGTGTCCCCGTGCCGGGCTGGGTAGGGACGTGGCCAGCCCTGGGAGCAGAGGGTCCGTGTCCCCGGCGTCCCCGAGCAGTGGCTGGAGGGGGTTGTGCTGGGAGTGTTGGCAGAGGGCACCTGTAGAAACCTGAACACCTTCCCTGGGTTTTCTGTCTCCCTCAGGACCCATGTATAATACAGACATATCTATCTATCTATCTCTATATCTATCTATCTATCTATCTATCTATCTATCTATCTATTATATAGATACACTTACCACACCCCTGGAAATGTCCAAGGCCAGGGTGGATGGGGCTTGGAGCAGCGTGAGATAGTGCTCATGGCAGGTGGTGGAATGGGATGAGCTTTAATGTCCCTCCCCACCTAAACCACCACTCTGTGATTCCAAATAGATTGATGTATATTTCATAGAACAGTATATATACACACATACACATTTGATATAATTGTGTGTCTAAATATAGACACATATTTGATATAATTGTGTGTGTGTGTATACACATATCTGATATAAGAGTGCACTATGGTGTTACAGTAAAACAGATTAAAAAGGGAGTTCAGCTTGGGGTAGATGTTTCTGTGGAGGATTTGAAACTTCCCTTAATGCTCCATTTCTGGAGGCTCAAGGCTGACAGGGAGCTGAGCAGCTCCCCAAAATCCTCAGCCAGCACATTCCAAGCTCTGCAGACCCAGTGGCACCGGCATCCCAACCTTGCTGTGGGAATCTGGGGAGCAGCATCCTTCTCCATGAGGGATAAGGGGAGCAGGGGGCCTTGCATGGGGGTGGAAGGAGATGAGCTTTAAGGCCCCTTCCAGCCCAAACCATCCTGGGATTCTGAGCTGATTCCAGCAGTGTTTGGGGAGCTCCAGGCACAGCAGCACGAAGGGATGTGACCTGAGCTTCCAGAACCATCCCAAGGCTCTGCAGACCCTGCCACAGTGACAGTGACTCCGTGGGGGGGTGGCTCTGTGCTGCACCAGGAGCACTCCAGAGCACGGGGGAGCTTCATCTGGGCAGGAACTTCGGGCACTGCTGGAAGCTAACACAGGGAGGGTGTGGTAGAATCATGGAAGGGTTCCCGGGGTGGTCTGTGGTAGAATCATGGAATCAGTGAGATTGGAAAAGTCCTCTGAGGTCATGGAATCCAAGCACTAACCCAGCACCACCGTGCTGTTGGGTTTTAATAGCTGGGGAAACTGAGGCACAAAGCAGGGAGCAGTGTCTGGTCTGGCGTTCCAGAGCAGAATTCCCTATGGAATATGGGTCTCTCCAGACCCAACCTCGCCGTTCCTGATCCCCCTGCTCGGCTTCGGGTGCAGCAGCAGCCGATGCTTACAGCCCCCAGCCCTCCACTCACGCATCAGCTCCGAATTCCCCGCCGAGAATTCCCCGCGCTTCTGTGAAGGGGCTAAATACATCCAGCTAGCACGGCCCGTGCCAAAACCGAGCCACTAAAGGCACTGAACTTTGTGTAATAAAACGCGGAACAGTCCCAATAAATTCTTGCTTTGCTTTTCAAGGTTGCCGCGGTCGCCCTGCAGAGCTCGGGGCTGCGGAGCGGCTGATCCGCAGGTGCGCGGTGCCATCCTGTGGCGGCGGCACAGAAAGCGCCGAGGGATCGGAAAAGGAGTTTGGCATTCTGTTTTCTCAGTAAAATAAAAGCGTATGGCTTTACAAAGCACTGTAGCAAGGGATCCACGGTCTTTAGTCCTGGNGATGGTCCCCAGCATCCCTGTGCTCCCCCAGCAACCCCGACAGTCCCCAACATCCCTGTGCTCCCCAACATCCCCGATGGTCCCCAACATCCCTGTGCTCCCCCAGCAACCCCATGCTCCCCAGCATCCCCAATGGTCCCCAGAATTCCTGTGCTCCCCAGAATCCCTGTGCTCCCCAACATCTCTGTGTTCCCCAGCTTCCCTCTGCTCTCCAGCATTCCTGACAGTCCCCAACATCCCTGTGTTCCCCAGAATCCCTGTGCTCCCCAGCTTCCCTGTGTTCCCCAGGATGCCCCGTGCTCCCCAGCATCCCCAATGATCCCCAACATCCCTGTGCTCCCCAGGATTCCCTGTGCTCCCCAGGATCCCTGTGCTCCCCAGCTTCCCAACCTGTCTCCATGCTGGGCTGTCACAATGGATTAACGTGGTGATTTTACACAGCTGGTTGGGATGTGGTTGCCCAGGAGAGCAAGGGCTTAATGCTTTATTTGCTTAAATTTGGCCAGCAGTGTAAAAAAAAGGAGACACCAAGTGAGTCTGTCTCATCTCCAGCCTCCCCTCGCTCATCCACCTCCCCTGAGCAGGCAGAATTTATGTGCAGCAGTGAGTTTGCTCAAGTGAAAGTGTTCCCAGGCAGATGCTACCACCACAGAAATGTCAGCTTGGCCTCAGGAATTATCTTTTGTGTGTATTCAAGCAGCCACTGAGAGAGCTTCAGCCTTCCTCATTCTTGTTCTGGTGATGCTGTCATAGGGTTAAACATGATTTAGGGCCAGTGCTGGTGGTGTCAAAAATTCCCCAAGCTGCAGCAGGAGAATTCACCAGAGAGTTTAGGAACTTGCACATTTTCCCTCTTTGCTTTCCTCTCTCTTGTTGCTGGCTTGGTGCTGTGTTTTCCTGGCTTGGTGCTGTGTTTTCTCCCTGCTCCTGTGGGGAGCAGGAGCTGGGCCAGCACCACAACTGTGGATCAAGGCAGGGGTGATTTTAGGGGGAAAAATGAGGTGGAAATCCTGGCAGTTCCCCGCAGAATTCCCAAGGGTATGACCACCTCAGTTTGCCTGGGGAGAAGGAAGGGGCTGGGACACCTCAGCTGCCACCACTTGTGTCTTTGCTCCCTGGTGACTCGTCTGTGGTGAGCAGCAGAGTTTCCAGGGAATTGTGTGCAGGCAGGAGCTATCCAGGCATTCGCTGGCAGCCTGTGAGCAGTGGTCTGCCACAACCCAGCAGTGCGAGTCAGTGGGAGCATCTGAACACTGTGCCAGGGGCTTTTGTTGTTGTTATTGTTGTTATTATTATTTAGGGGTGTCTTTTCAGCAGCTCCTCCCAGAGCATGTGTGCAGACAGACAGCAAACCAGCACATGTCAGTTTACCAAAAGCAGTTATTTTAATTCATGGCCCTTTCTCCAGCAGTCAGCAGGATGTCTTATTCATTTGCCAGCAGGAGGGTAAATCTATTTCAAAATGATTGAAATATTATGCACAGCTTGAATGGATGTTTAAAATAAATACAGTAGAAGAAACATGTTGTTTGTGAAATGAGAAGATAAATTAAGTTTAGTGCAGACACATTATTCCCAAGCCTGGCTGCTTGGCTTTCCCAGTGAAATCCTTTAGGCCTTAATCCAGCAGGAACGGTCTGATTTGCTCCCCTGAAGGGCAGGCCTTTCTCCTTAGACCTTTGCAGGGTATGGACCAGGCTGTGGGCTCCATGGGGTGTCCCAGATTGTGGCAAGGCCCAAAGGCAGGAGGGCACCCCGAGGGAGCAGGGACCTGAGCAGAGCTGGAGAAGTGAAGCCCTGCAGGGTGAAGAACCCGGCCTTTGTCTTCCAGTATCGGCCCTGTGGTTCCCTCCAGCCACTTCTGCTCAGCAAGATTAAATTTATTTTCATCCTCTTAACTGAACTTTCTTTTAATGGCAGCAGGGGTGACAGCCCCCAGAATAGCTTTCCTCTGGAGCGTGTCCCGAGTGGCCTGTCCCCGATAACCTCCTTCCTGGCCGGGCCTTTATCTGCCGGGTGACAAACTGCTCTCCCTGGACAGCCAGAGGAAATTCCACTCATTGTTGTGCTGCTGCTGGGCTCTGCCTCAGCTCTGTCTCCTGCTGCTGCGGGGCTGGCAGGGCTCCCTGGGGTGGCAACCAGCGGGAGGCTCGCTCCGGGATTCCCAGTCAGCTCCCAGCAGGATCCCGCTCTAAGGGAGCCTGATAGCTCAGCCATGGCCCTGTCAGCTCTGGATCCACCTCCTTCAATTTCCTCTGCTCCTGGATCTCTTCCAGTAACACCAAAATACACAAAAGAACACAGTCGCCCTTCCCCTGGTGCAGCTCCCCTCTGCTGCAGCTTCCAAGGCAGGTGTGACCCTCAGCAAGGGAGCACAGGCAGCCACCCCCACAGGGGGATCAGGTGCTTTCTCTTTGAGCTGTGGCAGCACTTCATGCTTCTAGAAATGGAACAACACTTCCTCATGTTCATGGTACAGAGACAGGGCAAAAGGTTCTGTCGCTGGGTCAGAAGAACGTTGAGGTTTAGGATTTTGAGGAGGTGTACCAAGGGCAGCACCTGGAAGTGCATTGCTCAGGGACCCTCTAAGGGATCCCTTTGGACAGTGTGCAGCACCTCTTGGACAGGCACTGCAGAGCATTTGATTTCTTTCTCCCACTAGCACTAACATCCCACACCAGTACTTAGAGTAGGAATCTTCCCTGACTCCTCATTGCACAGCTGGATTTGACCTTTCAAATGGATTTCCCTTGGACTTGCTATTTTTGTCCAGTGGGGACACTTTTTCTGCTTCTATTAAAGGCATCTTGATGCATCTCTTCTCCCAGGGATAAGAGGTGTAGCTTGTGAGCCTCGAGCACTGACAGAGCCACTTTCTGGAGACACTACACCCAGGGAGCAGTACAGGAAGCCTTGGGAGGAAATGCAGCAGCAGCTCTGGAAGGATGGAGCAGCCTTTTGGTTCAGACCACTCTGGGACTCTGGACACATCATTTCACTTCCCTGCTCCCTCAGAGATTTCGGTGCATGGCCACTGATTTCTTGATGTTTGTTTTGGGGGATCAAAACTGTCCTTCCAAGCTGATTATATGAGGGGCACTAAGGTGCTGTGTGATTTGGTCTGTAAAGTATTTTTTACACTGTTGGTTTGCAAAGTTGCAATGCAGCACAATTAAAATATCAGGCAGTCTCAGTGAGTCACCTCAAAGGTCTCACTCCTGCTTCTCTATTCACAGTTCTGGCCCTGGTGCAGCCACTTTTGCTAGCTCTGATGTGTGATGAGAGCAGAACTTTGTGTGCTGACCTTTCCATGCAGAGTGGAGAAGGGTGTGACAGTGGTGCACTGAGGAAAGACTGACACAGCTGAGAATTGGCTTTTAAAGTGCTTTAGTGACATAATTGTTCATACCATTGCTCTCTGGACAATGTCAGTGTTTATGTCCCGTGTTACAGATGGCAAATGGGAGATACAGAGTAAAGTAATTTGTTCTGACCCAAGAGAGGAGTTCACACTACACTGGGACTAGGACCTGAACACTCCTGATTCCCAGAGTTTATTTCCCTACTCACACCGTACTCATTTGCAGCACAACTTTCTCTTGTCATCATCTGACCTGCTGAATTCTCCCCTTCTTTTATAACCACTTAGTCCAGCAGCTTTTAACACTATTTCCATTTTACCACAGCATTGAATATTGATGAGTTGAGTTACATCACTGGGAAGAGTTCCCAAAAACTCTTAGGTCTGCCACTAGGACTCTCAGTAACAGAATGAATTGGGGAAAAAAAAAAACTGACTGTAGAAAAAGGAGAAATTCACTAAAAAGGTATTGAAGCTTCTTGTTGCATTTATGTTAAAAAATCACCCCCAGAAAATGTTCAGCACTACTCAGCTCCCACTGAGCAGGAGTTGTTTCCTGTAGGGATGCATGTTTGGCTGTGGGGGGATGAATAGTTTGGAATCAAATCTGAAGCCAAAGGTTGGTAGGAGGCTCCTGGGCTATGTTTTTGTTTGAACAAGACCTTTGTGCTTCAAAGGGGAAGATAATCTCTGTTTGCATTGGGGATTTTTTGGAAGGATACATCCAGAGCTGGGAACTTCCTCTCTTCTCCCAGTGGAGGGCTTTCTGCCAGGTGTGAAGGAATGATTCTCCATCTCCCCACCTTTCTGGAGAGTTGTCTTCAAATGTTTTCCTATTCCCCATCCAGGCAGCTCCTGGGGCAGGGAAGAGCAGCTGAAGGCTGGGACAGTTGGGAATAAGCTGCAAAATTCCTTTTGTCCCAGAGTGGGTCTCTGCTTCTCCTTGGTTTTTCATTTCCATTTGGGTCTTTTTCCCTGAAAGGAGTCAAAGGCTTTCAGAGGGGAGAAGTCACATTTTGGAGTTGGAGATGCAGCAGCTTGGCCCAAGCTCTGTCTTCTCTATTTCCTAAGCTTGTCCCATCCCTTACTGCTCTGTCCTGCAGCTGTACCAGCCCCAAAGAAAGAGGAAAGGAATTGTTCCAGAACATTCAAAGGTGCTCAAGTTCCAGAGCCAGAGTCTCTGTTTTCATAAAGGACTTTGGCAACCAGAAATTTTTTTGAGGTTTTGGCTCCTAAGTCCCTTAGGTTTCTTTTGCTTTGCCTTCTGTCTCACCTTTTCACGTTTTCCTTCCAGCAGCTGTATATCTTTAATGTCCTAAAATTTCTTTCCATCTTTTCAGGCTTTTTAACACCTTTGCATGCCCCTGAAAACTTCAGTGAGTTGGACATTCCAACATAGCAGCTTCATTAAACGTCCCATAGATATAAAAATATAAATTCTATGAAATACATATAGTATAGTTAAATAGTGATCACTGGTATGCTGCTCCTCTTTGATTGGAGGCTTTTGAGAAAACAAATGCTGGGTTAGAGTAAACCCAGACCTGTGTTTCTGTTTCGTTTTACTGATTATTTATTAATCCTCTCACGACTGAATTCTCTCAGAAAACTCAGTCCCACGAATACCTGGCGCTACATTTTTGTGTCGCTGGTTTCATTGACTTCAGACAAGACAAAGCCAGGATTGTCATAACCTTTCTTCTCTTTGGCTTTGGCTTCCTTCTCGTTGTAGAGACAAAAGGCACAGTGGGGAGTCTCCACGGCCACTGTCTTGCTGAAGTTCTGGAAGTCCACTCTGTATTTCCCTTCTTTGGTCTTGGACACGATGGGAGCAAAGCGGTACCCCCAGAGCACCTCCTCGGGGATGTAGGACGTCCTCACCTGGCAGGTGGCACTGGTGGCCTCCACGGTGCCATCCAGAAACACCACCAGCTCAAAGTCCTGCTGGAGGAGGGTTTCTGCTGCCATGTGGAAGAAGGGGCTGTTCTTGTCTATGATGTGGTAAATGGTGAGGGGCGAGATGAAGAAGAGATTCTCGTTGCCAGCATCCACTACGAATTCAATGTTGACCTGGTCCAGGATGATGGTCTCCCCCTCGGGGGTGATGGTGGTCTTCAGCATCTTCCCGTAGATGTGGCTCCCGATCAGCAGGCTCTTGCGGAGGTTGGCCACGCGGATCAGGAGGCAGAGCTTCCCCCCACGCTTGCTGATGACAGCGTTCTTGCTGAACGTGATGGTCTTGGCCCGGTTCTTGGACCTGGAGATCTTGGCCAGGATGGCCCCACACATGAAGGAGTTGATGATGACACCCAGGATGGACTGGAAGATGAGCAGGAAGATGGCAGTGGCACACTGCTCTGTGACACACCTGAAGCCGTACCCGATGGTCACCTGGGTCTCCAGGGAGAAGAGGAAGGCTGAGGTGAGGCCGTTGATGTTCTCCACGCAGGGGGTGTGGTTGATGGAGGGGTTGAACTCGGGCAGGTCTTTGTGGATGTAGGCCACGACGTACCAGAGCAGCCCAAACAGGAACCAGCTGCCCAGGAAGGCTGAGATGAAGATGGTCATCTTGTACCTCCACCTGAGGTCCAGGATGGTTGTCCATATGTCGATCAGGAAGACAAACCTGGACTGTTCCACGTTGCCAAATTCGATGTTGCACCTCCCATCCTTGGAGACGAGCCGGGCCCGGCGCCGGCTGCGCTCCCGGAGGTGGCTGGTGAAGCGTTCCCGGAGGTAGCTGAACATCCCCGCTGCTGACAGGGCTCTGCAGGGGACAAACAACGACCAGGGGGGTTTAACCTCTGCCTGCAGGCCGGGGGGAAACTCTGACACAGGCTCAAGACGCTTGATTAGGACAAAGTTATATAATTTGCATATTTTCCCATAGTTGGTGGGGAAGAGTTCCAGGAAGATGGTGAGGAAACTCAAGAGTTCCTTGCCTAAGGAGCATTCCAGCAAAAAACAATCATTTAGGCTTGCTCAATAAACTCTGAGTCAGCCAAGTGTTAATATTGTCCTGTGCTCAGTCGTGTAAGTGAAGCCTGGAGCAGCAATAACTCCGTCATGGGCATGTGTGGGGAAAACTGCTGGGTTTGGAGACCTTTCTGCCTTTTAGGAGATGAACCCTGGTCTGTTGGTGCAGATTTGTGTGTATCTCAACATTAGGAGACCCTGGATGAAATGTGGATAGGAAATTTAGGGACAAAGGGGAACAGATGCAGAAGGCAAATTAAGCCAGATACGCAGTTATTTTTAGCATGGTTAGAGATGGGGTTGGAGGTGTGAAATTCAGCCCCTGGAATCACACAAGCATCTCAAATAGGATTATTAAGTGAGAACAAAAGAAAAGATGAAACTCCAGCAGGAGAATTTGGGTGTTTGCTCACCACAAAGGTGAGGCTGAAACTAAGAATAGATTTCTGAACCTGATCCTTTAAAGGAAAGTGTATCTCTCTGTCCCTCTTATTTTGTCCTGTATGTCCAACCATGTTAACAAGAGGCCCAGGGAATAAGAGTCATTGATGGAGAAAATGCTACAGATGTGTTCAGACTGGAATTTGGATCACCCTACATCTGAAAAATTCCCAGTTCCTCAGACACACAGGTGTGGGGAGAGGCTGATGCACTGCAGTCAGACACTGCCTGGGATGTTCCTGGACCATCCTAGGGCCTGATTTTGACCCAAAACTTAGGGGTGTTCTTAGAAATAATTGACTTCTGAGTTTATCACCCTTGAAGCATAAAATGTGTTTGGTTGCCAGAGAGGATGTTAGATTAGTGCACAGTGAGCCCGCCCTGGACCCATGTGTGCCTTCTTATCTAGCTTTTGTTGAACAAAATCCTTGAGTGCCTGAATGAGCTGTGAGCTGTGATCATGTGTCCTGGGGCAAAATGCTGCAGCTTCCAAACAAAGAAAGAACTTGAGGGGAAAATATTCCCAGTGCTGACTCACACAGGATTGTTCTGAGCCTGCTGGGTCTCTGAGGAGGAGAATCCCCAGCCCCACAGAGTGAGGGTTTGGGGTTCCTGCAGCTGCTTGGGGATGCTTCCTTTGGGAAAAGCTGTGAGTGCACCTGGAACGAGGAGATGTTGAGGGCTTTGTGTTTCTCTTGTTACTTTACCTTCCCAATAGGAAGGGACAGTAAAACAAGCCTTAGGGATGGCTTTTTTAGAGCAAGCTGAAGGTGCTACACCCTTATCTGAAACCCTGCCTCCTATCACCAGCCCACCCAGGCTTCCTTTGGTCAGCAGCAAAGTGCTTGGGCTCAAATTGGTGGCAAGTGGACTGCCCAAGTTTTGCTTGATTTAATGTGCTTAAGTGTTTGTGGCAAGAACTGTTTACCTCTCCTAAACTCTAATTTCATACATCCAAAATGAGGATAATCCCAAGTGAGCTGTTAGACGCTGGTGGGAGTTTCTTGTGAAATTTGTGAAATTTAACTGCAGCCATTTAAACTCTGGAGAAGTGTGTGTGCCAGTTGTATACAGCTGACACAGGGAGGACCAAGTTCCCCCTCTGAGGGTCCCCTTGCCACCACAACAGCTTTATAAAGTCATGAATTGTTGTTTGGCAAGGTCCCTCTACCCTGTAATGTTAATTTAGAGAAGCTGCCGGGTGTCTCAGCTGGCTAAAGCAGAAATCCTTCCATCAGACCCAGTTACAGGCACTAAAAACACCTTCACAGGTGTCAATCAGTAGCAAAGAGAAAATATTAAATTATCAAGGACAGAGTCTAAGTACAAATTAATTGCATTTTGTAAAGCCAGAAGTAATTCTATTATTTAATGTCCTTGTTAGTATCAGCAGCCCTAAGAATAAACTCATTTCTATGTCTCTTACAGCTGCCTTCTTTCTGCACTTGGACTGAATCACCTTCCTCCCCTGCTCAATAAAGGAAAGAAATGAAGGTCACTTTGTACTGTACCTTTTCACCCTTTTGCTGTTGAATTTATTGGTTGTATATGGAGCTGGCAGAGGTTAAACTTTAAGCCTGTATTCAAGGAAAGGGGAATGAGGTCACACTTTCCTAAGCAATTCTCAAGTTTTATTTTCCTGATGCATTTTTAATATGTCCATGTTAATGCATAGCATTATTGAGCAGAAATAAAATACTCTTGTGCAACAGATTATTCCAAGAAAATTTCCAGGGTTTAGACTTACTGTGCAAAAGCACCCAACTTCAGCTGGCCCTTGTGTTTGTTTTGTCCTTTTCTGCAGGAATGTGAACACTGGCTTTACCAGAAAGGCAGGGTGAAATTTTGGGATGCCTCACCTTGTACATCGTGAGCTGCACATGCACTCCTTAGGCATAGAGGGGCTCCTAACCTCAGGGAATAGGTGTGAAGGGAGAAATCTGCAGGAATTCTGGTTTCTAATCTGCCCATGTCCTCACAGCAGGGGTCATGATAAATTACTGTCACAGTTCTGATCCAGCCTCCACTGGAAACCTCCTGGAATTTGGGTGAGGATCTGGACATGCACTTGAATAGATAACAACCACAGAAGAGCTGAGAACAGGATGCTCAGCCTGGATCCTTGAAAACAGGTCCCCAACTCCACCATTCTTCTCCTGCCTCTTTAAATTATCCATGGCCCTTTCTGAGGCTCCTTTACAAGCCCTGCTCAAGCTACCCTGGAGCAGATCAAAGAGGCAGAAGACTTACACCTCTCTTCAGGCAGGTTGACAAAGGAAATCTCCTTTCAACAAATCCCTTGCTTCCACACACAGCTGAAATGTGTTGATTTGCTTCAGCAGGAGAAAAATTTCCTCCTGGACAAGCATGCTGTTAGTATATCACCAACTGTCTGGAGAAGATTATATAAAGTTATATAATACAGCAATTAAAGGCCTTTTAATTCAAATCAGCAAAGGTGCCTGACTACCTCCTAGCTAATGTTTACCAGGATATGTTTCCTGTTGAGCCCAAACGAGCAGGGCACTGCTGTCTGTGTGGAGTGTGGAATTCTGCGTTGTGGGACCTGGGGAAGGTGCTGCTGTCCCCAGGCACGGAGTGTTTACAGAGGGTGCACTGCTCCAGCTCCTGCACAGGGGGACATTCACCAGTAAAGCCTCCATGAGCTAACCTGACCTGTCAAGGTTAGCTGTGAAAACAAGGAGGTCCTGTTGCATTGTGTTTGTTACCCCTGTTTCCAAGTCTCTTACGGTTCTGTTTTGTACCCCTCCTTTTCCCTCTGGTGGTTTACCCAAGTTTACCTCCCCCCTCCACACTGTCAATCCTCCCTTCTCTCCACCATCTCCCGGGAAAACTGCCAAGTCATCCCCCATCTCCTCCCTGGACCCCTGTCAGTCACTCAGCCTCCCGTCCCTTTTGTCTAGAACCTTCCATCAGGGGCGTGGAGTGACTGGTCAGTGGCCAGGGCCCTCCCTCAAAGTGTTTCCCGATTCGTGGTCCCTCATGTCTATTTCCTCTGTTCACTTTATCAGGCCCCCATCAAATATTCAACACCAAAATTTCACACCCCCAAGGTTCCCCACTGGTTGTTTTGTGAACCCTTCCCTCATTTTCACCCCCTTTAAAAGGTGTTGTCTGGGCTCTTTGCAGCTGGTTCCCCTGAGGTGTGGAACTCTTTGTAGTTCCTGAATAAACCTTGGTCTGCACCCCTGCTGAGAGTCAGCTCCTCATTCCTCTGCCATCTGTGTGCCAGCTTCTCCTCCCAGGCAGGGCTACCAACCCTAGCCACCCTCCTGTACCCCAGGGCACGGCAGTGTCCCCACCATCTGCTGTGTCAGAGCTGGTCAGGGGCGTCCAAGGAGGACACGGCGACAAGGCCCCACTTCCCTGGCCCAGTCTTGTGTTTCCCAGTGATCACCAGAGGAAGGAAAACTTTCACTTCCATTCTCAGCTTTCCCAGCACTCCAGCAGTGCCTCCACCCCAAACATCTGGGAGCTGTTACCTGAATTTCTGCCTGCTCTCTGCAGCCCTGCAAGTGGGTGACACCAATCCTTGCAGGTCCTGAGCAGCTGGAGCTCCTCTGCTCCCTCAGGAATGTTACTGAGTGCTTCTCTTTGCTCTTTCTTCTTTCAACTGGTCTGTTTTGACAAGTTTTGGACGTGGGGGATAACGACATTCACTTGTTCCTTGGGTAAGTTTTAGTCCAGGGAATTGGCTTTAATCCCAGCCACGTGCAGCCCTTGAGGAGATCAGAGGGGGGAGGAAGGAAAAGGTGTTGAATATTTGATGGGGACCTGATAAAGACAAGGTTCCATCTCCTGTTCTGTCCCTGAAGCTTGGTGTCTGTGGCTCCAGACTCCTTCCCTCCCTGGCAGCAGTGGGTGAGGGAGCCAAGCTGGCACCAGGGGATCATTAGGGGGAGACAGAGCAGCTCCCTGAGCCCGCAGCCTGCCTAGAAACACATCTTTGTTAGGGATTCAGAGGAGGTTCTAAGCAGCTTAGGTAGAAGAAAGGGGATACAGAGTTAAAGGATTATTTTTTTTTTCAGTCTTGTTCAGTTCTTTGCAAAACTCAGATCTTCTTTCAGTCCTTTCTGTGTTTTTCTTTTTGTTGAACTTTCTCTGAACGAAGTATGTGAGATATCCAATTCCTAATGCCTTATCAAATCCGTTTTTATTAGGATAGCAAACTCTAACACTTACTCTCATGGTGTATTATCTGCTGGCTGCTTCACTGCTGAGCCCTTTGGGGAGGAGAGCTCCTTTGCCCTTTGCCAGCTGCCCTGGGCAGAGCAGGAATGGGCCTGGATGGGATGGGATGGAGAGCAGGAATGAGCCTGTTGGGATGGGATAGAGCAGGAATGGGCCTGTAGGAAGGGGAGAGCAGTTGCACCATTCTGTCTTGTTGCTCATATCAAAATCAGAATCAAGGACTTTCAAAGAGAGCTAAATCAATTGGGAGTGGAAGAAAATCTAAGGTCTCTGCAGCAACCATTAGGTCTTGGGGTCTGTCTGTAGATGGTTCTGATTTGAACCATCCTCTGAGCAGCCTCCTGAGGGACACATCTGCCAAGGGACCAGACCTGCTGGCACTGGCAAGGTTCCTTCTTGGCCCTGGCAATGCCACCATGGAATATTTATCCTTGGCAGCAGCTTGGAGCTCTGAGCACTGTGACTGTGCCTCAGAGTGTCACCTGAAATGGCAGCTCCATGTGGGAAATGTGATCCTTCCATCCGGCTCAGAGCTAAGCTGGAGTCTTGTCACAGCTCCAGCCCAAGTGACTGCGTTTGCCTAAAGCCCAAGTGGAATTTCAAGTGGATACCCCAAAGGATCTTATCCCCTGCCTTGCCCTCTCTCCTGCTAAACAGAATTACTGTGAGCTCTCCGAGCTGCCCTTTTCCATCAGGACAGGCAGAGGGACACGTGCCTGCCTGCCTGCCTGGGGGCTGGGCATCAGTCCATAATATCCCCATGGAAAATGGAATATCCTTGCAAGAGGTGTCTCCCAGCTCAGATTTCTGTGGAAGCACCCAGCTCTGTGTGAGCACCCAGTGAAGAAACCCCTGAAGTGCCAAACTGTCCCCCTAAGATGGGAGAAGGGGGAGGTCTCATCCTCCTGTCTCAGACCTGCACGAAGCAGGCCCAGCCCAGGCCAGCAGGGCCATAACAGGACATGTACTGTCCCTTCCCTTCCTCTCCTCATGTCCTGACTTTCAGGTGCAGAACCCTGCCAGCTCTGACTTCTCTGGGATGTAGGGACTCCACAGGAGCAGTTGGTTGCTCAAGGACTCAGTCACCTCAGCAGTGCTGCCCTGCCCTGCCCTGCCCTGCCCTGCCCTGCCCTGCCCTGCCCTGCCAGGGGGGTTCTGCCCCTCTGCCTTACATGAGATCTTCTCCTGGTGCTTCCTACCTGTTTTGTAGGGTTTGGCACCTGATGTGCTGCTGCTGAGCAGCCCCAATGTGACTTGAATGCCCCTTGGAGCCACTTCCCATCATATTTCTGTGATAACAAACAGTCATAATTCCACCCAGGAATGCTGTGCCCTGTACACATGGTTTGAAAGGAGGGGCTGCAGTTCCCCCCCAGATCTGAGGGGAAGAAATAATTCCCTCATGGGAACACAGGCCAGTGAATAAATGAAAGAACAGGCACTGCAGCTCTGGGGACTCAAGCAAATCTTGTTTTCTGAAAGCTTAGGAGTGTTTGGGGTCCTCAAAGGTTAAAATATTTACCTCAGATGTATAAATAAAGGATTTACAGCAATAAAGACATTACTGTCGTTGTTAGCAATTAATAATACTGTAATTAGTGCTGCACAGAAATTAATCCAGGGCTGCATTTGCTGGGGGAGAGTTAAAGGCTCCAGCAGACTGAGAGCAAAGGACACATCCCAAACACAAACACTGGGAAGGCTTTGGTAGAGGAACAGAAGCAGAATTTCCTCCTGTCCTGGCCCTTGGAAACACCTCTGGCTGCACAAAACCATTTGCCAGCATTCAGCAAGAATCACTTCACAGGCACCAGGAAAAACATCATGATTGGATATTTTTGCAGTGCCAGGTTAATTCCATGGCTGGCCTGAGCCTCCCACTGCACCTTCTGCTGGGAGAGGGAATTCCCAGGCACCAGCTCAGGGTGCAGCCACGCTGGGATGTTGCCTCTGCACACAGACAGCTGGGAGCTGAGCTGTCTTTCTTGCAGGATTTCTCAGCAGAACTCATTTCTATTTTCAGACAAATAGGTTTCCACTGAAAATATTCAGGTGTTAGTAGGAAATTGCTGTCTAGGAGAAATAATTTCTCAAGCAAATTCTATTTTTTGGGATTTTTAATTTGGCCAAAAAATCCCCGCAAATTATTCTCATAGTTGTAGAGTTGTGCGTGACATGTTGTGGTTGCATGAGGAAAAAAATAGGGATTTAACTCACCCTCAGTGTTGTACTAGATTTCTGTTCTACTTTAAGAGAATTGATTTTGATGGGCTGAGAAGCCTTGAACATAAAGGCTTTTGCTTTTAGCTGAAATTTGTAATGCAGAAAGGCAGGTTTTGTGTGGCTGCTTCTGCTCTGTGTTGCCAGACAAAGGCACTGCCCTGTGAATGTGTGAGAAGGGCAGATGGAAATGGATTCTCACCTGGACATGTGGGATTGATCTGAATGCAGTGAACCCTCAGCAGTGAGGGCTGGAAGGCAAATGCTGCCTAAACACCCTCAAAAAGCCACAGGGAAAACAGGCAGAGTCATGTGAGCCAGTTCTGCACATTCCCCATCTTGGTGTTCTTTGCTGAGGCATTTAAGGGGTTGAATCATTAACTCCCATGGTGTTTCTCCAGGCTGGCAATGTCAAGTGTCAGTCACCAGGTGCTGCAGGAGCCTGAAGGCAGCTGGTTCTGGGCTTGGGGACACAGCAGGGGACAGACTTTGCCAAAGCAGAACCCCCTGTGAGCACGGACAGATCTAACCCTGCTCTGCTGTCAGATCCCTCAGCACCCAGCACTGCCTGGAAGATGGAAGCTCTGCTCCTGTCCAGGCTTTCTTCCCAAAGTGCTGGTGGATTTAAGCTGGTATTACTGTGGCACTGCCCCAGACAGGCCCCAGCTCTGGGGTGGGGCAGAGATCTCAGCACTGGTCAGCTCAGTGGGTTGGGAAAGTGTTCTGCTCACTCAGGACACAGAGGAGCATTGCAGCTCCTCTGTCTGGGCTCTGCACAAGGACAGAAACAAGGCAGCAAATGTTGTGTGACAGAAAGTCTCCCCACGGTAGCTCAGAGAGCAGTTCCAGCTCTGGAGCAGAGACATGGAACAGGGGCACTCAGAACACACCCAAGGCTGGCTGGCCCTGCCATGGCCACACTGCATCCTTAGGGCAGGATTTGATGGGAAGCTCCCCGTGAGCCTGAGGAAGCCAAGGGAGAGGCAAAGAAAGCCCTGTCCTGGGTGGGACTTCAGCAGGAAGAGCTGCTCTGTGGTTTTGGGATACAAAAAGCTGCTGGTAGCCCTGGTGTGAATGCCACCCTGGGGGTCACTGCTCTGCTGCCATCTGTCCCCTCCTTACAGCACCAGGGAAAACCCCAGTCAGCCAGGGAACGTTTTCATGGAATGTGAAGAGCACTGTCCTCACCTGAGGCTGTAATTCCAGCAACCCAGCCTTTGGTGCTTACCAAGGTGACTTTGGTTTCTAAACCCCCCCAGTGCTGTGCTGGTTGGGTGCCAATAACCCGAGCAGAGCACAGAGGTCTGTCACACTGGTCTGGATAAGCCAGACTCAAACCTTGCTTTGCCAGGTTTCCATTGGGAATGCCAGCCCCTGAGCACTTCCCAGACAGCAGGATTGGAGAGGAAAGACTTGGAGATGTACAGCAGGATGTGATAGGTGGGAGCTGCACTCCCCAGCCCCCCTGAGATGGTTCATGTGAGGATTCACTGGCCTGGAAACAGCAGTTGTTGAGCTGGGGCCCTGACTCTGTGTGCTCAGATGTTTCCATCTCTCTCTAACTCCTGGTCCCTGTCTGCAAAGGAAATAAGAATCATTTCTCTACTTTACATGCAAGTGTGAGGCTATTTTAAGGCTGAGGCTGGGGTTTCAGCAGGTGTTATAGTACTGCCCAGCATCCTCTGCCCTGCCCTGTTAGAGTACTACAATTGCTTCAGTAGTAACTGCAGTGATCCCTGGGCAAGCTGTCAGGGATTCTGAGATCTTTCAGGAGCACTGCTGTGCTATAAATAGAATTTATTGCGATTTGTTTCCCACAGAAGGCAGTTCTTTCACATTTTATCTCTTTCCTCATGTAAACACACAACAAAGTGAGGAAGGCTTTCTCTCAAGATCAAAGTGTGTGTGGAACTCTTCCCTTGGATCATTTACATCACTGCACTGTGTGTGAAGCATTTCCCAGCTCTGCCTGTCTCACCTGCCAGGGATTAAAGGCTGCACTGCAGTCTGAGTTCTGTGCTGCTTGTGACTTAGCACCTCACATCCCCTTCTTTAAATAACAGTACTTTCATAGTAAATCCCACAAATACAGAGTTTACACAGGGCTTTTCTACTCTTAGTTCTTCTGCTACTGTTCTGTCTGTTCCTGGCTCTGCTGTTTCTTGGATTTGGCTTTGTTTTGCAGTTGAGTTGTCCTTGTTTCCTGAATTTCTGCACATAGGATCAGTCTCTCTCAGACAGGAATACTAACAGACCCTGTACTTCATGGTCATGTGCTAGGTTCCTCTGACTGTGTCCTGCCTCTCATATTCAGGAGTTTCCCAGCAGATGTGTTGAGAGGAACATCACTCCAGACTTGCTCTCCATTAATAGACGTTTTGACTTCAGCTTTTGAGCTCACTTTTTACCTCAGAAGAATAAAGGCCCTCCCTGATATCTGCAGCCCAAGTCAGCTGGGCCACAGTGGCACCACAGGGAATGGGAGCATCTGGGGGGGAGAGTGCAACCTCCTAATTCTCATTGTTCATCCAGAAAGCAAAGAAACCTCCAGTGACCTCACAGAATTGCTCAAAAGGGAAAGGATTCATTACATTCCTGAACAGATGCACTTTTCCTTTGGATAACACAAGTTTTCTGCCCTATGAATTCCTTTAAGTGTCTGCCCATGTGACAAGCTGAGCTGACACTGAAGCACATCAGCCACGACCTGTTGATTTGCCCTACTCCCCTTTTGCTCCCTGGCCCTGCTCCCCTGAGCTGCTGCAGGCTGGCCCCTGCAGGCTGATGCCACCTTGAACCAGTCCAGGCTGCACAATCACAGACCAGACACCAGTGGCTGGGAGGATTCCTGTCCATCTCAGGTGTTCCAGACTGGGACTGATGGGTTTTGTCCTGCCCCTGGTTCCTGAGGCTTTATTCCCATGATTTTCAACAACATCCAGTCCCATTCCAATCTCATCTCAGCAATTTCCATCCCTCAGCTCTCCCTGGCTGCTTCTCCAAGGTGTGGATAACACCTCTTAATTCCAGGGGTGCACAGCACAGTGTGCAGCCCCTGCCAGGGTCTTTAGGCTCAGCCCAAGACTTAGGCTGTGAGAAGCCTGACTTCAGAACTTCCCAGTTGAACCCAGAGCTGGTAAAGGCATTCTGGGCTCTTTCCTACAGGGTCTGATGAAGCAGATTTTGTCCATCTGGATTAGAGTCTGCTTGTGCCCAGCAGATTGGTTAAAATGTTCCTGGGATTTATTACAGTTTAATGCCATGGAAGCTAAACAAATTTCAGGAACAATTTTGAGGCTCAAATCTCAGCAGGCAGCTATTTGCCTAATGTCCTACTTTTTTATACATCTCCTGCAGAAAGAAAATAGCTTTTAGTTACACGGGAACCTGATTATTGCCTGAAATACTGGCCCTGAAAATTGCCCCTTTTTAGGCCATTTCCTGCTGTCAGGGGCATGCTCAGTGCCCTTGGAAGGAGCTGGGGAGCACGAGCTGCAGATCTAAAGGCAGGAACACTCTGCTTTGTCTGGGATATGAAATATTCCACCAGCAAGGCTTTTTCCATCCCCATCTTCCAGTTACTTTTGTGCTCCTAATTATTTCTATGAGTGTAATTGACTTGCAAGACATTCTTGGCTTGCAGAGTGCATGGAGTGAATTATTGACCCGTCACATGGGTCATTGATGTGAGGAGATGTCAGAACAAACTGGGTGCAAAGCAGCTACTTTGCATTCCTAATAGCAAATGTAAGCCATTAATAACTGTGCTGCCTGCTGCACTCAGAGCCTGCCCAATTTGGGTTTGACATGCATATGGCTGAGTTCATCCTCAGTGTAATTTGAAATTCATTGGGCACGGACTTCATCTCCTTCTGCCGCTTGAAAATCTCTCCTGTGCCGAGATGTGCTATGCTAATTCCAGCGTTTATGGCTGACTTGAGATGTTACATTTGAAAAATCAAATCCAATTAAATCAACTTATTACCAAGGTCAGAGACCAGCATTCAGCACATTCATTCCTTGCTATTTCACAGCAAGGAGTAAACTTAGGGAACAGATTCTGTCTTAACCCAAAACCCAACTGATCTGTCTTAATCAAATGGCTTTTGGCTGCAGGACCTAGGAAGTGCAGTCAAGTGATAAAGCATTTCCCAGAGTCCAAACAGCTGATTCCCAACTTTCCACTTTTTTTGTGTAATATGGGACAAATATTCTCCTCTTTGTGCCTGTCTCCCCATCTGCTCATAAGATGGAAGAGGAAAGAGGGCGTTGGATGGATAAATTCAGTGACTGCAAACTTTTGAGTGTGGAGCTGTGGGCTGGTAACAGCATCAGCTTGCTGTAGTCAGAGTTGGAATGGAGCACAGATTTTAGGAGAGTCTCAAGAGATGCCCCATTGCTATATTGGCAGGCACCTGTTTATTATCTGTGAAGGGAAAAAAGTTCTGCGAGTATAACATCTCAATATTCTCAGCAAGGAGTGAAACAGAGGGAATATACAATGGCTTTTGAAGGGGGACAAATATAAAGCTGATTTGCAGATCCTTTTGCAAATTAAAGTCTTAAGTTTGGATTTATGATGAGCTCTCACACTGTGCAAGGCTTTGTATTTAAATTACACCATCACCAAGTGCCCAGTGGCTCTTTCTGCCTCTTATTTTTCAGCACCTAATGCAGTTCCTGCAGGAGGTCCTTATGTTCCAGACAGAACCAGACAGAAAAGTGAGAGCAATGTTGACCTCTTGGACTCCCTTTACATATATCCCACTGCTTCATTTCCAGGGAAAAACAGTTTAACCTGTCCAGACATCTCATATCCTTCCCACTCATTTAGGAGCTTTAAATCTCAATGGAATTTTCTGTGGTGGTGATTCATTCCACCAACCTGGGCAAACTTATTCAAGTGACCCTGGTGCCCCAGAATTCCTCTCAATTCTCAGAAACTGGCATTTCAAAGTGAATTGCTTCAAACTTCCCTGGATCATCAGCTACCCAAGCAGTTCTAGGTACCAAGATACCTATTTTAAGCTTCTGCTTTGGTTAAGTACCTAAGTTGAACCTGGGACTAAATAACTTCCAAAACTGAATCTCTGACCTCAGCCATTAATGAGCTTCTAAAAATCTTGTATCAGTTGTGCCACTTTATGTAGGATTCAATTATGCAGCAAACCTTGGGATGTTATTTGAGTTTTCCAAAGTTCTACTAAAGTTGTGTAAAACCCATGAAGGATTTGATCTCACCTCACTTTACCCCTTCAGACGTTTGAAGAGCACAGGCAGCTCTTTTAAGAGAGGCACCAGAGCTGCAGTTTAAATTTGAGGGCTGAAGGAGCTGCTCTTCAGGGTGTCTCCTCTCACCCAGGGTGACAAGATTAGACACAGCCCCCAAATTTAAACAAGAAAGGGAAGTGAGATGGACTCCTCTCAATATTAACAAACCTCCACACACAGGGTGGCCGTTCAGGTTGCAGCAGCTCTGCCCTGTGATGCACATTTGTAGAACTGCCTGGTTTTCCCTTTGGGATGGGCATTCCAAGGGCTTTGGGCAGTACCTGGCAGCTTGTTACCTGTTCTGGGTTCCTCTGTGCACAGCTCTGCCCACAGCACACCGTGGTTGGGAGAGTTTATTAAAGCCTGAGCCAAGTTCAAGTCCCTTGTCTTTCTCATGGAATGCTGCAGAGGAAGCAGGTTCCCATGTCCCAGCCCTGCTTTCCTCCTCACCAAAAACCGAACAATTTCAAACCACCACAATGGGCAAAGCAAGAAGGAAACAAACCCTTACCTGAGTGAGGCTCAGCAGGGAGGGTGAGCCCTCATCAGCCCTGTGCTGCTCCCAGCTCCTGCTCTGGGGACAGGACTCCTGAAGATCTCTGGGGGCACCCAGAGCACTGGAACTGAGCTCTAAAGCTCCTTTTCTCTGTGGGCAGGCTGAGCTGCAGTCCAGGCAGGGTGTGTGGTGCTGGTGCAGCTTTGGGATTGCGTGCCCAGGGAACACACAGCGGGCACTCCTGGGGCAGCCTGGCTGGGAAGGGGAAGTTCCATTCCCATGTCAAACTGCCCTCATTCCTGCTGTAATCCAAAGACTTAAGATGTGCCTTGGTCACAGGGGGCTGAGGGGAGCTGCTGAACCCAGAGCAGCCCTCTGGAGCTCTGAACTCCTCTTGGGAAGGGCTGTTCCCACCACCATCCCTGCAAGAACCCCGCAGTTCCCCAGGATGTGCTGCTCACCAGTGCTGGGGTGGGTCCACGGGACTTCTACTGGAGAGGTGAATTCCCAGAGCTGCACTCTTACATTTCTCCTGTCAAGGACAAACAACAAATCTGGATGGAGCTGGAACCCAGCAAGAATCCCATGGCAAGAAAATGAAGCACGGGAGTCTCTTTCCCCCACCTCCCAGCGCCGTCTCCTTCACATCCAACACAAATCCATGATTAAGGCTTAGTGCCCTTTGCCCTCATCCTTCCCCACAACTCCACACAACACTCCCACTAAGCAGGGCTGTGTTTCCAAGTCTCCACACACTCTCCCCTCAATGTCTTCTTGCCAGCCTAGGTTCTGTCTGGAATTAAGGACCTCCTGCAGGAGCTGTAGTAGATGCCAAGCAGTAAAAGGCACAAAGATCACTGGACAATTGATTTAGGTTCTCAAAGAGCCCATCCCTAGAGTTCCATGCCCTCTGCATCCAGCTCCAGCTCCTCACTCACGTGCTCTGTGCTGCCTGGTCCAGCTCCCCCAGACTCTGCCAGGCAGAGCCTGGAGGGATCCAGCAACCCCAGCTGTGATCGGGGATCCAGAGCCAAAGGCTCTGTGTCTGTCTCAGGAGCACTGCCCTGGGCATGGAGAACACCTGTAACTGTGAGAAGCTCACACACTGCACCTCTTTGGGCTTTGGGGACAGAGTTTAACTCAAGAGTGGCAGCTCTCAGATAAGCACCTATGGAAAAAGGCTGTGGTGTAGGAAATACAAGCCAAGTATGAATGGCCACTTGTTCCTTCATGATCATTCAAACCATTACCTGGTTATTTTTGTTAATTCTATAGGGGAGATTTCCCCCCTCTTGTGCACTGAAGTTGCATGATGCAGAAAATTGGTTTGTTTAAGCAAGAGCTCTTATGGTGTCTTTCATCAAATGTTCTCTGAGAACATTACTAATAATTCATTAAAGCAGCACTGTCAGCTGGAACACTTTTAATTACCATTTTCTGACAAGTCAACCCTTAAGTGGTATGCCCTGATTTTTAAATTTATTACTAACACATATGCAGATTTTTCTCTTTCCCTGCTGATGTTTATAGGGGTTGAGAAAAGCAATTGAGTGTGAGATTAAGGAAGTGAACCATGTATTACATGTTGTCATGCCCAAAATGGAAGAGAATTTAAGGGTGGTTACTTTTTTTAACTTTAGAAGTTTTGAGAACCTTGTTCCTGGAGCTCTGAGCATCTCCTGCAGCTGAGCTGGGGGAACTTCTGCTCTGAGGTTTTGCTTCTGAGGAACTGAAACACCTCCCATCTCAGGTAGGGCTGTGGAAACCCTGAGCTGATGCTCATTAACTGTCCACTTACACACTCTTAATAAGCCCTTCAGTTACTCTGAAGTTACTTAAGTCACTCTGAAGCCCAGGTGGCTGCTGCTAACACAGGGTTAAACAGCAGTGCTGGCAGTTCCCACACAAATCTAACATGCTCTGAACTTGTGCCAGCTTATCTCACCCCAGTTTTTCACAGAGCTGAGGCTGAAGGCCCTTCTAGCCCCATGTCACTGTCAGAAATCCACTCAGCATTCCCAGAGAGCAGCAATGCCTGAACTGCCATCATCTGCACTCGGTGTCTGAGGGGACTCCAGCAGATGCAGAGATTTTCTTTGGCAGTGTTCTCCTCAGTAGCTGCTTAGTGGGAGCAGAAATGGAGGCAGTGAAGTGGCAAAGAGCTGCCCAAGAAGAGGTGAGCCAGTGACAAGGCAGACTAGAATCCACACATGCTATTCCGCAAAAAAAAAAAAGTAATTTTTTTTGGTTCCCTTGCTGTAGTCCTGACATGAAAAATTTTTGCAAGGAGACAGAGGGGACAGTCTGTAGGGAAGTATGATGGGAAAACAGTAGAACATAGCCCCTTACCTTGTGTCTCACCCAGTGCAGGTGCCTGCAGGAGGGAGATGGGAGAGGAGCTGCCCGTGTCCCCCAGAGCAGGGAACTCCCACGGAACTTGGGTCCAGCAGCTCCTGCATCAAAGGAAGAGAGCCCAAGGCCCTCCTTGGCTTTTATGTGAGGCTGTGGCAGGTCAGACTGGCTGCCAGCTCATCTGTATGCAATGGCTCATTAATGCTGGGCCTCATCTGCACGGGGCATGTGGAAGGCAGGGGAATGGGCTGCAGCATGGATGGGGAGGCAGCGAAGAGCGGGGCTGCCGGAGTTAAACAGTAATGCAGCCTTACCTGGAGGAGCTGACGTTACTGCTGCTGGCCTGAGCCCCGTGTCCCACCCCACCAGCACAGGCACAGCACCAGTGCCTCGGCCACCTGTGAGCTCCAGGCCTTTCCTTTGCATGGGGAGATGATTTGGGCAAGAACCAGGTGCCTCTTGATGCCCTCCATATGCTGCAGAATCCTCTGCAGCCTGATTCAATGGGGCTGTGCTCTGTGAGCTGGCTGTGTCCTTGTCTAAACTCCTGGTCTTACCTCCCCCACAGATCTGAGCTGAACCCCTGAGTCCATCTGAGCCCTTTGCAGAGGGGGGCTGCAGCAGTGACCCCACTGGGGCTGCAGGAGTGACCCCACTGGGGCTGCAGGAGTGACCTCAATGGGGCTGCAGCAGTGACCCCACTGGGGCTGCAGGAGTGACCCCACTGGGGCTGCAGGAGTGCAGCAGTGACCCCACTGGGGCTGCAGCAGTGACCCCACTGGGGCTGCAGCAGTGACCCCACTGCTGTGGGGCTGTGGGACTGAACTCACCAAGGCTGCTGTCTCTCTCTGTCACCTGGAGTTCTCCATCCCCTGCATCCTGAGGGACCAAGTGACCAAGGCCTGGGATCATCCCACCCACCTGCAGTCACACAGACACGAGGTGTCTGATGAAGCCAGTTCTGGTTCCCCTCAGGAGGCATCTCCTCTTCTCCCTCTCAGGCAGGTGTCCAAGGCTGCACTGCTTTGTGGAGGTGCCCATCCCTCTCCATCAGCAGAGGATGGCTGGGGCAGGTTGTATCCCTGAGTTTTGCAGGCCCTGCTGTAAATAAAGGAGTTCTTCCCTCAACAGCCCCCAGCCTGGAAGCTGCTCTTCCCTTGGGGATAGAGCAACAAGCACCCGCTGCCTCTGGCCACCACCAGGGACAGCTGGAGATGGGTTCCTCCAAGGCTTGAGGAACTTGGGAACAAGATTTGGATGTTCAAAGAAGTTCTTTAACACCTGGGCAGAGCCAGGTGTGCTCAGAGTGAACCAGAGGTGCTCTGTGGCTCAGGGAAGCAGCGTTTGCCCCGCAGCACTGCGAGGACAAAAGCACAGGAACAAGGAATTAACTCTGTTATTAGACACCCCTTGGTTTAATAGCTCCGTCATTAATAACAAATTTGATCTCACTCAGGCAGCCTTTTTCATCTGCACAGCATGTCAATCCATCTGTTACACCTCCTGGCAGGCAGGTGTGTCACACCAGCACCTTTGGGCTTTTACAGCACCAGGAGCTGAGGATGGAATTGCTCCAGACCCTTTACCAGGAGCTGATTGATGAGGTACACCCTGAAAGAACCTGGTTATTTTTACACCCTACCTACTGCACTCAGGATTCCCGTCTTTTTCACCTATTGGCAGTTCATGATGGCAAAAATTAATTTTCTTGCATCACTTAACACACTGCAGATTGTTTAACATAATTTTCCAAAGCATCTGGCTGGTTCTCCTGCACTGAAACTCAATGGGATTTTTCCCTCCAGCTTCAAAGAGCATAGCTGAGCCCTTAAAGGGATTTACTTCTGTTAAATATTATCCTCAAAACTGAGAAATTAAAAGCAAATGAGCTTTCTTCCTTTTTCCTCTAAGACATGTCAAAAGAATATTATAAAATAGAATAGCCTTCCCCAGCTTTCAGAGACTCCCCAAGTGAATTTCAATTGCAGGTTTTTAGGAAAGAGTGTAATTAACAACTTTATTCAGTCTGAAGCCAGAAAATACATGCTATATTTAGCATGAAAAAAAAAGCAGAGCAGGAGGAGGGGAGTAAATGACCTAGATTTTCACAAGTGACAAATGACTCCAAGGTGCTTGGAGCCCCCTTGGATGGCAGGGATTCCCACAAAGTGCAGGATTTCTCCTCCTTGTCTCTCATGTTGGACACTCCAAACCACTCAAGGCACTCTCGGAAATCTGAGGGGTTGTGTTTGTGAAACTGTTTATTTTATTCACCTTGGGTAATATTCCCAAAATTGCATCCATAACCAAACAATTAAATCCCATTTCCAGCAGCAACCTTGGTGTGCTGGCAGCCCTCCTAATTTCCAACATTTCCCACTTTTCTGAGCTTCCTTCATTGTTTTCCTGGAAATGTGTGTGATGAGAGTATCTCCCACCAGGAAAAATGGGGCATGACTGAGCTCCCATTTCCAGAATGTCCCTTGCTATATTTGCATTTTCTTGTCTTTCAGCATTCTGTTTGCCACGATAAAGGCAACATTTTCTATAAAAAGCAAGAGCCTGCTTGCCTACCAGCAGTTTTTCTGTCTAAATGCTGATAATCTCTGTTCTGTCAAAGGAAACATCCAATGCTTTTATCTCTTGGAATGGTTATTTATGGAGAGGTCTCTCGAAGATGCAATCAAAGATATAGACGTTAAAAATAGGAGGCGAGTGAGTCCTGCAGGCGGTTGTTTATTCATTAACCTCGGTGCAGGAATCCTGGCAGCCTCCCAGTCCTTATTTACTGTGTGCTGGGCACGGGAGGGATGTGAGCTGCAGTGCAGTCCTGGGAGACATGATCCATCCTTCCCAGGAGAGATGATCCATCCTTCCCAGGAGAGATGATCCATCCTTCCCAGGAGAGGTGATCCATCCTTCCCAGGAGAGCGGATCCATCCTTCCCAGTAGAGATGATCCATCCTTCCCAGGAGAGGTGATCCATCCTTCCCAGGAGAGGTGATCCATCCTTCCCAGGAGAGATGATCCATCCTTCCCAGTAGAGATGATCCATCCTTCCCAGGAGAGGTGATCCATCCTTCCCAGTAGAGATAATCCATCCTTCCCAGGAGAGCAGATCCATCCTTCCCAGGAGAGCAGATCCATCCTTCCCAGGAGAGCGGATCCATCCTTCCGGGGATGAGGCGCGCGCTGAGCGGGTTCCAGCCGTGCTGGAGCAGCAGGGATGGGGGGCTGAGCACTCACTCTGCTGTCTGAGCGCCTCTGAGTCACTCCCAAACCTCCTGCCCTGGGAATAAGCACCGTCACAGCCCAGGAAATGTGAGAGCAGGGCTTTGGCTCCTCTTGGCTTCCCCACCAGCCTTCCCTGAATACATCGAGCACGCAGGCAGGCAGGCAGAGAGTGTAAATCTCTGAGTGCCTGCAATGGAAGAACAGTCTTACAGATGGAGTAAATTATACCCCTCATCCCTCCCAGCACCTTCAAGCCTTGCTAGTAATGAAAGCAAAGGGTTTGTAATCACTTCAGCCTCACACGTTCTGAGAGAGCAGCTTGGTGAAGCCTCGTCCTCTCTGCTGAGTCTAATGACAAAATTTAAATGCATAGGCTGTTTAAATGCTGGCAGTGCATGTGGGAACCCAGAAAGGCAGAGACCAGTGGGATTTGACTCCTGGAGGTCAGGAACAGCAGCAGGGCCCTTGTGTTCTCTGCTCCCTTCTTTACAGAGCACTGAGGATGGGCCCAGAGAGGGGAAATCCCTCCTCGGACTTGGCAGCATGAGAGATGCCCTGATGAGTTATTATGGAATCACAGAATCATGGAATATCCTGAGCTGAGAGGGACCCACAAGGATCATCCAGCCCAGCTCCTGGCCCTGCACAGGTCAGTCCAACAATCCCACTCTGTGCCTGGAATGTTGTCCAAACCCGCCCCTCCACTGCCTCTTGTGAGGATGCTGAAGTCACCCTGAGGTCTCCCCTCAGCCTCCTCCTCTCCAGGCTGAGCAAACCAAGTTGTTTTGTGTCTTTCTGACACGCTCACACACTTCATTTTTCTATAATTTTCAGAGAACTGATGACGAGAATTTAGCACTATCTTTAAGTTGTTACACTGGAGCAGCTCAGCTGCCATAAAAAATTCCTAAAACCGTGGGATCTGGAATGCCCCCGGGTCCCTGGCAAGGCCTCAGGGGACAACAGCTCTGCTGGCAGTGCCACGTGGGGAAAGCAGGGCTTATGCAACTCTGCTGATGGAGGGAATTATCCTCCAGCAAAGCTCCTTACGTGTATTTACTAGGAAACTCGGCTGCTCGGCAGAGCAGGGAGCGCCAGGGAAGTCCCTCCTTCCCTGGAAATGTAGGGCATGGGGGCACTGCACAGAGGCTCCTCTCTCCATCCTGCTGGGCTCAGCAGCCCAGCATGGGCTGGGGGGTGTGGAGAATGAATCCATCAGTGAATCCATCAGTGAATCCATCAGTGAATCAATCCATCCCCATCCAGGGATGGGGCACGGAGCATGGAGCGGGATCAGAGTGGGATCGGAGCAGGGATCAGGATCAGGGGCTCATGGCACCTCAGGTGGAGGGTGTACAATCCCTCCTGCACAAACAGCAGGGTCCCTTCCCTTTTCTAGTCACTGAATCCTTCTTTGAGAGAGTTAAGCTGAGCCTACAGAAGATAAGTCTTGTACTGATAAGGAGCCATGTTCCTGCATTGGCAGCCGTGTCTTTGTCACCTTCCCTGCACTCCTAAGCAAAGGAATCTGGCACCTGACTCAGAGGTATCTGAAATCTCTCCTTCTGCTTGAAGCTCGCAAAACAGAAGTTTGAAACCCTCTGTGTGGGAAAGTGTTTGAAGCCACTGTAGAACTGGTCAGCAGGTAACACCTGCCAAAGTTTTGTTTCCAGATTTTCAGCTGGGTTTGTCTGGTGCCATCAGGTTTCCAAGAGACATTGGAGCTCTCAATCTCTCACCCTTTCTGGTGCACATGATGGCAATAAAAGTGTTAATTAGTAGCTGCAACTCAGTGACAAACTTAATTAATTGGGTGGAAGAAGGAGCACAGATGTCCCAGGTACACACAACCTACCAAGTTTTTTCTGAGCAGCAATTGATCAAATTCTCTGAAGCCTTAAAATTAGCTCACACTTCATTTCATCCTCTGCATGTTTCCTCTCACATTGGTTTCCAAATAAACACACTTCTGGAAGCTCTAAAAAGGGCATTTAGGGAAGTTTAAGTTGTTCTCAAGGGCCTGAGATGTTCCTAAATTGCCATTTGTGAGGTGCCGTCTCCACATCAACCCTGGAGAGCCCCTGGGCTGTCAGATCCAGCTGTGCTGGGAGCACAGAGGTGTCTCCACACAGGTTTTCCTCTGGAGCATGTGACATCCTGCTTGCCTGAGCCAGTTTGGGAGCTGGATAAGGGGCAGGGTGGCCCAGCCAGGCATGGGCACTGTCTCCTGTCTGCCAGAGTGAAAATATCCAAACAGGAAATAGCAGATTAGGGTATATTTCACTTATTTCAGTTGTCTTCTCGGGGCTGTGTTCAACATCACCAGCAAAATTCAGTTGGGAACAGAATATGATCTCTAGTTCTGGAGAACAGGTTCTGGAGAACCAGATATGGACTTCTGGTAAATCTGCTGTCTGTGCCTCAGTTTTTCCAGCCCTGGTACTTCCCAGATGAAGAAAGGAAGAGTTCTGTGTAGCTACAGCCCTGCGTCACTCTGCCCAGCAGCGGCCACTCCTCGTGCTGCTGCTCCCAAAGTCCCGTGACAATCCAATGTGTTGATCTTGCTGCTCCTCAGAAGTTCCCAGATATTGTCATGCCTCTGGTCTCCTCTGCAGCAGGACCTGCTGGTGGTGGTCATTGTCCCCTTTGGGATGTGTCTCTAAGGTCACCCTTTGGCTCAATGTCCAACTGACCATTTTAGCCTTCCCTTCCTTTCACCTTCAGGAATTCATTCTATCAGTCCCTGAGCAGGCTGCCTGGCAGGCCTCAGCTGCACTTCACGGACTTTAGGCTCAGGTTTTACTTGGGTTTGATTATTACTGCTGCTTTTACTTTGGACAGCGTCAATAGTTGCTTTGAAAAGAAACAGTGCAGCACAATCCTTGTGCAAGGTAGAACGTTCTGTGGTGCTTCACACTGAGTCTCCTCATCTGCAGATCCCCAAGGGCTCAAAGAGATCATCATTTGTTAATTATCAGCACTAATAAATGAAACTCACCCTCTCTCTGGGAATGCAGGTGAGGGAGAGAAAGAGGCAGGAAGCAGTCACCATTCTGCTTTTCTGAGAGGATAACCAAGGCAGAGACAGGCAAAGCAAGGCAGAAAGCCTGGTTTGTTATCCTGACCCACTGAAGGCAGGCACTGATCTCCCCTGGGAGCCATGAAGAAAGTGAGAGCACATTGTGTGAAGGAATTACAGCCTGCTGAATTCCCTCTGCAGATAACGGCTGGGGTGGAGCCTACGGTGACAGGAGAGTGAGGAAGGCGTGAGTTGTGTGGAATGATTGTTTATTTAGTCATCTCCCAAGAGCAGTGAGGTCCCAGAGGCTGCAAAGACACACGACAGGCTAGTGAGGAATTCAGCACATCCCCTCCACGTGTGTTGTGCTCTTTGTTCTGCTGTTTCCCTGGGAAAAGGGTTATCTTTGGTTGGTGTCTGAGGGAAGCTCACGGGCCTGTGGGGCCTGGCATTGTGAGATTTAGGCAAAGCCTCCATAGGAGGAGCTGGATCCAGGAGCCAAGCCTGCACTTCTGAGCAGGAGTTTGTGCTTCATGAAGGCAGTGCCAAGGGGAACTGGAGCCCCTGAATTCCTGCCTCCCTCAGGAGCTCCCCAGCCCTGGGAACAGCAGAGCTTTGTGGCAGCTTTGTCCTTGCTCCTCAGGGCAGCAGAGTGGGCTAGCAGTCCCACACTGCTCCCACAAAAGTTGCCATTCCTTTTGTGCGTGGTTGCTGCTATCAGAAGAAAAAGGCATAGAGCATCCAGGAGGGTTTTCCCTCAGCTGAGGCCTGCAGATGCCTCAGTGCTCCCTTTGCAGGAGCACATTTCCCAGAGAATGGTGCCCAAACCTTGGGCCTTGCTTTGGAAGGTCAGCACCTGCGGAGTAAAGGATGGCTGATCTCCAGAGTGAGCCCATCCAGGCCGTCACCCAGGAGGGCACTGCCAAAAGGAGGGAGCTGCTGTCACCCAGGGTAAGAGAAAGCAGCCTGAGTGTCAGCTCACCCTGCTCTGTGTGCCCCAGCACTGGCAGGGGCTGGAGAGACCAGGGGGCAGTGACAGAGTGGCTCCTCCTAGCTCAGTTCGGACCAAGCTGCTCTGGGTGCCACCACAGCTCCCCTCAGAAGGCAGCAGGCTCCAGAGCCTTCCTGCTGGAATGGGCAGCAGGAATTCCGCCAGCTCTGAGTCAGGTGGGCTCCTTGTCTCTCTCAGCCTGATAAAAGCCTACCAGGCTGGGTAGATGAGACACTCCTCTGCCCTTTTACCATGTGTCCATACCCTGAGGTCTCTTTGTGCCAAAGTTTCCCTTTTACAAAAATTTTATTCCAGAGACTCTTTCTGAAGAGGAACTTGATTTATGCCCAGGCAGGCACCTCCAGCTCCTGTACCAAGGTTTTTGGGAGGTCTCCATCACTCACACTGAGGTGAAACTTGACTCTGCACAACCTTTTCTGCAGATGTCCCAAAACTTGTTTGTCCTGCACAGTACTTTCTAAAACTGTGAACTCTTACCTAGGCCTCATATATGGGTAAAGAACTTTAAATCAGCGTGTCTTTCCCATCAAACTATAGACAAAGACCTTATTTCAGTAAAGCTTCTGCTTCATGCTTAGAATCATAAAACGGTTTGGGTTGGAAGGGACCTTAAATATCATCTGGTTCCAACCCCTGCCATGACCAGGAGCACCTTCCACTAGAAAAATTATGCTTAACAAAAAAAAAAAAAATTTAATCTTTCTTTGCAAATAGGGTGTGTGGTTAAATAATGTCCTAGAGATGTGTGGCTTTACCCCAGACTGGGCAGGAGAGGAAAAACCAGTGTGGTGGCCCACTCCCCTCTGCTGGGCTGCGCAGGGACTGCTGGAGGCAACACTGGCTGCTTGGGATGGGAAAACCTCTGGAAAACATGAAATAAAGGTGGAGGGTGGGGTGGGAGGGGGGAGAAGATGAAGTTTTGGGCAGGAAATATTTTAGCATTTTCATGCCATACCTGTCTGAACCCTACAGAGATCCATCCCGCTCCTCAAAAAAGGGCTGGTGCAGTTAATTAAAAAAACCACTCAATCTTTTGTCAAAACCGTTTTGCACAGCAAATGGGGGAATCAGAGAGGCTGAACTTTCCATGCAGGTGTGGTTGTCCAGCTGATGCTTTGGGGATGGGGTGGCCACACATGGGAGCCAAAACAAGGGTGGTGGTAGCACTCCCTGTCCGTTGGCTTTAGCAGTTTTAGCTCAGATTTAGCACAGCTCAGATGAGAGCAGCATCTGGTCCAGGCACAGCAGGGAATTTTCTTGGCCTTGGCTCAGAGTGCTGCATAAGTCTTGGATAAATCACCCAAAGCAACAATCAGAGCCTTTCTGGCAACTCAGGGACTTTGCTAGGTGCCAAGGTGTGTGCAGGCTATCAGCATAGATGAATCAATTCTCCACGAATGGGACAGTGCAGAATGCACAAGTTCCAGTGCTTTTGTCAGTGTGGAAACACCACAGCCCAAGGCAATTTCTGTGCTGAGCTGACATAACCCCGTGCTCCTGCTCGGAAACGTTCTGACATGGCAGCGCCTGGGGGACTGCCAGAAGCCTCACCAGAACAAAGACCATGTCCATATGGCATCATATTTCCTGGGAAAGCTTATTTTTATGCTTTTTGACATGCCTACAATTCTGGTGTTATGCCTCATTTGCACTGGTACGTCCTGGGAAATCCAGTCCATAATTCCTCGTGTCTGTTCCTGCACGGAGCAGAGGGACCCTGGAGTTGGCTGAGTTATGGCTGTGGTTGTGCTCCACGCTGAGAAGGTTTTATAAAACTGAGATTACACTGATCTCCTTCATCTTGGGCTCAGATACATCAAACAGAGGATGAAGTTCATGACTAACTAGAAAGTAAAGTAAATTTCATCCATCTGGGTGAAGCATCTTTTCTCGTACAATTTTAGCACTAAGCAGCAGTAAAATTTGGAGTTGGTGTGTGGAGTGGCACAGGAAGAAGCCCCAGGCAGATCCAGGCAGAAAAGAAAATTCCACTGAGGGACTGTGGGGTGAATCCAACAGTTTTGCTGCAATTTTAGAGATGTGTTGCTGCTCAGTGACAGCATGGGAGGGAGCCCTCCGGTGTCACTGAATCCTGCATAACTGCAGGGAGGAGTGGAGGTTGCAGAGGACCCAGTTTGCCTCCCAGCAGCCTCATTCCCAGGACTCCCTGAAATGTCCTTGGCTCTGACCTGCAGCAGGTTTCACATAGGTCACAGCAGAACTCATCTCACTCTTCAGGAGGAGTTTTCACTCTTCAGGAGGATTGGGAACACTTTGAGGAAGGTCTGCCAATGAAGGGTTCTCCAAAAGTGCTGGCAGTGCCCAGGCTCCCCAGGGAATGGGCACGGCCCGAGGCTGCCAGAGCTCCAGGAGCCTTTGGACAGCGCTGCCAGGGATGGACAGGGTGGGGTTGTTGGGGGGTCTGGGCAGGGCCAGGAGCTGGACTGGATGATCCTGGTGGTCCCTCCCAACTCGGGCTATTCCAGGGTTCTATGAAAAGCCATTCTGCAGCTGGAGTTGCAGGAGGAGCAGCCAGCTGTCCCAGCTGGAGAGGGGCAGGGTTTGGCAGGGTCAGGCACTCAGAAGTGCCTGCATCCCTCCTTTTTCCAGGGAATTCAGATCCCACAGTGCAGCACCCTTCTCTTGGGCACACAAGTGTGCTCCAAAGGGTGTCCCTGCTCCAGCCCCTCTGGAGGACAGGAGGGGGTGTGGAGAGGGCTGCCAGCCCCTGCTGTCACAGCCAGAGGCACCTGAGTCCCACAGCAGCTCCATCCTCTGCCCTGTGGGAGCAGCAAGGGACACGGAGCCTCCCAGAGCCAGAAATTCAGGGAGGCAGGAGCAGGGGCACCCCAGAGCTTTGTCACATTTTGTCTTCAGTGCTTGAGCCAGGCACTGCTGCAGTTTTATATTTATGAACCCGTGCTGGGGGATTGCTGGAGAGGTCTTTAATTTCTTCTGGTTTCACTCTGAACATGCCTCTCTCGGGACAGAGGGAACATTTTTGGTGTTATTGAATGTCATTTCTGTGCAAACTGAACAGGGGGAAAATATTCTGATAATAACTGGAATATATGGAGGGTGGTAGCTCCTGGCTGCTGATTTTTTTTTTTTTTATTTTTCTCTCTCCAATGAGAGTTTCAAGGTCAGCTGGCTCCACAGACACAAATATGCCAGGAACAAAATGTGCAGATGCTCAGGAGTGTGGGACAGCCACGTTGGCACTGTAAACAGCCCTGGCTCATGGCCAGCACTGCCTGCACCCAGCATGCAGGAGGGCTCAGGAAAAAGCACTTTATTCCAGCCAGATCAAGATTTATCATTTCTCTCAGCTGCATCATTAAATGTGAGTTATTCGTATTTTTGTGGGAAAACCTGGATTCAGCACAAACTCAACATTTTATTTGGAGGATCAGAAAGGGTTTTATTTAGAACCCAAAAGCAATATCTGAGTGCATAGCAGCACTGAATGAGTGGCTGGAACAAAAACAGGGGAAAAAAATGGTTCTTTTCCTCATTCTGCTGCTGATTTATTGTGTAAACATAGACAAATCTTTCACTGTAGCTCTTGAGGTTTCTTATACACCCTCTCTTTTCCCTCCTAGATATGTCTGCTTTTGTCAGTTACTTGTGTGAACTAAATATCAGCCAGTCAGGCAAAAGCTGGCAATATCTTCCTCCAGCAGTCTCAGGCAGACTTAAAATATTAATGCATTTTATAATGTACTTATTTTTCATAACTGTCAGTCGTTGCTACCAAGACAGGGAATTCCTTATAAATATTGAATGCTGCTGCAAGGTCTGCAAATAAAATTCTAGAAATGGTTCTCTTGAGCTTGCAAATGACTGAAAAACTGCTGAAAATCTTGCTAATTTTAGTAAACTATGTGGAAATCCAAGTTGCGTAAGTGTTTCTGGGGTTTTCTAATGAACGGCGATGGTTACAGTGGTGGGTTTGAATTCAAGCAGTGCATGCAGATTCCTCGCTGGACACACTTTGGGAACAAATGGAATGATTGGTTTCACTGTGTAAGACTCCCTTGAAGGTGTGGATGCATCTCAGAAGTTGGCTTGAAGGTCTATTATGTGTAAAAGAATAAAACTTATTTGCAGAGGAGATCAAGTGCCCAGCCCAAGGGTTGGAATTGGAACAGAACAGAAGATTCCCCTGTAGAGCATCTCCAGCCTGTGCAGGAGAAAGAGAGTGCAGCCAGGAGTGCTGTGCTGGTATGACCAGCAGCTACTCTGTGCTCCTGCTGTGGCAGCAGGAATTCACATTTTGGTTCTTATGTGGACCCTCCCACCTGAAGAATCCCAGGACAAGACTGAACTGGGAGCAAGGATGGGGGTGAGACCAGCTGCAAGGGCCAATCTGCTTTTAGTTCCTGAGAATGGATTGCAAATAGTATCAAAACATGTCATTTACACAAATTGGTGCTGCATGGCCTCTCATTGCTGCTTTGGTCTGTGGATTGTGTTTTCTGCTCAGTGATCACAGGATGTGCTGGAGGAGGCTGTTATGGTGCCTTGATCCCTCTCCAAGGGATCCCTGGCTCTCCTGATCCCTCTCCAAGGGATCCCTGGTTTCCCTGATCCCTCTCCAAGGGATCCCTGGCTCTCCTGATCCCTCTCCAAGGGATCCCATGTTCCTCTGATCCCTCTCCAAGGGATCCCTGGCTCTCCTGATCCCTCTCCAGGAGATCCCTTGCTCTCCTGATCCCTCTCCAGGGGATCCCTGGTTCACAAGGACACAATCCAGACCCAGAGGGGAGCACACTGAGCTTTGGATGAGCTGTTTCCAGTGCCCAAAGGCAACATTCAGTGTATGACACTCATGCAAAGACATTTGTGGAATCTTTCAGAACCAATTTAATCCCCTGGAAGATTCCTCATAGGCAAATGAAGGAATTGCTGGGTCTACCTCCTGTCCCTCTCCTGCCAGTGCTGGGAAAGCCACAAGCTGGAGCTGAGATCCGTTTTCAATGAAGGGGTTAATTAGTGGCTGGTTTGAGAACCAGACTGTACCTTCCTGGTTGCACCCTGGACCCACCCAAGCCATCCCCTCTGCAAAGGGAAGGCTTTGTGGTTTAGGAGGGAATTAATGTAACAAGATTCCCACCTGAAAGAACCGAGGCGTTCGCTTTTGTCACAAACCTTTTCCAGTTCTGACAGCCTAACAAGGAAATTGTCTGCCTGAATTTGGCCTCACCAGAGAGTCTCTGACTGGTGCATCTGTAGTTCCTGGGCTGCAGGCAGGGAGAAGCCAGGCTCTGGAGCGTGCTTTGTTCACAGGGAAGGTGGCACACAGGAGGTGGCACACAGGAGGTGGCACACGGGTCCCGGTCCGCACTGTGCCCCTCCCAGGGATCCTCGCCCTGGCAGCTACCGGTGAAATTCAGCCTTAGGTGCTGCTGCAGCTGCACCTCCAAAACAAGAGCTTAATTAGTGTTAATTACCACAGCAGCTCGCTCAGAGCAGGGCTAACCCACTCGCGGGCAATCCCGAAGGTAAAAGATCCAAGGGCTCGGCTGGGGGGATCAGCGGCCGGCCCAGCCCGGTGCAGCCGGGAGAGCGGCGCATCGCTGCCCGCTGCGGATGGCATCCTGCTGCTGTCGCAGCACAGCACGGCCGGGCTGACCCCTCCCCAGAGCCTCGCCCGCGGGGAATGCGCTGAGGAAACTTCCCCTCGCCTGCCTCTGAGCCTGCTTCCCAAGTTTCGTTTGATTCTGGGGGCTGGATAAGCCCCAAACACAAAAGGAAATCGAGACAGAGTGGGTGACTGTCACGTCAGGATTCTCAGAGCCTCAGCTCCCGTTCGGGTACCAGGGGAGGCTGGAGGTGGATGAGCAATCCTAGGAGCTGTTTCCAGCACCGGCTTTTACAACTCTGTTTTCTTCTAGTGAGGTGGTCGGTTCGTGGCTGACAAACAGGAAGAGACATCTCTCATTCCAGAGATCAAATTGCACAACAAATTAAAACGCTCCCTGGAGGCACCGCTGCTCCCTCTCCTCTCAAAGCCAAAGCCTGCCCTGACTGCAGAGCAGGTGCCCCTGTCGCCAGGGCTCACTGTCCATCTGGGTGACGAGTGTCGGGGCCAGTCGGCCTCAGCAGGGGCGGCGGCTCGTTTATAGCCCGTGAAACCTCAGGGAAATGCAGGGAACTCCCCACTGGCTCCCTGACAGATCAAAAGTGGGGCTGCCCTGCTGTGTTCTACAGGAACCTGCAAAAATCCAAACTGTTCATTTTAGGCAAGCTTTTGATATAGGTAAGTTCCTCAGAGAGCAATTTAGTGACACCAAAATGAGATTAGAGCTTGTTCTTCCACAGCTTGTTGTTCTGCTTGCAGTTCCAGGAGCTGAGCATTCCACAGTTGCCATAAATCCCCCCTGTAAATAGCTCTGGATGTCCTTTGAACAGTACAGCTGTTAGAGCTTATGAGCACCCTCAGGAAAATCAAGATGTTGCACTGATGCAAAATCTGTACCTCTGTGCTCCTGGAATTGGATCCTTCATCCCATTCCAGCACAAGGTTCAATTTGGCTGCCTCCTGCTCCTACCTGTCTCTCTGCATCAGCTGGAAAGGAAGGAGCAGGGCTGCTGAGACTCAGACCAGTGCATCCTGAATGCCACTGCCTGAGGTGAATCCCATCCTGAACAGAAAATCAATCCCTCTGCGTTTCCATGTTTCCATCCCAGCCCAAAAATATCCAAACTGTGCTGCCATTTGGTGTTAAATCAGCCCTTCTGCAGCCTGCTGATTCCTGCAGCTCTGGAACATATTTCAAACCTGTGAGGCCATTGAAAACTTTTTCACCACCTCAGCAGGGGCACAGTGATGTCACTGGAGTTGGTTTGCAGCTGAAAAACTGCTCTTAGGTCTGGCTGGTCTTTAATCAATACAAATTGGGAGATGTCTGTTGAAATAATACGTGAAACACAGCAGAGTTTGCAGTGTAGGGGTAAGGAAGCAAAAGCAGGGACTCCCATGGGCCAGGGGGAAGGTGATCCTGCCTGGGGATCGAAGAAATGCTCCTGAAAGGCCTTAGTGCTGATTGAAGCAGTGTCTCTCAAGAGCCCTGCCTGGTGTGGCCTCTGCTGTGCTTGGTTTGGTGCCCCTGTGACAGGCACAGGAAGGCACTTCCAGCGTCTGCAGGGGGGTCTGGGGTCAGGAATTCTGCTTTGCTCCGAGCTGACACCTGGCCAGAGGGGTGGGCACGGCACTGTGCAATCCTACAAGGTGGGCAAGGGTCCAACCATCCACCTGCTGTGGACAAACGTCCACAGGGGAGAAGCCTCTGAGCCTCTAGGTATTCCCCAGCTGGAGAATGCATGTGGGATGTTGGGGAAACTGGGATTTCTGCAGCCTCAGGGGCTGGGAGGGCTGGCAAAATCCAGAGCCCCGTTGAACCCCTGGCGTAACCCCGCTTGTGTGGTGGTTTTGGGGCTGGTCTGGAGGGATGGCCGCGGTGCCGGCAGATGGCAGTGCCTGTCAGAATTCCACTGTCGGGAGAGCACAGTTCCAGCGTGGGGAGCCCCGGGAATGTGCCCAAGCCGGGAAAGGGGTCAGGGACATACACGAGGCACGGAGCCATTCGTGCTCCTCTGCCGTGGGAGACACCCACACACCCACCCACGCACCCACCCGCCACAGCGGGGACCCTCCGAGCCCCCCTCCGAGCTGCCCCGGAGCCGTTCCCCGCCTTCCCAGTGCGGACACTCGGGACCAGCCCGTGGCGTGAGCGAGGGAGGCTCCCCCAGCCCCGGCCATGACACACCAGCCTGGCACAGACTCCTCTCCTCCAGGGCTGCTGGCTGGGCAGCACAAAGATTCCTACATTTCCTAGCACAAAAATTCATTCCAAATCTTATTAACAGTGATGAGATGAAGGAGGAAACAGAGCTGATGCCATTCTGAAGGTGGCACTGTCCTTAGTGCTGGGGAAGCAGCATCCAGGGACCTGCTCTGAAAGCCAATGCTGAGATTTAGGGGGGCTGGCTCTCCACTGAATGAATTTACTCTTTAGTACTTCTTAAGGACGTTTGAATGCTCATTAAAAACACCCAAACTGTGACTGTACTCCCCAAACAGCACTTTTCTAAAGTTATCAGAGACATACCCCCAAAAGGTAAAAGTAATTCTGCTGAAAAGACATTCCTGGCAGTTATAAGCAGGCAGAAGATCTGGTGGAATTTCACAGAATTTGATCAACAGTTCCTTACCATGGCCTTTGCTTTCATTGCAGGGGCTTTCACTGCTGATTGGAATTCAGTCCTGAGCTGCTGCAGCCTTGCTGGGCCACCCTGAGCTGCTGCTGGGCAAACAGGAGCCAGGCTGGCTGGGCTGAGCTCGCTGCCCACACTGTGCTGCAGTGGCAAACAGGAACTAGCACGTGGAAAAGCAAAATTACATCTCCAAAACTGATTTTTGATGGCTGAAATCTTTGGTCTGGTTCCTGATTTCTGTCCCATCTGGACAGATCCAACATCCAGAGCAGAGAACCAGAGCTCTGATGAAAGGAGTGTGTGTATAGAGTGTGCTTTCTTCTCCCAGTCCCTGGGCAATATGACTATTAATAATATTCAAACCTGTGGTTATTTCCCTTTCTTCAGTATGTCTGTCTTTGATTTTCCCAGTCTAGTCTCCATAATAAGGTGTTATGTAGCCTAGATTTAAGCTGGTTAAGACCCAAGTTTTCTGATCTACATGAAGTTCCATTAGCTCCCTTTTTCCCCTGTTAAAAAAAAAAAAAAAAAAAAAAAAAAAAAAA
>VZRH01001144.1:157777-175986 GCA_013397555.1 Urocynchramus pylzowi | reverse complement strand
GGCCCTGCCCCCCGCCCGCCGCCCCCCGGAGCCCAGGCGCGACTGATGCGGAGCCGCTCGTAGCAAGTAAGTTACGATTCCTTTGTTATTCCGGGTCGCTCCCGATCTTCTCTGGCTGCGGAGGATCGGGACGAACGCGGAGCTGTTGGGTCAGCGGGATGCCAGGCTCCTGTGCCCAAACCTGCCCGGGTGTGAGCTGGGGACAGGCTCCTGCCTAACTCACAGCTGCCACGGAACTCTTTGGGAAGGCAGGGATTGGATGCTGCTCTTGGGCAAAAGCGCTGTCAGGTCTAAAGGTGTGATGCGGGAAAAGACATTAAAAAATAGGATCTGCTCAGATACAGGATTCGTGGAGATCACTGGAATGCAAAGGGCACCAGGAGACTGATCAGTGAGCAGCCCTGAATTATGCAGCGACTCCATAATCCTTATCTGAGTCCAAGATTAAATTCTTTCATAATTAGGATACTTGCCAGTCAGCTTGGAGTTACAGAGCCCTAGCAGTGCAGTCTCCAGATGAGCAAGTGGCATATTCAGCCCTTGGAGGGGACAGGGAATGCAGAGCACTGGGAATCCCTCGGGGGTTATGGCTCTGGGCGGTAAAAACATGTCTGGTTTTTTTTGCCGATGTCCTGTTGCATCACTCAGAAAGATGCCTGGGGTTCTCTTTGTGCCGGCACATGGTGGTTGGGAGCACCAGGTTAACTTTTACACAGCCTCTCTCCCTTGGGTTTGAACTGGGAGTTTCAGGAACCAGCCGAGAACTGGCAGAAACTGACCCTGTCCCAAAAAAGTTACCTCTGGATTTTGGAGGTTCTCATCAAGCAGCTCCTTCCTCCTGCACCCTTTTACTTTAAAGTAGACCTTGGATTTGTGGAAGAGGAGCTCGGAGGGAAACGAAACTGGCTTTTCTCACTGGTTCTCTGACCAGTCCAAGCAATCAGGCTCTCCTGAGAAGGTGGGGACTGTGTGGGGCAGTGTTTGTGCAAGGGGAGTTATTCCACTTCTGGAGTTCGGGCTCGCTGTTCCTACCCAGTTGGAGATAAAGGATTAGGATCATTTCTGATTCCCATGGCAGAATGTTTTCCATCTCTGGAAAGTTCCAGCCCAATTATTTGCAAAAAAGAAACGGCAAACAGAGCTTTGAAGTAATATTCCAAGGCAAGTCTCCAGACTCCACTGTTTAAGTCACCCACTTTCTGTTGGGTTTGAGGTCAGGAGAGGCCCTTGGACACTTGGGACGAGCACTGGCCCTTGCCCAACAGCTTGGTATAAGGTTGGTTTGTCCCTCTGTGACTCTGACCCCTTTCTGCATTGGGTTCAAGCACTGCTGAAGGCCTTGGGGCAAAAAGAGCCTGTGTTTGGTAAATCCATGTATGAACTCTTTGGGTGCAAGGTACTGCAGAAGTGTGAAGTGGTCCAACAGTTTTATTGTAATTTTTTAAGTTTTATTGTATTTTTAAAAAAAAAGTTATTGTATTTTTTTAAAGCAGCTGCAGATTACAGAGTGATTCTCTGTTGCTGCGATGGTAAAATCCTAAACAATGGAGAATGGGAACATTGCTACTCCTGGGGCAGAATTTTCTCCTAGAACTGAGATTCTGCTTTCTGAACATTCAGTGTTTGCTGTTCAGAGTAAACAGGCAGGAGCAGGAGAAACAGGAGTGTCTGATCAGGACAAAGGTGTCCCTGCCTTTGTTCAGTTGTGTTGGTTGAAAGACAATGGTCAGATTTTCAATGACACCATAAGGTGTCCCTGAAATAGAGCTGGGGTGAGAGGCCAGGGACAGAGAGGCTGCAGAGTGCCTCAGGCACAGTCACTTCCTTGGAGGTGGAAGGATCAAATTGATTTATTTCCAGGCTTTATTTGTTGTTGCTAGAGAAAATATCATTTGACTGTTCCAAATCATGGAAAATACCTAAGAGCACAATATTGTGGTGGCATCCTCTGCTCAGGGACTGGTCACGCTCAAGCTCTTTAATGCAATGAAGTACAAGAGAATTGCCTGGGAGTTACATGGATTAAATCCTCCCATCCTTCCTGTGCAGAGGAACTGTCCCAATCTTATGGAAACTCCACATTCTCCAGTCCTTGTGCTGTAACAAGTTGTAAAAGCCCGAATGATGCCTCAAAAAGCATTTTCTAGTTTTCATCTTCTTTTTCTGTAAAAAAAAAAAAACCCACCCAGTCTCTCTCCTGAACACAGTTTTGTTTCTCCACTCTGTTCTGTATAGGTCTGGAGTCATTATATTTAATGCAGCTGTGAACTTATGACATGTGTGGGGGTTTTTATACTTCAATCCATAGCTGAGGGAAAAATGTATTTGAAATCTGTAGCTATTTGAGAGAACAGAAACTGCCTTAGTTGGCTTTGGAAATAATCTTGCTGGGTTATTCATCTGGTGGATCAGGCTGTGGAGGCTTTGCAGAGAGATCTTCAGACACACCTGAAGCAGACAGGGACTGCATTCCCTGTTGTGGGAGTGGGGGAAGGAGGAAAGAGTTCTGCAGTGATTCCAGGGGCTCATTTAGGATTTTGGAACTGCTAAATTTAATTCCTGCCCTGCCACAGACTCCCAATTGAATGTTGAAGAACTAAGTGTCTTTGTGAGTGACTCCCCCATCTTAAAATATGGGACACAGAGCCCTTCCTTGGTCCAGGCACCTTGGAAAACACATAAATAAAATTTTACAGCATGTGATATCTGTGTTGAGTGCTGTAAAACACTTGGATACTCTGGGAGTGGGAGAGTCATGTTCCTCCTTCACAACTGGCAATGGAAGGACTCCAGGATCTCAGAGGAGAAGGAGCTAACTTCTCAGAGGAGAAGGAGGATTGGGAGGTAGCTCCCAGGTAAAAGGGAAGTGCAAATGTCCATAAACCCTTCCTTGGGGTTAGATTGGCTTCCTGGCCAGAGAGATCTTCTTTGGAAAGACTGAGCACCTTCTGTTGGGGTAGTCTGAGCCAGGGGCACTCTGGGCACACAGGAGCTGTCACAGCCCAGCTCTGTGACAAGCATAAAGCCACCCTGGCCCTTCAGGTTAACCAGCAGCCACACATCCTTGTGACCTGGCAGCAGGGTGAGGCCTCCTCCAGCCCCAGAGGAATCTGCTGTCACATCCTGAGTGTCAGGAAAGTGGTGCTGAGACTTACCCAAAACTCACAGAGGAGATAAGAGGCACCTTCCCACCTCAGTGCTGAGTGAGGAGACACTTGGAGAGGCAATTACTGGGGTCAGAGAGCTTTGGAACCACGTTTGTTTGTGAAGTGCCACAGGTCTCCCTTCTTGTGCAGTGTCTGAATCTTTTCCCCTGGCTTTCAAGGGCACAACTCTTCTGCAGCCTTCCCTCCACCTGTGGACCCCCAAGCACTTCCCAAAGAGGCAGCCATCAAAACCCCAAACCTCTATTTATATGAAGTCAGAAAGATGGAATATTCCATTGTTTCCCCCAAATCCACCTGCCTTTCCTCACCTTGCATGCACAGGTGTGTGTGGAAAGCAGGCTGGTGGAGCTGACTGCTCATCCCACTCACACACAGGCAGGGAATAAAAGGATGGAGGAAAGATGCCTTTCTCAGGTAAATCAAAGCCCCACCTCACTCAGAGCCTATCCCAAGTCATTTTTCTTCAGATTGTCAAAGGCCATCTCCTAAGATTTCTCCTTCCTCCATCTGTCCATGAGCACTCAGTGTTCAGCAGCCAATGCTTTTATTCTCTTTGGATGCTGCTGCTTTAATTTCCTTTATTCCTGCAAATCGTTCCCTGTGTTGCTCCTGTCTGACAATTAAGAATTTCATTCCCTTGCAGCACTAACCTAAAGCAGAATTATGTGGCCCAGAGGAACCCAGGCACAGTAACCTGGTTTATGTGGTGTGGGCCAACGGGCAGCAGAAGAACCAGGTCAGGTTTTTCAGTAATCTCTGTTCAGTATTATTGGTTGCTTGTTGAGAAGTACAGGACTCATTGTCTGGAGAAAAAAAGAAGATAGGGTTAAGTGAAAAAAAAATATTTTTTTCTGGGAAGTTGTGGGAGGTTTGCTAAAGAACAGTTGCTCAATTATTCTCCCAATGTGAGAAAACACAGGCATCGGGTTTAAAAGAAACAAAAAGAAGTCTGCTTTTACACAAACTTGATGACAGATTCACATCTTTAAACTCTACCTGCCTGCCAGCTTGGTCCTTTCCAGCATCAAATCCATCCCCATGGAAATCTGTGTGTTTACTGCAGCCAGATCAGCAATTGTTTAAATGGAAAAAAGCCCCCTGGTCAGCAGGGAAAGAAGTTCCTTCAAGTGTTTTATAGTTTTGACCTCCTTGATGTCTCTGGCAAATTGCTGGACCTGCCAGGAGCACACCAGCTCTGTCAGGAGGGGTTGGGAGCTCCTCTGCCAAGCACTGTCTCCTGGAGATTCTCACCTGACCCCAGCCTGACTCCTGTGCAGCAGATCCCAGCCCCTAAATGTCACCGCCTGCCCCGAGTGTGTCATCTGGGCAGAGCTGAACATCAGCAGGGCTGATAAAAACCTCTCTGCAAGGCTGATAATGCACTGAGTCACAGCTCCTCATGCAGTAGCCTGTCCTAAAGGAAGGCAGCTTTGTACAGAAGTGACATTTTTATTATCCTGGCTTCGTTTAACCAAAGACAGTAAATGCCAAAGAAACAGAACAGTGCCTGTGACTATAAGAGGCAATTTCACCCCATGGCTCTCTGTGCTGGAGGGAGCAGGGATTTACAGACTGGAGCTAAAATCTCTGGGAGATGTATGAACAAATTTACCATGACCTGGCAGAGATGTTTATGGCTGGCAGCAGTGGCTGTGCACTGCACAGGGAAGAGTTAACCAGGTCCTTCCACAGCTAGGCTGCTCCTTTCAGAGCCTCTTGTCATTTGGGCTAAAGTTCCCCAGGGCAGTTAAAGACATAAAAGAATGACAGCAAATTTTCTAGAAGATTCTGGTGCCTGGGATCTCACAGACCATCCACATCCATATCACAAATTTTGTTGTTGAGGAATTAAGGCAGAAGGAAGAGCAGTGATTTGCTAAGAATTAGAAAACCCTGGAATCATTTGGAGCAGAAAGCTGGATAGTGTGCAGCCATCCAAAGCAGTGCTCAAATTGCTAACCGGGAGCATTCTGTTTAAAGACTCTGAAGCAAAAATTCATGTGCTTAATTATTTTCAATAACCACAGACTGAGGTTATGCTCATACTACGATGGGAGAGTTAAACATGAAACATTGGTAGGAATTGTAATGCCACTGAAGCTGTCAGTGAACTTCTTATCCAGCAGGAATTTTTCTGCTTTACTGGATCACTTAGAAGGTGTTCCTGAAGGTTTGCAGGGATGTTTCAGCTGAGCTGTTGCTGGAGATCAGTAGCACCACCAGAGATGTTGCCAGCCCTGTGAGTGTTTTAGTTAAAAAGGTTCCTCCGTATATTCGTTAATAGGCAGTTTCTCAAACGTGCTCCACCAGGGTGATCTTTCCAGGGACTTAAGATTTTTGGTTGCTTTTCCTCTATTCTGTTCTTTGTAATAAGTTTTATGATCCTTTGTTTTGCTTTGGTGTGAATTTAGAACATGAAACATTCCACTCTAGACTGAAGAACTGGCTTGTTCTCTCTCCCATGGTGCCAATGATAGGTTCAAATTTACTGTTATAACAAAATTATCTTTAAAACAAGTCTTTTAAAATTGAAAGCAACACGCAACACTTGCCTAGTTTTACATTTAGATTGATGACAAGCTTTTTAGTCCAAATGGAGTAATTTTGGATTAATCAATCTACATCGAGATCAAACATCGAGACATCAATCAAACATCCATCGAGAATATTATTTGTAAGAAGGAAGCGAGGAGGTATTTCACTACCTGATTCCCAGTGGATGGGAGGCTTCTTTCCCTATTAAAGAGGGGGAAAAGTGTGTGATTGTTCTGCCATGTGCTTTCACATGTTGGGAAGTGAGAGTCAAGCTGTGCCCCTGTCAGTTTTCAGCATCTTGCAGCACTTTGCACACTGGTAAAGAGACGAACCTCTAAGAGCAGAGAGAGCCAGGCCAGGTCTGGAGGCTTGCATTGCAGCAGGCAGTGAAAAGCTGCTGAGGATGTGTGCGAGCACCCAGAGCCAGCTCTCAGGAGGGACAGAAACAGCAGGGGTGACTCTTGTGCCAAAATCCTGGCCGGAAGAAGGGACCCCACAGCACTGGGATTATCTACCCCGTGTCCAGGGCGGGTGGCAAACCCGATCCCTCCCGATTGCCCGTCCCAGCAGCAGGAGTGGCCACTGGCAGCCCCGTGCTGTGGCAGCAGGAGCAGCGCCGGCACAGATGGCTGGGCTCCCTGCGGAGCCGAGCCAGCGGGGCCCGTTCCAGCAGCAGCTCCGGCTGCTTCGTTGGAGCGCTGATCGATGGGACTTAGACAAGGGCCACGAGGAGTTCTCTGCCGCTAACCAGACTTGGCTGCAGCCGCATGGAAGTGAAAATTTGTCGCTTCATTTATTCATCCTGCCTCTGCTTCCTTCCCGCCCACCCTTTGTGCTTTTTAATACCGGAGAGATGGAGCTACTTTGCTCGGTCTTAAAAATTGTCTCTCCCAAGATACTCTTAATTGTATCTCTACACCTTTTCTCATTCACAGGCGCATAAGAAGATTAAAGACAGAGGGAGCAGTAATAGATTTAGTTAGGTTTTAATAGGATTTGCAGAGGACAATACAGGGAATGAACACCATAGAAAATATTGCTGCTCTATCTTTGATATCCCTAAGGCTCCTTAGGTAGTCTTTGACAGAGATTTTGTCTGTGCCCTGCATCCAGAGTCAAGACTCTCATTTTTTAAAGGAGTATCTAATCATCTCTGTAAACAGGATGTTACATTAGAACTGGCAGACAGCATTGCCGCCCTCATCTCGTGTTATTTATTTGTATCCTGGTAAGCATTACTCTGAATGTCGACAGTGGGCTTTTTAATAGCTCTGATGCATTCCTAAAAGTGCCCAGTGATTTTGTCTAATGTCAGGTGGAGCAAAGGGGTGAGCTCTGATAGATCTCATTAACAGCAGGCCTGGATTCATCACACCCTCACATGTGGGATTCAAGATGCTCAATTAAATGTTTATTTCACGTTTAAAGCCCAGGCTCATGAATAAACTTCCAGAAGGTGATTCAGCACTCCTGAAATCTGAGTTATCCCTGGAGATGCCTTTCTCTGCTGACTGCAAGGGAAGCCTTCATGCATAATTTAGACTCATGTGAGATTTAGGTAGACAGTGGTGCTCAGCGTTTTCTCTTAATTTCTAAGGTTTCTCTTGATATGCACCCAAAACCTGAGGCATGAAAAAGCTCCAGTCCCTTCTGGAAAGATGTTGATGTATCTTTACTTTGTTCTGAGTTGTGATCTCAAGCAAATTTGGTGTGTAAAAAAATCTAAGGACAGAAACAAAACACCAAAATGTTCCAAGGTTTAAGTGTTCCACGCTCCCACAGCGTGCCAGTCACCCCAGTAGTTGCTGATGTTTGAAGGGCCTGTGTGTGATAAATCAGTCTTTAATTCTGGGTCACTGCAGGGCTGTGTTTAACAAGTGGCTGTTGTGGGAGAAGTGTGAACCCTCCCAAATCAACGTCCTGATGGTCCAGACAGTGAAAAAAAAAGGCTTTTTTCTCTTTGCCTTCTGCCTGAAACTGTCTTTCCTTGTTGTGCAGCCCAGGCATGGCTGGAGATTCCCGGATCTTCATGAACCAGGACATGGACATTGGGGTCACATCCCGGGAGCCCAAGAAGATCCCCAAGCAGGCTCGGGATGACGTCCCCATCGCCACGGACAGGACCCGGCTCATTTCCGCCGAGGGCAAGAAGCCACGGCAGCGCTACATGGAGAAGAGTGGCAAGTGCAACGTGCACCACGGGAATGTCCAGGAGACCTACCGGTACCTCAGCGACCTCTTCACCACCCTGGTGGACCTCAAGTGGCGCTTCAACCTGCTGGTCTTCACCATGGTCTACACCATCACCTGGCTGTTCTTTGGGTTCATCTGGTGGCTCATCGCCTACATCCGGGGGGACCTGGACCACCTGGAGGACGAGAACTGGATCCCCTGCGTTGAAAACCTCAGCGGATTTGTGTCGGCGTTCCTGTTCTCCATCGAGACCGAGACGACCATCGGGTACGGCCACAGGGTCATCACGGAGAAGTGTCCCGAGGGCATCGTGCTGCTCCTGGTCCAGGCCATCCTGGGCTCCATCGTCAACGCCTTCATGGTGGGATGCATGTTCGTCAAGATCAGCCAACCAAAGAAGAGGGCGGAGACCCTCATGTTCTCCAACAACGCCGTCATTTCCATGAGGGATGAGAAGCTCTGCCTCATGTTCCGGGTCGGGGATCTCCGCAATTCCCACATTGTTGAGGCTTCCATTCGAGCCAAACTGATTAAGTCCAAACAGACCAAAGAAGGAGAGTTTATTCCCCTGAATCAAACGGACATCAACGTGGGATTTGACACCGGAGACGACAGGTTGTTCCTGGTGTCCCCTCTCATCATCTCACATGAGATCAATGAGAAAAGCCCCTTCTGGGAGATGTCCCGCACCCAGCTGGAGAAGGAGGAGTTTGAAATTGTGGTCATCCTGGAAGGAATGGTGGAAGCCACAGGTAAGGACCTGTCAGCAATCAGTCACTGTTTTGAGGAGGAAAGGGGCACAAAGTTTGGCATTAGGATTTCACTGTCCATGTTACCCGGAGTGGGAACACAGTGAGCTTTGTCCTTGGGTAGTGCCTGACTCAGGTGGGGCATCTGAGATAACCAGCAGTGAAGAGTTGGGTTTCAAGCAGTGCTGTAGGGTTTCACCATCTTTTTTGTAGTGTTTCACCCTCTTTTATAAGTCTGGGATTGAGGTGAAAGGGTTAGTCCTGGAGCTGCTCCTAATCACTTAGAACTGATCCAGGGGAGAAAAAAGCAATGGATTAAAGGCATTCTTGAAGTCTGTGGTGGTCCTGTTTCCTGTGATCAAAATTCATGGTGCAAATCTTCTCCATTTCTCCTCTGTATTAAAGATTGGCTGTAACTGTGCTATTTTAGGTACTGCTGTAGTGTTGATTTTAATGGGGGCTATGAAGTGCCCAAGTCTCACTGTAGCCCATAAAGCAGCACGTGCTGAGGCTGAATGACTTGCACGTGGTGTAGGACACACATTCCCAGAAGGAGCTCAAAGAGGAAAAATACAGAAACTGCTTTTGTGACTCTTGCAGCCCTGCAGCTGCTTAACAGCTCAGACAAAGCTGGGTAATGGGAGATTAGGAGATATCCTCAGCCCATTCCCAGTTTCTCCTAGGGGTGTGTTTGTAGCAGGCGATGAAAGAGCTCTGTGTCCTGTGTAGTGGCTCTGGAGAAGGGGTAAGCCTCAGCTTTCCACGGAGCGGGAAAGGGGCTGAGGGAGGGAGGGATGGGCACAGAGGCTCCGACCCACAGGTCCCCCACGGGAGCTCTGGCTGCGCCTGGCAGTCATTTCCACGGGTCATTCCCACTCGCATGAATCCCTTTGCTCCAGGTTTGGGGAGGGGCTGGCAGCTCTTCCTGCTGCACTTGCGGCACAGCGAGTGTGTCCAAGCCCCTGAGATGCTCAGGTGCCTTCCAGCCAGGGTTTTCCAGCCTGGGGTGGGCAGAATGCCTTGATGGAATCAGGGTCTGCCGAGGGAAAAGGCTGTGGGCAGCTCTGAGGAGAGAACTGCTGGCTAAAGATGGACAAACAAAGCCAGAGATGCAAAAAAAGCTTTTATAAGCAGTTTTCCCCTTTGGTGTTTCAGGATTTTAGTTATGAGCCCAGAGTTTTCCTGTGGGTGGTGGTTGGATTTTGTTTTCCATCTCAATGAGGTTTTCTCTGAGTCATTAGCAGGGGTTTTCAGCTTGTTACAAGTACTCAGTGGTGTCAGCACCCTGTCTCACAGATTCTGCCACTTGCTGACTGTTGATGTTATCCCCTCCTGGAGATTTGCTCATTAGTTACAACAGCCAGAGGAGGAAAAATCTCTCAAATTCCTGCATCCCAAACCTTTGCTCCCAAAGGCAGCTGTCCAGAGAGGTAATTCGGTGTCCCTGAGTCTCCCTTTAGGTGATCAGCAGTGGCTGACTTTCCCAAACAGAGCTGATGGGAGATGATGGATAAATTACATTCAGTCGGGGCTGGAATATGTGCTGTGGAAGTGGAATTCACCGGGCATTTCCAGGGAAATGCTCTTCCCCAGCAGAGCATTGTAGAGACCTGGCAAAGGAAGGGGTGGGTGGAAAAGACTATCAAAGGCAAGGATTTGTAACAGTGACTTATTCTGCAGCCTAAACATTTGTTAGAGGCTGGAGCCTCCTAATCTGAGCATGGAATGCAGCTCCTTGTTTGTCCAAAGCCTGTTTCCTTGTCACACAGTGACACTGGGAATGCTTTGAACCCCTGCTGCTCTGCCTTCCTCGCAGGAAGGCTCAGCCTCTGCTGGGGATGTGTGAGAGGAAGTTATTATCAATAACAACCTCGGAATTAAAAGCATGGCAGAGGAATAATATTGCCTTACAAATGGGCTCCTCTCCCAGAGGGATTGCCCAGGCCTGGCTGTAAGGATATGAAGGAGCTTACATCTGTGGAAATGAATTCTCCTGGGCTCAGAAGGCAGCCTGGGGAGTCCCACACTGGAGCTGGAGGAGGCATTTTGCACGAACTCGTAGCTGAGTGGACCTTGGATGAATCCAGGACCTGGTTTGGAGGCTGGGATGGGTCCTGAGGGACCTGTGGCAGCCAGGGGAGTGGGATATTTTGTGACAGGAAGAGTGGCTTGCAGAGACAGTGTTTGTGCTTTCCCGCTTCATCCTCACACTTGGGAATATTGATAAAGCAGTTTGGGGTTATTAATTCCTCCCTCCACACCTTAAAATCTGCTCCAAGCAAATTCTTAAAGTACTTCCCAGCCCATGGCACTGCTCAAGCCCCATCTGCTCTCAGGAGTGGTGTGATATTTACTCCCAGCAGGACTTCTGTTAAATCCTGACACTGTCGCAGCCTGGTCAGGTTCAGGGCAGTGTAAAATACAACAGAACATTTGTTCCCTTAGCAACCCCTCCGGAAAATTAGGACTCCACCCCCCAGAGGTACCACTGGTCAGAATATACAGCTCTGTTTTCCATAAGATGTTTGGAAAGCAGGTCAGAATGGTGATTGGCAACATATCAATGACTACAGAAATTGAAGCACGACTAAAAGTGGGGATATTTTTCACTGATAATTTGGGACAGTGATTTTACAGCTATTTTCAATAGATGTAACCAGGCACACACGTATTACAAATGTAATGTATTGACTCCTCTCAAACAAGCAGCTCTATTTACTGACATTTAAGTTTAATTCTGACCCAGTGCAAGGCAAAGATGGTAAATAGCTTCAAATGAAAAGTGTAGAGTAAATTCTGAGGAGTTCACACCCTTCAAGTCATTGGGTTTTTTACAAAGTGAAATACTGTGACTTGAAACAAAGATTTTGTGTTCAAGTTTCCTTGGCTTTTCAAAGGCCTGAGTAACAGCACACTGAAGAACAGCAGCTCACCAGCCAGCCTAAAATGCAGTGGGTTTATTTGGCTGAAAAAGATAAAAAAGCTGGTGTAATTACAGAGAGGGCTGAGGGGCACCCGGGGCTGCTGCACTGACTGACCCTCAGAGCCTGGCACAGCCCCAGGCGTGGCTTTTGCCATCGATGTTTGGGATGGGTGAGGCACTGGGGCTCCACGAGAGGATGGAAAAGGCCAAAGGGAGAGTGAGTTACCGGGCAGATCTGTTGTGGTCATTGCTGAGTGAAACGAGTGCTGTGAAGACAAAATCAATATTGCTGACAAGTGTTCTGACTCCCAGGGGGCTCCGTGGGCACTGGGGGGCTGCAGCATCACTCCCAGTGCTCCTGGTGGGCTGGGCACAGGGAATTCATGATCTTTGCCTTATCAGAAAGGGACTCTTGTCAAGATCAGCTGCCCCAAATCTGACTTGCAATAAAAGGGAAGAAAGCAAAGGTGGAAAATCTGTTTGCACGGTGAATACATTTTTGCTTTCCCTGCCTTTCTGCTTCCCAAAATCTCAGGGCCACCCTGGTGAAGGACAGCTCCTGGTTGCTGCTGGCCCAAGCTCCTGCCCTTCCCCTGCTGATCCCAGATGGAATGGTGTTTAAAAGCTGCTGGGATAGGGAAGAGCAGGGGAGGTCCAGCCCCCCCCTCCCAGTCAGCTGGGTTGTGATGAAGGATTTGGGTGATACGGTTAGGGAACATTAGCAAGTCCAATTTTTTAAAATACTGGTTTTTCTTTGTAAGCCATCACTGCATGTGCTGACACACTCTGTATATCCTACAAGACTTCTGGCAGGTAATTTGAAGGGGCTGTCTTCTCTTCCAGCTTTACCCTTCCTCTGCTATTTGCTGACAGTTATCCAAATCCTGGATCCAAATCCTGCTTTTTCCGTAGCTTCCTGCTGCCCTGCTTCCCTGGGCACAGCATCCAGCACTGCTGCTCCCTGGGCACGGAGGCAGCAGAGCTTGTTACTCCACTCCTGCTCCTCCCTGGTTTTCATTGCCTCTTTTTCCCAGCACAATTAAATAAGGCACAAGAAACACTCCAGATGCCTGATTAGTCCAGTCGCTAAATGAAGTTTTAATGAACTCTTATGTAAGTACAGGTATATATTTTTCTGGCTTAGAGTCAGTGTGATAAAAAGGGATTTAATGATTAGAAGTAATTAACCCATCCTGTCCCTGTGGGAGTGTAGGCAAACAGCAGAGTTTTCACACCTCAATTTATCCACCTTTGCAGAGGACAGAGTACAGTTTCCTGGCTGTAAATGCAGGGCCAAAAGGAGTAGTCACAACAAAAGATATGCTGAAATTAATCATGATTTTCATGGGAGCACAAAGGAAGGGTGAAATTACTGAATGGAGTTTCTGGGCATTCATCATCTGGTTTGGGTTGTCTTGTGTTGCTTTGCATTTTGCATATAAATAAGTTTTCTGCAAGGAATATCTTGCAGAAGTGTTACAGACAATGCCTAAAAAATGATAGGGAAGAGATGTCTCAGGTCATTGTGCTCATGAGCTGGACTGTCCTCTGGAGGCAGAGGCTGGCAGTGGTGGCTGAGGTGCCTCTGCAGTCACTGTAAACCCTAAAGAAGTCACCTGGTGTGAGCTTGGCTCGGGCTGGGCCTGCTAGAGACATGGCAATTTAATCCAAGGTCTTTACAGCATAAAGTCCTTTTATTATATTTTTTTTCCCGGTGCCTAGGAGCTTTTGCATGCCTGGAGAGCATTCAGATAAATTAAAATCCTATTACTCTCCTCTGGCATAAATATCAAAGTGAATCAAGCCCAGCCATGTCCTCTAAAGGAGACAAGCACAAATAATTGGAGGACCATGCTCCTACCTTCTAATATTCCTTTTCAAGCTGGAAGAATGTTGACTTTTTGGATGTTACAGTGTTCTTTGGTCTAATTAACACAGAGGGACTAATAATTTTTATAACTTACCATATGCTAATTCAAATTGAAAGACACATATCGCTTAATTACAGCAATAGAACTTAAATTTTTTATACCTTTTCCTTGCCACCCATAAACTTCCATCACTGGCACTGCACCTCCAAGGCCCTCAGCTCCTGGGCAGTGGGTGTTGCACAGCTTCAGAGCATCCAGGAGAAGGAGGAGCATCATCTTGGGCACAACAGAGTGGGCAAAGGAGGGCAGAGGAGGGAGATCACTGCCAGCAGGCTCCGTGTCCCAGGGGCTGAGCAGATCTGGTCCAGCCCAGGCAGGCTCATGACATTTCCCAGCAGATAATCACTGAGCTCCCTGGCATTTCAATGAGCACAGTTAATTTTAGCCTGATGAAAAATGTTGTCTTGACAGCCCCAGGGGCTGGGCTATCTCTGCCCACTGAGGAGCTTCAGGCCATGGAGCAGCACTGGAAGGTTCTCCTCTGCTTGGGATGGGATCCCATGGAAGCCTGGGGAGATGTGGGGCTGGCAGAGCACCCTCTGTGTGCCCCCGTGCTCTCCCATTATCTGAGGTCACCTGGGATGGGATGTTTGCCAAAACTCAGCATCTCCAACAGCTGGAGAGAGCCTTTGGTGGCACCCAAGCAGCTGCAGCTGCAGATTGGGGCAGGTCTGGTTTACCCAGACACCGGGAGCACTGTCCCCCTTCCCAGCCCAGACTCTGCTCCAGGGCAGGAGCAGCGGGATCAGCCCGTGCTGAGCCGGCTCCTCCCGTGCTGAGCCGGCTCCTCCCGCTCCTTGTCGGCACCTCAGACATCCCAGCTCTTTGCTAACTGGTTGTGATGACAGCAAGGAGCCGATTGGAGACTTCCTGGCACTTGTTTTACATCGGCGTTTCTCTGCTCTCAGATGTGATGAGACACCTGCTTTAATACACATCACAGTCTACTCTGGGTGTTTCATCTGCTGGAAGCTGTTCAGGGAGGATCCCTGGCTGCCTTGAGCAGGAACAGGCACAGCTCAGCTATTGATCTGTGGCTCCAACCACAGACAAAAACCCCACTTCTTAGGGGTAAGGATCCTGCTGTAATGAAATTATCATTAAATCTCTGTGCAATGCTTGTTGCACAACTTGAAACCAGGACACAGTGCCCTGATCTCCAGCACCTATTAATCCTGGAACTGGTTCTAGCTTTACTGAAAACCTGATGCATCTGCTTCTAGCTTTGAACAAGTTTTATCTCTGGTTTCTATTAAAACTGAGTTTTGTTTGCAGCATGAAGCTGAGCTGTAACGAAAAGTTGGCATCTGAAGATTTCTCATATCATTCCATGTTTTCCACAACAGGCAGATTGAACACATTTATATTAAACATACTTTTTCACTTTTAAACCAGATTGGTTAGGAGAAAATAAAACTTAATGGTCTTACAACCCAGAAAATATGATAGAGTTGAAAAATATATGTCTATGAATTCAAGTACATGTACTTGGACTGAAGGAAGGAAAATGAGGATATAGGACCATGAAGATGATGGGATGGAGCAGCTCTCCTATGAGACAAGGCTGACACAATTGGGATTGTTCAGAAGAGAAGGCTCCAGTGAGAGTTCAGAGCCCCTGCCAGGGCCTAAAGAGGCTCCAGGAGAGCTGGAGAGGGACTGGGGACAAGGGATGGAGGGACAGGACACAGGGAATGGCTTCCACTGCCAGAGGGCAGGGATGGATGGGATATTGGGCAGGAATTGTTCCCTGTGAGGGTGGGCAGGGCCCTGGCACAGGGTGCCCAGAGCAGCTGTGGCTGCCCCTGGATCCCTGGGAGTGTCCAAGGCCAGGCTGGGATGGGGCTTGGAGCCACCTGGGACAGTGGGAGGTGTCAATGTTTAATGTCCCTTCCAACCCAAGCCATTCTGGGATTCTGTATTCTTTCGGCATGAAGTTTATTTAAATGAAGCCCCCAAATACCACTTCTCTATATCTGCACCATTTAAACCCCAAATGTGTAGTTATGTATTCTTTAAGGAAAGGATTAACAGCCTCTGCTGGGGCCATACATGCTATGGTTAATTCTGCAGGAAATTTGGAGGGTCTGGAATCTCTCTTCAGTTCTTGTGCTCCCCAAAGTGTCAGGGCTGCGTGAGTGATGCAGAAGAGCAGTAATGTCACAGTTGGTGTGGTACCCAGATCTGGGTCTCTTTGCAGCCAGGAGTTGATTTGGTGATCCTTGTGGCTTCCTTCCAGTTCAGGATATTCTGAATTCTGATTCTACTTGATGGATGGGAGCATATGGCAAATGATTCCCTGTACCCAAGACATCCCACAGGCTCAGATAAACCAGAATTCTGCAATGAAACAGGTGACCTGGGTCGGGGGGTTGCTGTGCCCCTCTGCAGGGTGGCACTGGGGTGTTCCGAGCACGGAGGGCGCACGTTGTGTGCCAGTGCCAAGTGGCTGCATCCATGTGCTCTTAATAAAAACAAGGTTTATTGTTTCCACACCTCTTCTGTCATCTTTTCGCAGTCACAGAGGCAATAATTAGCTCGGGACATTACAGATGCATTAATTAACCAGGCTGGAGAGCACAGGGCAGCCTGCAAAGCAGGCACTTAATGGAATTTGAAGCAGAGACAATGGTGGTGTTTACTGGGTGATGTGGGAGTTGCCAAGCAGTGTGTCCCCACGCAATTAAACACCACTGCACATGTGCTAAAAAGGAATATTTGAATGGGATTATGGAGCAATTACAAGTTGTCTTATTGTGCTGGCTCAGTGTCCCCCTGGGGTTACAGAAAGCAGCTCCTGCAGGAAGCTGGCAGCAGCAGTGTTTGCTTGCTGAAAGCTTTCCATTGTTCCTGCCCTAATTGAATACTTAGAGTGGGACTGGGATGGTGTCCCAGGAGCTCAGGTTCACTCAGGTGCTCCCCCCGGGAAGGAGCTATTTCAGGTCTGGATTATAAGGCAGGAGTTCCCTTTGAGAGCCCCAGGCCCCCACATTTCACAAGGATGCCCCATCTTTGCCCTGGAGACTCCTTGATGGTACCTTGATGCAGCACTTGGAAAAGCAGGATAAGAATCAGCTGGTTCATCCACAGGAGTGATCCTGGAGCCTGCAGGGTCTCCTCTCCTGCTCTCCTTGCTGGCTCTGAGGAGGCACTTGGAGGCCTTTGGGAGATTTCTGGTGCCAAACCAGCTCTGTACAAAGGGAAAAAGACTGGTTTATTTTAGCCAGCTGCTGGTTTCCAACCTCCTGGCATGAGGCAGCACCAGGACATGGGATTAGCCCTGCAGCCCTGACCCCCCAGACAACAGGAATAAAAGCCCTTGCCCAGGGAGGTCGGTGTGAGATCAGTGCCTGTAACACAGCTCCCCTGGCAAAACCTGTTCCAGGACTGGGAAACCAGCAGCACTCCTGGGGCTTCCAGGGAGTGAGGAGCTGGCCCTGGGCAGGAGGGCTGACCCTCCTCACCCCCAGGGCTGGTGGTGCTGCACATTGCAGAGCCACCAATTGTCAGGAGCCTCCACCAAAGTCAGGAGTGGCCTCACCCTGCTTTTCAGCTCTAAAGCAAAAGCTGAGAGTTTCCTGAAAAGATGCTGAACTTCCACAGAGCTTCTTAGGGCAGCAGCACTTGGGGTGATTTTCATTCCCTGGCTGTGTTTCTCATGGCAGCCTCTGCACTTCCCAGTTCCTTCCAGCCCAGGAAGCAGGCACGCTGGAACACTGTGACTAACGCTGTACTTGTTGTTCCTGCCCAGAAGCAAACACTCCTGCAGATCTTCTTGAGGGGAAGGATTGGTTTGCAGCCTGTGCTACAGAACTGCAGATGTCTCAGCACTGCGTGTGTCACTGTCTCTTCCCCTTTCAAGGAACAAAATTCTCCTGGCCTGGTTGCTTTAAACCATGGAAAGCACTAAGAGACTTTCAGCTTTGCAGAGAACTTGCCTGTGTGGGTGTCTTTTAATGGTCTGTAGCAATTATAAGAACAAAATATTCCTCTTTTCACAAAGGTGGGGTTTTTTTATAAGGAAAGGGTTTTTCTGATTGCTCTGAGATTTCAGTCATTTATGAGCTCACAGAGTGAGAATATGTGATATGCTCTTCCCTGAAGGATCTGACACTGAGATTTTTTTTTTCCCCCTATGTATTACTTTAGATTTCTGTCCCTGTGCTCTGGGCTGCAGGAATTAGACTTGAAAGTATTGGCCAGAAACTAGATCAAGTGCATGTTTTGAATCTATTCCAGTCAGGCCAATCCCTCACTCTCTATGAGAGAACAGTGAGAGGACTTTGTGAGGATAGCTTTTCACTGGAAATTAATTCCAAAATCAAAACATAATTAGGAAAAAAAGAAGAAAAAATGTTCGGAAGAGAAGACAGCCTTGACACTGGGGGGTGATTCCAAGAGGATTTGCTCACAGGTGTGCTTATCCCTGCTCTGCAAAGCTTCCCTTTAAACTTTTTCAAAGTAAATAAACTCTGATCCATGGGGCTGAGAAGCTGCTTGACAAGTATCAGTTCCTGTGAGCCATTCAAACCCCAGCCCAGCAGTAAAAGGGCTTGAACCCTCCTGGGGGATTCAAAAGCCAGCTGGGTTGAGAACCCCTCACTTTTGGGCTGAGCATCCAGGTGTCTGCAGCTGTGTGCAGGGGGAATTGTGGCACTGCTGCAGGGAATTGTGGCACTGCCACAGAGGGAATTGTGGCACTGCTGCAGGG
>VZRH01001144.1:146106-157730 GCA_013397555.1 Urocynchramus pylzowi | reverse complement strand
AATTGTGGCACTGCTGCAGGGAATTGTGGCACTGCTGCAGGGAATTGTGGCACTGCCACAGAGGGAATTGTGGCACTGCTGCAGGGTAATTGTGGCACTACTGCAGGGAATTGTGGCACTAATGCAGGGAATTGTGGCACTGCTGCACAGGAATTGTGGCACTGCCACAGAGGAAATTGTGGCACTAATGTAGGGAAATTGTGGCACTGCTGCAGGGGAATTGTGGCACTGCCATAGAGAGAATTGTGGCACTGCCACAGAGGGAATTGTGGCACTACTGCAGGGAATCGGGGCACTGCTGCAGGGAATTGTGGCCCTGCCACAGAGGGAATTGTGGCACTACTGCAGGGAATCGGGGCACTGCTGCAGGGAATTGTGGCCCTGCCACAGAGGGAATTGTGGCACTACTGCAGGGAATCGGGGCACTGCTGCAGGGAATTGTGGCACTGCCATAGAGGGAATTGTGGCACTGCTCCAGGGGAACTGTGGCACTACTGGAGGGAATTGTGGCACTGCTGCATGGGAATTGTGGCACTAATGCAGGGGAATTGTGGCACTGCCACAGAGGGAATTGTGGCACTACTGCAGGGAATCGTGGCACTGCTGCAGGGAATTGGGGCGCTGCCCCCGNGGGAATTGTGGCACTGCTGCAGGGAATTGTGGCACTAATGCAGGGAAATGTGGCACTGCTGCAGAGAATTGTGGCACTACTGCAGGGAATCGTGGCACTGCTGCAGAGAAGTTGGGATGGGGCCAGCCCCAGAGGAGGACAGGGCAGTGGCTCCCTGTGCTCTGGGCTGTGTGGGTCGGGGCTGGACAGCACTTGCAGGGCTGGGGGTTGTTCCAGCAGGATCCACCGGGACCTGTTTGTGTCAGGCACAGAAACAGCTCCTCAGCAGAGCAGGGAGAGGCAGAGAGAAGCTGCTTAGAGCCTGCAAACCCCTAAGCAGGAGGTTTAGGAGGTGGAAGACATCGAAGTGAATGCATCCCTTTCCCTTTGGGTGCTCAGCTTGTTCATGATAGAGGCTTTTGTGAGGCTTATTAAGCCAAGACTCTTCGTGTCCCAGAGCAATCAGGTATGGAAACGACACAGAAGTGCTTTTAAGTGCCAGGCGTGGTTGGGTGAGCACGTAAGGAAGCTTTGCCTCTAACATCCCTCTCTTTCCACCCAGGGATGACTTGCCAGGCTCGCAGCTCCTACATGGACACCGAGGTGCTGTGGGGACACCGCTTCACCCCCGTGCTCACCCTGGAGAAGGATTTTTACGAGGTGGACTATAACAGCTTCCACAGCACCTATGAGACCCACACGCCCGTGTGCTGTGCCAAGGAGCTGGCCCAGTCCCGCCGGGAGGGGCAGCTCCTCAGCCCCCTGCCCAGCCTGGGCCGGGACGCAGGGACAGCCGGGGAGGAGGAGGAGGAGGAGGAGGAGGAAGGCAGGGAGCCGGCGGGACTGAGCGGAGCCAACGGGACAGCGGGAGAGGGGAAGGAAGAGGTGCCTGTATAACCCTGGAGCTGCTGGAGCACAGCCACCACACACCCTGCTGGGACACTGGACTGGCCAGCCGGGAGCACGCTGGGAGCCAGAGCTGGGATCCGCGTCCTGCTGCTCATCCTGGGAGTCACTGCCCTGCACCGTGCCTCAGCTCCCCTCCCTTCTCTGAGGCTCTGAGCTTTGCCCTCCTCTGCAAAGCATCTTGATCTCCATGGACAAGGCCCACTCTTCTTCTCATCACCGACAAAAGCGAAATTCCCACCGCTGGTTGTTTCAAAAGGTGTTCATTGGACGTGCAGAGCTCTGCCCCTCGCGAGGGCGTTTGACCAGTCAGAATGTCCCACATCAGGATGAAGAATGTGATTTCATACCCTCACTTAATTTGTCAGTCAATGTATTGTAGACATTGTTCCAGCTGAATTAAAAGGTAAAATCCTCCCTGCTATGTAGTGAAGTGTTTTGCCTTCATGAGTTTTACAAGCAAATGTTAGTGTTTTCTTGCAGGATCACAGCCATTGGGATATTTCCTGCAAAATGTCTGATATGAGCAGGGCACCTTTCCCTGCAGACCTTTAACATGTTTATCCAATGTTTTGTCTTCTCCACATGAAGTGTTTCATGTATTCTTTTCAACGAATCTCTGACACAATTCATATTCAGGCTGCCCATGGTCAGAGAAAGTTTACATTTTGCCCCAGTGAAGGCTTTTTTCTGGCCTGAATGTTCCAGTTGCAGTTCCAATTGATGATTTAAAACAAAGGACGTAGTCCTCCGGGAGCTGGAATGTTCTGGAATTTCAGAGGCTCTCGAATAGGGAGACTGGGTAAGTGGCAAAAGTTTGCAAAATTCGCTGGTCTTCTGCAAAGCACATATTTAAAATAAAGGTTGAAGTGCTGATGTTCCTGCAGCTAATGGGAACACACTGACATAACTGAAGCCAACAATTTTGATCTTTAGAAAGAGGCAGAAAACCAGATTTCCCAAAGAGGATTGTCTCATCCAGAAAAGGAATGAAGAAAAGCAATCTGTGAGATAAAAGATTTCCACAAATTTCAACAACACAGGGGAAAAAATGGTCTTGTTGGGGAAAATCTCTTCCCTTGCTCCTAAAACTTTGGTGGAAAAACAGGCTACCTGCAGAATTACTTATTTAATAAAATAAAATGAGAAATGCATAATATGCAAGAGTTATTTTCCATAGAGAAAGGACTGTATCTTTATCTGGGGAATAAATGTGCATTGTCTGGACTGAGCTGCACACTCAGGACCTGAAATACAGTTTTGCCTCTAGATTTTAATATGAAGACAAGATAAACTGGAAATAGAAAGCAGTGGTCTTATTGACATGGAAACAAGGAAGAGAATACGATCTGTAGGGGTCAGAGATACCATTTACTTAGAGGTGTAATCTTAAAATGTAGGGAAAAAAGAAAATTGTGAGGTTTTTCTGAGGGGGTGGAAAATTGACCACAGCATGGCTGTGTTGTACTTAAACCATGTTAGGAGCCAGCAGCAAGCTCAGCCTCCAGGGTGCAGGAATTACCTCTCAGTTATACAGCACATTTCAAGGGAAGGAGCTCCACTGGAAATGCTTATCAGTTCTAGAAAGCATCTTGCAGCCTCAGAGTGGGTAGAACTTTTCCAGAGGTCTCATTTATGTTTTTCTGCTAAGGTTCTTTTTCTATCCTGAGCCTCAGAGGAACAGAGAGAAGAAAACAGAGAGAAAAATGAGATCCTTAGAATGGCTTGTTCATTTTCTGAGACCTTCTCACCCAACCTCTGCAAGATAATTACGTGTCAAAAATCAAAAAAAACTGGGTTTCAGATTTTCTTCCTCTGTAGCTGAAGTGATCTCCTCCTGCAGGAGATGGAAATGGAAAGCAAAACTGCAATGAATCTGTGCCAGTCAGAGGCAGTTTGAGCCCTTGGAGGGATGTTACATAAACCCTGCCCAGCGAGCTGCTTTGTCCACTCAGCTGGACATGAGAGAGGTTTGATGGGTCCCTCCTGTGAGGCCAGAGACAGAGCCTGGAAAATGGCACTGAACTCCCTCTGGATCTTTCTCCTTCCTGGCTCTTGCCACCCAGAGAGAAAATGGCTGCAAATATCCCAAAAGCTCTTTAATCTGCTCATTGCCCTCGAGATCTCATCCCACAAAACTCCTTCTGAAGACTGTCGAGTCTGGGAATTCATATATCCTGATGTAAGGAATTTGGGTTGTTGCTGGTGGGATAGCTGCTGAAGGGTGGGTAGTGCAAATCCATCACAGGGCGTGGGGGGTAGACAAGACTTGTTTTGTGTTTGGAATCTGCAAATACACCCCAGTGACTTCCTGAATCAAGGTTTCAAACTGTGCCTGCATGAGCTGAGCCCAGGAATTTCCCTGGTTCTGGAGGATGGAAAAACACCCTCCTGCATTCCTCATTGATCCGAGCAGATCCAGAGCAGGGGATCCCCAGGCCTGGGGGCACCCTATGTTTTCTGTATTTTCAAACCATACTTTCAAGTTCTGCAGCCTGGCCACCACTTCTGGGGGTCCAGGGACCCCTTCCAAAGCCTGTCTGGCAGGCTCCAGAACCCTTTTCCCAAATGAGTTTTGATTTAGTGAGCATATTGAACTTTCCTAAAAGTGAGGGAGAGCACCTCTTCCAAAATTGTCCTCTCTGACAATTGGATCCGTTTCCCTGCTGTTCATCAGCATGTGCAGGACAATAAACCATGGGAATAAAAGCATAAAAGATCCACTCTTTGCTGTAATGAACATTTAAATACAAAGCTGCATCTCTTATGGGAGTTGAAATAACTCACACAGATACATCCACCCACGTAAATACCCTATATAAACTCTACACTCATCAGTGTACTTTTAAAAATGTTAAATAATACTCCACAAGAAACATTTATAACCTGTAAGCATGCTATTCACCCATGAATAACCATTTCTATAATGGACCCAGTAAACAAGCTAAAAATACATATTCAAAACATGGAAAACATCTGCTTTATGAATGTATCACTGATAAGGCAAAGTCACAACAGAATCCATCCACAACTCATGTAGGAGCCACTTATGCATAACAGGGGCTCTCAGAAGCAGCCAGTGTTGTGTGTGCAAACATTTCCACCTGAACCCTGCATTTTAACACAGCACCTGAGGGCTGGCTTATTAAACATGAGCCCAGGTGCCTCTCTACACACATTGTGCCCCCAGCAGGCAAAGCTGCACCTTCAGAGGATTTCCCAGCAGCACAGAGGCAGACCCCACATGGCACAGCAGTGCAAAGCAGAAGGAGCTGGATGCCAGGGTGTGCTCCTGCCCTGCAATCACCCATGAGAACTTTGGAGCAGCCAAAAGCTGAATTTCCTGTGCTTTATTCTCCTCCCTGTGCGGGGAGGGTGGGGAGCACCTCTGTAAGAGGAGAGCTGAGGGGGCACTGGAGCAGGCAGGGGGAGCACAGCAGAGGTTCTGTGCTGGGCTGGGTGTCTGTGAGGCTTTGGGAATACGCTGGGAGGGAGCCCTGCACGCCCTGTGCTTTTATTTGATCAGCTGCTTTGCTTTCCCAGACCCAGCCTTTGAGCTGTTGTGTCCTTGGGCAGTGCCACTGGTGCTCATGGAGGGCCAAGCTGCCCTGTGTGCCTTGGGTGCTTCTTTCTCCTGTATGAATTCCCATATTTATGCATATTAAGACTTTTCATTTTGACTGGAGTTAATTTTTTAGACTGATCTGAAGATATAGTGGAAAAACCCAGCCTTTGCCTTGGCAGATGGTTCTGGGCAGGGGTTAATCAATATGCCTCTTAGAAATGTACCTTTATTTTTCATTTTAATTATCCTGGTTTTAATTTTCACTCATTGCAAGACTCATCACTCATCTTAGGCTTAAATTTACCGCCTCATTGTTTTCTCTCTCTTGTTACTATGAATATATTTCCATCAGAAAGGGTGGATCATGGATCTGAGAGAAGAGGGAATGTTATTTATGCTCAAGTAATTAATACCCAGTGATAAGCTCTGTTTGCTGCCAGCCATATCTCCTGCAATATATGAGGGGCAGGGTGCCAGGATGTGTTAAACAGCAGTGTGGTGGATGACAGAGAAGATGCTTAATTAAGGTACAGGGAAACCAGGCAAGCTTTCAGAAAAGTGGTTCCATTCAAAGGCCAGGGAAGTGGTGATGAACTCCTGAGAGTCTGCTTGGAGTGACACCAGTCAGGGCTCCATTTTCAGAGGAGCCTGGACTCTTTGGTGGCTGTGAGGAGCAGCAGAATCCAGATGCTGGCATTTTATTCCATAAGGAAGTCAGGGCTGAATTCTGATGTCATTTTGGGTGACCATTCTCTCTCAGGGAAATGGGGGAAGGTTCCAGGGGAGCCCAGTGGGTCAACAACTATCAGACCAGAACTTGGTTCTCAAGTCCTGCCTTAGGGAGTGGAGGGGAAAGTTGCACTTCCAGACATTGTTGTGCATAAGAAAATGCACACAGGGGTGTCTGTGCTGAACAACTGGTGCTGATGGATAATTTCTGCTGAAAAGTAAAATCTAATTCTGCAGCTTTGCTGAAGGAAGTTTGTTATTCTCCTTGCAGGACTGAGCTGTCCTGCTTAGCTGGAACCAGGCAGCACAAACATAGAACTGTTTTTCCAAGAAGGTGAAATCCGAAGTTCCATTAAAATCTGTGCTTCATGTGTTGGGGTGAATGCAATTCTAGAGCTGCTCCAGTTTAGCAAGCACTGAAAGTGTGGGCAAATACAGACTCTGGTTCAGTTGGGTGATCTGAAAGAATGAATGAAAAAAAAAAACCAACAAAACAGCCTGGTTTCGTTAACTCCAGTAAAACCAGGAGTAACTCCTCAAAATCAGAGCTGTATTTTGGTTGGATTAGTGAGATCAGAACCAGGACATGAACAGGCTGTACAGCTCTGCTTTAACTCACAAGTATTTGCATCTTGGTCCACCTCTGAGTAGGACAGAGGAGGAAATCAGGGACCTTTCTGTACCTGGGAATAGAAACAAGCTGATCCATTCAGCACAGTGGGATTTGCTGCTCTCTGGGTGTCTCTCAAATCCCAAAAGGACAGGATGAGCTCCAGATGCAAAGAGAGGCAGGTGTAGCACAGCACGGCAAAGAGCTGAGCCTTTCATTTAACAAATACCGTAAATAACAGCGGGCTGGGAGGCGGGGAGGCCTGGAGCCATCAGACAGGGCTGGTTTGCCCCAGGGGTGACAGGAGCTCCGTGTCTGCTCCATGAAGCCAGGGCTGCTCTGTTCCAAGCAGCAAAGGAGGGCAGCGAGGGGGTTCCAGCTCAGGGAGCTCCATCCTTACCCAGTGTGTGTCAGATTTAACTGAGTCTCGTTTACTACCAAATAGGGCAAGTTATTTAAGGAAGGGTGATTCAAAATTGAAACAACTCCATCCTTTCAAGCCTCATCTTGTAATTGAAATATTCATAAAGCTCTTCATTCAGCATAAGACCATTGCAGGAATATTTTAAGGATTTCATGCCTTTTGCAGTTACAATGTGCAAATTCAGCAAGACTAGCCTGCATTTTAGGCTCGCAAATGAATCATATTTTTGACCCATCTTTCTTTCATTATATTTTCCTTTATGGGATTTTCATCAGATTGAAAGAGATTGTATTTTTACTGTGTATACAAACAGCTGCTATGGGTTAGGCTGAGAATCACTGAATTCTCTGTCCTGGTTGATGAATGTTTTGGGAATGGATGTCAAAAAATACTAATCTTAAAATCTGTTCTTTCTTAATTTTACTCAGGTCCTCATATCCTGCGTGATTTAGGGATGAAAACTAAATATAAAGATAAAGCCCAAGGTTAATAAAAAACGTATTTCCATCCCAAAGAGGAGCAAATGCTTCCACAATTCCACAATTCGTGGAGGGCCAAGATGGCCTGTGTGCCTTGGGTGCTTCTTTTTCCTGTATGAATTCCCATATTTATGCGTATTAAGACTTTTCATTTTGACTGGAGTTAATTTTTTAGACTGATCTGAAGACAACATGAAAAAACCCAGTACTGAGGAGTGCCTCATGTCCTGGTGTGCAGCTCACTGAGCAGGGGCACAGCAGTTCCCACCACTCAGAAGTGCAAGAAATGCACCTAAAAGCGCCTGAGGAGAATCAGGCTGACAGCTCCAACCCTGTGCATTGCTGCAGATTTATCCCTGAATGAGGAGAACAGCTCTCAGTAACAGGAAAATGAAGGATGGTGAAAGCTGCTGGGCGCTCACGCTTGTTCCGTCGCGTGTCCGTCATTTTCCTGCCAAACAAATGAGCAGCACGGCCAGGCTGAATCCCAGCCCCATCTGCCTCCCAGTCACAGCAGGGCTCAGCTGCTTCCCTGCTCCCAGAATAGAAGGAGGGGAGGCAGTGCCAGGTGCAGGCAGAGACAGCCTTGGCCTGCTGGACCCTTCCAGGGAGCCCAGGAGGGGTTTGTCCTTCCCTGGCAAAGCCTCTCCGTGCTGCCAAGGCAGATGAAGGGACAGAAATGGCACTTGGGCACAGAGAGGGAGCAGAGCCAGGACAGGGCTTGTGGGGCTGCTGGGACAGCGGAGAGGAGGCATTCTTCCACACTGGGTTTCAGGATGAGTGGTTTTATGGGATCAAGGCTGTTTGCTGCCCTGTGCTTCACCCACCCAGCTCCTCTCCCCATCTGGGAGAGCTCAGCTCCCAGGTTGTGTCTGCAGAGCCTGAGCTGGGCAGCTCCTCCTGCATTACACACCCAAAATTCAGCACCTGTGCAGCTCCTCCTGCATTTCACACCCAAAATTCAGCACCTGTGCAGCTCCTCCTGCATTACACACCCAAAATTTAGCACCTGTGCAATTCCTCCTGCATTACACACCCCCAAATCAGCACCTGTGCAATTCCTCCTGCATTACACACCCCCAAATCAGCACCTGTGCAGCTCCTCCTGCATTACACACCCAAAATTCAGCACCTGTGCAGCTCCTCCTGCATTACACACCCAAAATTTAGCACCTGTGCAATTCCTCCTGCATTTCACACCCCCAAATCAGCACCTGTGCAGCTCCTCCTGAATTACACACCCAAAATTCAGCACCTGTGCAGCTCCTCCTGCATTACACACCCAAAATTTAGCACCTGTGCAATTCCTCCTGCATTTCACACCCCCAAATCAGCACCTGTGCAGCTCCTCCTGAATTTCACACCCAAAATTCAGCACCTGTGCAATTCCTCCTGCATTTCACACCCCCAAATCAGCACCTGTGCAGCTCCTCCTGAATTTCACATCCAAAATTCAGCACCCGTGCAATTCCTCCTGCATTACACATCCAAAATTCAGCCCCATGAGCCCCGTGAGGAACTGGTCCTGGCTGGTGTCCCTGAGCAGCCAGCCCAGCACAAAGAGCTGCCCCTCACTCCAGACAATGTGGGGAAGGCACCATAACCAGGGGCTGACTCCGAGCCCTGGATTTGTCCTTGGTTCCTACTGTCCCCACACAATTCAGTGCTCACACCTGTGGCTTTGTGGGATCTGTTTAGGCTCCAGCTCAAGAAGGCCCATGAGCATGTCCTGGATTTGAAATGGGTTGGTTTTTAGAGCTGGGGCTTTATGGCTGCAATTTAATCTGTTTGTTCATCCAGGTTTGTACAACAGTGGGGTGGGGCACTGGCACAGAACATCGTGCAGCCCTTGAGTGCAGGGTGGGACAGCTCTCTGTGCTGTGCTTCATCAGCATGGGCATGGATGCTGGGGATAAGAACCAGGAAAAACTCTGCCCATATAGAGGGCAGAATTGGAGACTCAAACAGGGAGAGCAAAGCCCTGGGAATATCAAACCATGTAACCATGCAAACCTGGGACATTTCCCGCCTCAGGAAATGTCCTCAGGCCCTCAGGATTTTCCATTCAGAAGGTGGGGTCTACAAACTAAATCCCAGGTGGGGTTTGGGACACCTGCACGAGGTAGCCTGGCAGAGGTGGGAATGGCTCCCCATCCCCAGGGCTGAGCTGTCCCTGCACTCTCCAGTCCCTACAGGGACCATGATCAGCCCTTGCTGTGTTTTGGGGTGCACAGGGATGGTCTGTAGTGTTCTGAGAAAGAGCAGGTTCCATACCTGAAACAGTAATTGCTCTATTTACATAAAACATATCCATTAATTGCCTGAGTTTCTGTACTCCCTGATGAGCTCCCTGCCTCCCCAGACCTCACATGCCTCAGGCTTTATTTATAGGTTCCCCTGACCTTTTCATTACTCAGAGTCTCTCATGAATCCTGTCCTCTGTATGTTACCACATCACTTTTTCTTGTCCTGTCTGACATTTAATTTTTATTAACTGTGGTGTGAGGTAAAGCTGGTTTTCTTTGTTTTCCACGCTGTGTTCTTCTCCTGCTCTCCAGGCCACAGAAAGTCACTCCAGAATCATTTTGGAGAATTTTTTCCCTGACATTCTGAGATTTTCCAGCAGGACATGGAAGATTAAACCTGGGTTTAAGGTTAATAATGTCTCCCTGAGCCCATAAGAACTGTAAAGTGGGTGCATGAACACAAGCCTCACTGCTGACCTGCAAGGGTCTAAGTGTGGGTCAGTCTCTTGTACACACCAGAAGGTGAGCACTGGTCACTGGACAGCCCTCTGCACCTCCTGGTTCTCTCATTCCAGCTTGTGCAAAAAGCAGGAGCATATGGTGGGATTTGGGTATGATGGAGACATGTTGTAGTTTTCCAGCCGTGCTTAACATGTTTGCCACACCTTGAATCTCTTGTTGTTACTTGTTTAACTGAATAATCACATTAACTCAAACAGTTTAAGCAGAAAACATCCAAACCAGGCATATTTGTGAGAGACAGATAAAAAAATACTTCCATTAGCTGCTCTTCATTTGGGAGGTTCCTACCAATTAACAGCAGCCTTCATTCACACTTGGATGATGTGTTGTCTCCTGAACTTAACTGGCTATTTAAAAAATCCTTCCCTCAAAAAAATGAGATTCTCTTCATTTTTTTGGTGAGTCACAGTGCGTGCTTCAGTGAGAAGTGCCACATGCTGAATTTATAGCCTGCATGAATCTGTATACAAACATGTTTGTACAAACATTTATTGGAATGGATCCATAACTCAGTTCTGACTCTAATGGACAGTAGAGAAGCACGAGCTCATGCCAAATCCCACTAAATTAAATCCTTTAATTCTGTTTAATAGAGCAGTTAAATTCCCAAATGCTGGGAGGGAGAATCTCAAATGCAGGCACTGGGATGAGTGGCTCTAAAGCAGAGAGAGGGTGCACAGGGGGCTCCAGCCCAGGGACCCTCAGGGGAGCAGAGGGAGCTGCCAGGAGTCCCCAGCTGGTGCCAGAGGCAGGAACAGTGGCAGCCAAGGTCCCCCAGACGTGGAGAAGCCCTAAGAAGACCCAGCATACACTGCTGGGGGAGGGACAGGCTGTGGGTCCCCGTAGCTGGGCTTTGGTAAAGCCCCTGGCAGCACTTCCCAGAGCATTCTGCTGGGAAACGCTCTGCTGGTGGCTTGGCTGGTGTGCTCAGGTAACACCTAGCACGGCAGGGAATGGGTTAAACCCAGCTGGGCAGGGCTGCTGCTCCCCAGGGCTCAGCCTGGCACCAGCCCCAGCCAGTGGCTCTCTGGAGGATGTGCTGAGGGGATGGAGGGCACCCACCAGTGCCACTGAGCTGGGTGGGTGTCACTGTGGGTGTCACTGTGGGTGTGGCTGTGGTGTGGCTGTGGCTGTGGCTCTGGCTGTGGCTCTGGCTGTGGCTCTGGCTGTGGCTCTGGCTGTGGCTCTGGCTGTGGCTCTGGCTGTGGCTCTGGCTGTGGCTCTGGCTGTGGCTCTGGCTGTGGCTCTGGCTGTGGCTCTGGCTGTGGCTCTGGCTGTGGCTCTGGCTGTGGCTCTGGCTGTGGCTCTGGCTGTGGCTCTGGCTGTGGCTCTGGCTGTGGCTCTGGCTGTGGCTCTGGCTGTGGCTCTGGCTGTGGCTCTGGCTGTGGCTCTGGCTGTGGCTCTGGCTGTGGCTCTGGCTGTGGCTCTGGCTGTGGCTCTGGCTGTGGCTCTGGCTGTGGCTCTGGCTGTGGCTCTGGCTGTGGCTCTGGCTGTGGCTCTGGCTGTGGTGTGGCTGTGGTGTGGCTGTGGGAT
>VZRH01001144.1:52967-145941 GCA_013397555.1 Urocynchramus pylzowi | reverse complement strand
GGGATGGGCACAGTTGGACCCTGGATCCAGCAGTGCCACCAAGGCAGGATGCTGGCTCCTGCACCGGGGTCGCACCAAACCCATGGAGTTCCAGGCTGGGAAAGGCCCTGGGGGTGCTGTGCCAGTGGCTGGACACGAGCCCAGGTGGGCAATAGGCCAAGTGCAGCTGGGCTGTGCCAGCCATGGGGTGGCCACAGGCCCAGGACAGGGATTGTCCCCTGCTGGGGCACCTCCAGTGCTGGGGCAGCCCCGGGCCCCTCTGGCAAGGAGGACATGGAGGGGCTGGGGCGTGTCCAGGGCAGGAACGGAGCTGGGGAGGGAATGGAGAATGCCTGAGGGAGCTGGAAGGGGCTCAGCCTGGAAAAAAGGAGGCTCAGGGGGGCCCTTGTGGCTCTGCACAGCTCCTGACAGGAGGGGACAGCCGGGGGGTCGGGCTCTGCTCCAGGGAACAGGGACAGGAGGAGAGGGAACGGCCCCAGGCTGGGCCAGGGGAGATTTAATTGGATATTGGGGACAATTTCTTCACTGAAAGGATTGTCCAGCCTTCCACAGCTGCCCAGGTCCGGGAGGGTGGAGGGTGGAATTCCCATTCTCTGGCACCTGGGGGCATGGTTCAGTGGTGGCCTTGGCAGTGCTGTTGCCAGGTGACTGCTGTTGGACTTGATGGTCGCAGAGGGTTTTTCCAGTTCTGTGGCTCTAAATACAAAGTTTTCTATGTGAACATTGCTATAGTCTATATTCCAAAATGATGGAATATTTCACATTGCTTTTAGATTAAAAGTTGAAACCAGATCTCCAAATTTCTCATGGGACTCTGGTATTATTTACTGAGCAATAGTATTGTGCTACTGTGTGTACAGGGGAATATCAGATGTCTGGAAGAACTAATGAATATTCAAGCAGTTCTGTTTTGCAATAAGCTTCAGCTGAAAGCTGTGTTCATTCGTATACATTTAAGTAAAGCTTAGATTTGCTAGTTTTTCATAAATCTTCTTTCGGAGGGAGGAAAACAATCAGGCTGTGCTTTTATAGAGCGAATTTAAATTTAAAATTAGACATTTAGGTGTCATTTCAGTTGTAAAGTAGCCCTTAGTCTGATGGTTGGAACATAGTTTCCAATTATATTTAATTTGTATGCACAGGGCTTGGTTAGACAAAGTATTTAGGATTCGTACTTGTTCATAATATTTCTATCATGTGCAGGGCTTTTCAACACCCTCACTAAATTAGTTCTTGGAAGCTCTTGTTCACTATATTAACGTAATCTATCCCACACATAGTAAAACAAACTGTTTGGCCTCTCAAATGAGAGGACCCCAATCTTAATAAATATTGAATTATAAAACCCCTGCGTGGGGAATACAAGCTAATTCTTTTCTCTTTGCACCAGCTGTGAGCTGCTCCATGTGATGTATGGCACAAACTCCCCAGGAAAGAGGAGCAAATTGAAAACACCACCCCTGTGGGTTCCCTTATTAGACTGGAAGTGACTGTGAAATTTGCAGGACACAGCTCATTAAAACAAGGCTGGCAGTCTGTGACCCTGGAGTGGGAAGAGGAGATCCGTGCTGGAAAACAAGCTGTTGCTTTGATTGGGGGGATCTCGGCTAGGGAGGAGGAAAATGCGTGTGGCTGCTTGTTAACCCCCTCCTCACCAGAGCGCCTTACGAGGTGCAGGAGGTTGGGCAGCAGTGGCTCAGGCCCGGTTGGAGATGAAGGGAGGGGCTCCTGGGGAGCTGCTGGTGCTCCCCATCCCAGCTCCACACTCCCCAGGCTGTTTGTGCTGCTTGGGCACTGAGTGGTGCAGAGGAAATAGCAGTGCCTGGGTGTTTCATCAGTGGGAACTCAGCACAGCGCAGAACCGAGGGCTACAGAGCTGCTGGTTCATTACTGAGATATTTAATTGGTATTAATTTAGTGATCATTGCAGTGAGCCCCCTGACCCAGGCGAGTGTATTAAGAGGAGAAGATTTTCACAAAATCCAGGCTGGGTCAGGCTGGAAGGGACCTCAGAGGGTCACCAGGTCCTGGCTCCCTGCTCCAGCAGGGCCATCCCAGAGCACAGGGCACAGGATTGTGTCTGGTGGGTTCTGGAATATCTCCAGTGAGGGGACTCCACACCTTGCCTGGGCAGCCTGCTCAGGGCTGGGCACTGCCCAGTTCTGCCTCCTGTGCAGGGGGAATTGCTGGGCTCAGCCCCTGCCTGTGGCTCTGGGGCCATTGCTGGGCCTGGAGCAGAGCCTGGGCCTGCTCTGCCCTCCTGCACCCAGGGACAGCCAGGGATACACGGGGACACACTGGGACAGCCAGAGACAGCCAGGGACAGCCAGGACACCCAGGGCCAAGGCCCCTCTCAGCTGGGGCTCCTCTCCAGGCTGGGCAGCCCAAGCTCCCTCAGCCTTTCCTGGGCACTGAGATGCTCCAGGCCCTTGCCCAGCTCCACAGCCTCTGCTGGCCCCACTCCAGGAGGAGCCAGAGCTGGACACAGCACTCCAGATGTGCCTCTAGGGCAGGACACAGCACTCCAGATGTGCCTCTCAGAGCTGGACACAGCACTCCAGATGTGCCTCTCAGAGCTGGACACAGCATTCCAGATGTGCCTCTAGGGCTGGACACAGGGACAGGATCCCTCCCTGACCCGCTGGCAGTGCTCCTCCCAGTGCTTCCCTGGATATACCATTGGCCTCCTTGGGCCCCAGGACAAAGTGTTGGCTCATGGACAACTCGATTCCATCCTGGGTTGTCCCACAGAATGATCTCTTGGAGTACCTGGTGTTGAATTCCATCCTTCTGGCAGCTCAGAGCAGTGTGCTCCGTGTGTGGAAAGCCTCAGCTGCAGAGGAGCTGTCCTGGCTCTGTAAATCAGCTCCCAGCACTGTCAGAAGCCAGACCAGACCCAGACTGCACAGCCAATATCACTTGCCCTCAGGCACAAGTCCTTAAAATTCCTCTGTGTGAGTGTGCACTACCCAGGGTGCTCCCAGACTCAGCCTAGTGCAGTTTGGTGCTGAATATTCAGCTATCAGTTGTTTGCACTGAAGAAAAGAACAGGATAATTTCTCCCAAACTTACTCCAGGTTCTAATAAATGCCATTTTCATGCCACCAGAACCCAGGGAAAAAACAAGGCAAGAATATTAACATTTTCTGCTTGAAAAAGCAGCTCTCGTAGTAGTTAAGTTCAATCCCTTAAGTGATCATCTAATTTTAGTCTGACATTTTCTGTAAGTGAATAAACCTGTATCTTAATTCTCCCCCTGTCAAAGATTAAATAATGCTACATCAGCTTTTAAGGTGATTGATGCAAATAAAGACCATGAAAAATGTAGCCTGGTTGGAAACTTTCAATGAAATAATACATTTGGGGAGGGCTGCCCCCATCCCTGCTGATGTGGAAAGCTGGATTGGGGGAAGAGAAAAGCTGGGATGACAACACTTACACTGATATTGCTCTGCATGAGGGAGAGGAGAGGCTGAGTACAAAAGGAGCTCAATAATTGTGAGTGAGATCCTTGCTCTGATGGCTTGGGAAAAGCATGTTCCCTTGGGGCAGATCCAGCCGGATTTCCAAAATGACCACTCAGTCACAGATGAAGATTTTGGCCCTGCTCACCATGACAGAGGAAAGAACCAAACCCCTTATCTGTGACATGCAGGGGATTGGGAACTTTCCCTTGGACTTGGAACTTTCCTTTAGTAAGAGTGGGAAGGAGGGGATGCAAAAAATGAAAGTCTTACAAATTTCTCATGCCCTTTGTGCCAATATTGCTGTTCCTAGGGAGACTGAGGGATGGAGGGACACCTGACTTGAAGTGACAGCAAGGAAAAGGCTCTATGATGTTGAACTTTGTGCTAGTGTGGTAGTTGTCCATCTCCTGCCTTTGAGTATTCTGGAGTCTCTGAACCATTTCATTTGTTTTTCAGTTGAAAATAAGTTGTAAATTATTTCTGCTGTAATTCTGACATGGAAAAGCTGCCTTTTCATCATCCAAATCAATTCAGTGATTCACTCCTTACACAGTCTGCTGATGGTTATGAGGATGGAATTACAGGCTTTAAATGATTGTAAAACACAGGCCTGGCTCCAAAGTGGTTTATTTTCATATTTGTGATTTTAGAAAGTGAACTTAAAAGTGCTGTAATTTTCCTTGTGTGTTGGGAGGCTGGAGAGAGAATTTTTGGAATATTTGATCCATGCAAAGTGCAGATGAGACGATGGCTGGCTAGGAGGGCAGAAGGAAAGAGGGAAAGAGAAGAAACAAAGAAAGAAAACAAAGGAAAGAAGAAAGCCAGGAGAGCACAGGTTTATTTTTAGGAAGTGTTTATTCTTAGACTGGAGCTCTCAGCCAGGCTGCATTCAGCAGGGCATCTGCACACAATGTTCTGACCTGCAGGTGCCCAAACACCCTTCCAGAGCCCCACACAACCCCAGCAGCTTTGGGTCATCCCAAGAGAAGTGGCTGATTGCTTTTGCACCTATGCTATTAATAACTGAGGTGGAGGGCAAAACTGATAAGTTTTAAATACTGTGATCATTCCTTAAAGTCAAATTATGTTGGGCTTATTCATTTGTTTCCATCCCAATTAAATTTGTGGTCCTCTCTCTTTGAATAGTACACGTTCCAAAGATTAAGTAGAAAGTTACTGGAAAAACTCTGAACTGATAACAAGAGATTCATATTTCTTACCTAGTTGTCAGTGAAATGGATGGTTTGGGAATGTTTCCAAGACTACACTTGGTTTAGTAGCCACACTTGACGATCTTACTGAAGCCTTAACAAGTGGTGAAGGACAGGGATGTGTTTCCTGCATGGCAACCCTAAAGACTCTGGGATGAGCTGACCCAGCCTGGCCCCTGTGATCCCAGTGATTACACAGGGAATCTTTAGCACATCTGGAAAGTTTGTTCAATAATTAAATTACTCATCTGGGACCGTGAGTCTTAAACGTCCTCAATTGCTGGGCATTTGTCGGTGGATATGTCGGACCCCTCGTGGAAGGTTGTTCTCCCACACGGAGAATTTCAGGAAAGTTCCAGCAGGGATGCAGTAATTCAGGCCCTGGCTCTAAGGATGCTCTTCTTGACGGCTTCCACTCCGAACTGGTTACAAGGAGAGAGGGGATAATCAGGACAGCAGCCGAAGGAGTAAAGACACCCCCCCTTGCCCTTCTCCCTCCTGTCCCCCAGAGCCACAAGTGCTGACAGCAACTCTGGTTCCCATTTGTCCTCCCGTTCCAGGGGAGGGATCCTTTCCGATCCCAGGTCCTTGAGGGGTGTGAAGAGTAAACGAGGTGTGAACAACACATCAAGTGGGCAGCAGAGGGAAGCGGAGCCGTGAAAGCATTTGCTCCGTAAAAATAGAACGGGGCTGTTGGCACCAAGAGGTGTCTGGAACTGATAAAGGCGGCAGTGAGTGATGGGATCGGGGTTGTTTTATTAACGCAGCAGTCTGAGCTTCCTGACCTTATGAGAGAGGCGGAGCTGGGCAGGACAGGTGAGCCTGTAATTTGTTCTTCAGCGCTGCAAGGATTGCACCTCTCGCGATTCTGTGCGGAACAGCCACGAGCAGTGTTTAACCCCGATCGTCACCTCCCCTCTCAGCTGCAATGGGGAGCACAGGGCAGATTAACACCTAGCAGTCATCCCGTGGAAAGGCTGAGCTGCACTCCTGTTTGTTTTAATGGGCTTTACTGTGGAGGAGCTGCAGCTCTGGAGTCCCCCTGGAGCCCCAGCATCCATCCAGCCGCTGCTCTTTGATCATCCCTGGGCACTGCGAAGCTTGTCTGTGTGCTTGGAATTAGCGTGGATGTTCTTCTCAGGTGAAATATTTATAAATCAAGGGGAAATTTTCTGACTAAACAATAAATCGCAGCGTGGGTTTGCTATGAACATCCCTCGTGTATAACTGTCACAGCACAGCACTGCCTTCAATCCAGGGATCTCATCCATCCCCATCCCACAGAGATCAGCACATCACCAGCAGAAAGTGATTTACCAGACAAGTCCCAGTTCCTGCCTGTATTATTCCATGATTTATGGCTCATCTGATGTGGCTGTAGCTGGAGTTCGAGACAGAACCTGTTCTGCAACACAAACAAAGGGTATTAGACTAACAGATCTGATACTGAAAGATGGGTATCTCTTTGCATGGCAGCCCTTGGCCTGTTGTTTATTTGCTGTCTCACTCAACTCCAGCTCTAGCCTTGCTGCTCTGCTGCCAGAAAGGCTAAAGCATAAAATGGAATTACAAGTATTAACAGCTGTGGTTGTGTCACTTAGGAGCACACAGCAACTGCTGGAAGGGCCACCAAGGATGGGCAGGGACAGCAAAAGGGAGCTCAGCATTCAAACCTGTGAGGTTTCCCCCACTGGCTGCAGGATTTCAGGTTTGGCCTGATGGGAGCAACAACTCTGAGTGAGATTTCAGCCACTCCGTGGCTTTTAAAAACATTAATAGAACATCAAAATTTAGAGCACTGCTCTTTTGTTTCATTGAGAATTCCACTTTAGATGCAGACAGACTCCATGGAATGTGCCCTGAGCAGCCCCACTCTGCTGCTGCACCGACTAACAGGAGCTCCCACTCCTCACAGGGCCTCCTCACCCTCAGCTGCTCACAGCTTGGGGCCTTCCTCACATCCCTCCTCATTCCTGCACCTTGGACCTCAGCTGACCCCCGCTCTTTGGATGGCATGGGGCAAATGCTGCCCAGCTGAAGCTGAAACAAAGCTGGTTTTAGCCTCCAACTGGGTGAGGAGGCCTGCAGAGAAAAGGATCTCATGCTGGTTTGCAAACATCACTGGTGTTTGAATTGCCCTTCTGTGCCGTCTTGTGGTGAGCAAACAGATAAATCCAGGGGTTCTTACAGATCTCATGGAAGCTGAGACTCAAAGGTGCTGAAATCAGGCTTCGAACAGCACTGCAAAGAGCTGAAATCAGACACTCCTCTTCTGGACACCTCAGCCCAGCTTTGGGCACTGAGCCTCTCACTTGGAGGGCTTTGGTTGCTGCTGGTGGATCATGATACCCAGGGGCCAGCAGAAGCCCTGGGGCAAAGAGCTGAAACTTCAGGAAAGACAAGTACTGGTGTAACAGATGGGACCTTGGCCCAAAGCTTAGAAATAATGAGAATTAGAAGTGTGTCACCAGGGAAAAGCAAGATCAAATGCTTTAAATCACAATATACGACACCCCGAGCACTTTAGCAATATACAGGCTTAATGCCTCTTTTTTGCCCTTTTTAGGAGAAAGAATGCCTCAGTGTGGACTTACCTAAACAGCTTGGGAATTTTTTAGCACTTGATTATTCTAAAATATTGAGGGTTTGTGGTACTTGAGCAGATGGACTTGAAATCCCTGGTTTGCATCTTGATGGTTTTTCTCTTTGGCCTCATTTGTTAAAGGTAGAGGGATTGTTAGGCCAGAGGCATTTCTGTCATCTCTTGGGAGATGGTGCATGTGACTTTGTTTTCCATGGAAACCAGAGCAGGAAATAGTTAACAAAAGGCTCCCAGCTCTGCAGTGTGAGAGAGCAGGTTAAGAGGTTAGGGGAAAAAAAAAACAAACCAGAAAACAAGAGTATCACTCTCAGCAGCAGCCAAGGGCAGAGCTCTCCAGATCTCCTGTCAGAGCCTGTTCCTGGGGCAGTCAGGCTCACTCTCCGTTCTCCAGAGCCTTGTGTGGTTTGAGGGCTCCACAGACCTTCCTCACCCTCCCCTTCAGCCTGAAAATCCTCCCTGAGGAGTTCTGGCAAACTTGGGGAGATAATTTGGTGTAAAGCTTGCAAAAGCACCTGTCTGGCCTCCTCACAGCAGGAAACCTCCCTGGTTTAGAAGTGATGACTCCAGGGCTGTTTGGAGCTCTGGCCACCCCATTTAATTGGAGGTTTCCTTGCTCTGGGCATCACCTTTGGAGCCTGACCCACCAGGCAGCTGGGCCATGGGGCTGGAGAGCAGCAGAGGGGCCCCAGGGCTGTGCTGAAGCCACTCACAGACTAACACAGCTTGGCTTCCTGGCAGGAGAGTGTCCACCTGGCATGTCTGCTGGGACCTTCCCCCTCCGGTGCCTGGGTTCCTCCTCTGGTGTGCAATGGGAACTCTCCCTCTCAGCTCTCCTGTGCCTTCAGTGATCCTGATGAAATGTTAATGACCTCGAGAGGGGTCATTGCTGGAGGTCTGTTCTTGGTTAATTTTCTCCTTGTGGCCATGGGCTGTGGAGGAGAATTTCCCTGCTCTCTCCCGTGCCATTTTGTCACAGCTCTTCACATCCCCTCTGCCACGCAGCTGTTCCCAGGGGAACTGCCAGCCTCTGCTTTTCCCTGGCAGGCCATGCAGGGAAGAAGGGCTGTGGTTTAAGAGCAGAGCAAAGCACTCAGAGCCACAAAAGCACCCGGAGATTCAAAGCCTCCCCCACCTGTGTTCCCAGGGAACTTGCTGAGTCTCAGCAGTCTTTTCCTGAGCACAATTGTGCCTGCAAAGAACCTGTCTGAGCATTGTACAGCACAGGGCAGACTTTTGAGTCCTTTTTTCTTCCTTTTGTTCCTGTATCCAAGGCCTTTCTCTCTTTGATTTATGGATTTGGAGCCCATCTTTAATTATTTGCCTTGAAAAGCTGCCTGAAGCAGGGCTCAGCAGGAGTCAGAGAGAGGCAGCTCAGCCCTCCTGGCTTTGCACAGCAGTGTTCCACAGGAATGACCATTCCCAGGTGTGTGTGAGGGGCACAGCTCCCTGCTTCCTGCTCTTTGGGGTGTGCCTGTACTTGGGTGTGCTGGGCAAACTCAGGCTCCAGCACTTCACATCCACCCCATCCCCCTACCCCACTGGGCACACAGGGACTGTCACAAGGCCCACTAAAGACACAGAACATTCCAGCAAAGCAAATCACCCTGGATGTGATGCCTAAAGGCATTTTCAGTGCTGGGAAATAAGGGCTCATTTATTCCCTTGAAGATTTCTGCTCCAGAATGAATAGCAGTGATGGAACTCTGCCACAGAGCAGGCAGGTCTGCACAGCCACCCTTGTCCTGCTTAGCAAGACCTGTTTGGGTCTGGGAGCTCCGATTTCCCTGTCTCAAGATGCTTTGAAAGGCTCTGCCTTGATTGCACTTCCATCCACTCGAGATAAATCATTGTGCTATCAGTCCACAGCAATCCTGAGCCTCCATGGCTCCACAGCAGCAGCACTTCCACCCTTGCAGCAGCACTGCAGCTCCCAGTGCTCACAAGGATGAGGACCCAGAGCAGCTGGGGCTACCCTGGATCCCTGGCAGTGCCCAAGGCCAGGCTGGAGGGGGCTTGGAGCACCCTGGGACAGTGGAAGGTGTCCCTGCCATGGCAGGGGTGAGACTGGATGGGCTTTAAGGGCCCTGCCAGCCCAACCAGCTCTGGGATTCTGTGGTTCTCTTCCCCACTGACTCTAGGGATCATCCTCCACTGTGCATGGTGGGATGCAAAACTGGAGCTTCTTCCTCTATGGGTAAATCCTATTTCAGCTGCCTTAAATAATTTCTTCCCCAAAAAAGCTTACAACAGCTTTCTGCTGGAAGCTGGGGGATGGTTGTCAAAGCCTCGGGAAACCCCTTTGATGTGGGGCAGGCAACCAGGAGTGGTGGTAATGAGGTGCTGGGAGAACTTCAGTCACCAGGGAGGGAGAGAACAGTTCTGAAGCTGCCCGAGCAGCAGGACCCCCGTGCTGACACACCACAGCCTGAGGGGATGGCTGATTGAGGCTTACAGGCCCCCAGTGCTTTTATGGACAGACTCATTCTGTGGCTCTGAACACAATTTCTGGACTTGCAAATTTATGGAAACACTTTTTTGGTCAGCAGTGGAGGGAGCAAACAGGTATTCAGTTATCAGGTCGTATTTGTGTGTCCACCTCACTCCAAAGTGAGGTCCCTGCCTGCAGGCTGCTTAAATTGAGAATTCTCTGGGGCAGGACCTCTGCCCTTCTCCTCTTGCAGGGCTCAGAATAGAAAGGGATTTGAGCCCTGGGAGGAGTGCACTGATACCAGGGTGATAAATACAGAGCTGGTGGCAGTACTCTCTGCTGGGGCTTCGTGCCAGCCACGGCAAGCAAGGGCCTGATGGAGGCTACAGCAGCAGAGAACAGACCTGTGGGCTGCAGATAGCCCTGCTCCTTGGCACCAGGGTCACAGGCTCCTCTGAGGCCACTGCTGCAGGGCCACACGTGGCAGTGCTGGGTTGGGGACCTGCTCCCAGCTGGAGACGTGCAGGGACAGCCAGCACTGTCCCCAGGAGGTGTCACCCAGGGCAGCTCCACAGCTGAGGCAGCGGCCACCTCCTGACATTTCCCCTGAGCCTTCCCACCTTTGCTTTCCCAGAAATGCTCCTGCTGCTCTTTGCTCTGTGGGGTTGGGTTGTGTGTCCTGCTGCTGCCAGCCCTGTGCTCCAGGGACACTGAGACCTGGCTGGGACAGCTGAGCCTTCCTGGGAATCCTGTGAGTTATGGGATGCTGAGTGCTTGTTATTAACAAGTTTTTTCTGCAAGCCAATTAACAGTTAATAAAATTTTGATTTATTATCAATTGATTATAAATCAGATAACTGACCGACCGAGAGGCAGCTTCAAGCCCGGGATCGAAGCTGGGTGAACGCAAAGCCTGGTCACACCAAGCCACCCCTGTTCACAAATGTGACATGTTGGAGCAGAGTTTTATACCCTGTTTTAGCCCTCAGGCTCAGTTCTTTGTCTTTCCATGGTGTCCTCCATATTCATGTAGGTTTCCTTCAGCTTCTTCTCATATTCATATTGGTCTCCTTTCAGTGTCTCTCCTGCTGAAACGTCTCTTCCGAGGAGCCATGGATGGTATTTTCCAAGTTATGGGAACTTGGTATGGCTCTTGGCTATCAGCAGGATGATCTCAATCGCCCGTCTGCCCCAGGGGTCCTCGTGGCAGATCGGCGGTGATGAGCGTGAGCGTCCTCCTAGGCCGAGCTGGCTTCTTGTTAAAATGTTAATGTGTATCCCTCCACCCATCTCGCCGGTTTCTGTTACACCATACTTTAGTCTGTCCCCGAGTGTTCAAATGTTAATAATACCCCCTCCAGCCATGGCTACTCTTTTGTGAAAGGAGTAGCTGCCCGATACCAAGTTAATCTGTCCTCCCAGCTGCAGGTTTTTGGCAACAAAGGACTGAAACTGCCCTCAGCTCGGGTGCAGACACTTGGAATTCCTTTCCCTGTGGTTTCACCTTCCCCAGTGCAGTGGTTTGTTATTTCTAATATATAAAACAATATTTTATTCCAGCATGAATTATTAGTCACTCATAACATGCTGTACCCACAGCATCCACCTGGACTAAACCTCTGCCTCCTGAGAGCTGCTGTGAGACACAAGCTCTGACTGCATTCCCCATCCAGGTGCCTCCCTCCACAGCCCTGCTGCAATCACAAAGGCAGGACCACAGCTCACGTCCTTTGCTGAATAAGGCAGAGCTGAGCTTTGGCCTGGGCTGAGCCTCCAAGGCCTGGCTGTAAATCACAAATACAGATTGTGTGCCAGACAGAGTTTTATCTTTTCCTAACTAAAGTACTGCTGGTAACTCCAAAGTACTGGCAGGAATTTTCCCTGCTGTGAGTGTGGACGCTGGGGAGGATAACAAAGTGTGTTTGTGTGGCTTGGGCTGCTACTTAACTCGAGAAGAGACTCCACTTTCTCATTAGGAAGTACCATTTTATCTTTTTATTGTTTTTTAATGAAACTATTTCTTCCCGAAAGAGAAGAGAATTGCCTTTTTCCTAAGTGGACATTTTCATGAAAAAATAATCCCTGAGTTTCATTACAGTCTTGAACAAGAACTTGAAAATAAAATCTGCTTGTTTCTTCCCCTGGCACTCTGCAAAAAGGAAAAATAGAAGAAAAAGAGAGCAAATGTGAATTCTCAACACACATTTTTGTGGACAGAGTGGAAACATGTAAAAGCTTTTACAAGAGGTTTTGAGATGCTATGGATTGAGTTGACATTTTCCAAAGTCCTCCTAAACCCCACTGGATTATTTTGTGTGGATTTCAGCTCTAAGCCCAAAAACCAGAGTTACCAAGTAGGAGCAATGTGGTTTTTCTCCCAGGTCCTCCCCAGGCCCTCAGGAGGGGGACTCCCTCCAGCTGCTGAGAGAGCAGAGGTTACTGGTGTCCCTCTTTTGTGCTCTCCTGGGATGAAAAGTGTGGATTTGCTCTGGGAGGAAAATAGCTTTGGTTTGGCTGGGGAGGCTGAGCTCTCCTGATGGACATGGGGGCTTCTCCTTGGCTTCTCTGCTCCTGTGGGGTGGGAGGGACAGGCCCAGGTCCCGTGCTGCCTGCTGCCCTGCTCCCCAGAGAACAAGGAGCAGCCACAGAGCAGCAGGAGGGGAGGAACTGGCAGGAGCTTGCCTGCTGCCCTCATGGTGGATGTGGCCAAAACCAAGCTGGTGCTCTCTGAGGGCCTCACCCTGTGTGTAATTACTGTCCTCAGAGTGCCCAGGGCTGGTGCCTGTCTCGAGGGGGGGTTGTGCACGTGGAGTGGCTGTTTGGCTGCTCTTGCTGTGCTTTGGGCTCTGGCTGTGCTGCCAGTGTTGGTGAGAAGGACGAGTGACCAGGCAGTGACCAAGCTGTGTCTTTGTCAAGAGGTGCTTTTTGCCTTGCTGAGCACTGAAATGTGGACAGCCTTACTGTCTCAGTTTGGGAAGACAGGTGTCTGCTAAGGAAGGCCAGAGCCTCCCCTGGAATAAAGAATGTAAACCCCCTCCCTCCGAATTGCTATAAAATTTAAATCAAGGGGCTCTCAGGCAAGAAATATGGGAGCAGGGATAACAGTCCTTTACTAGGGAAACAAACAAACATAGAAATATAAAATAAACAAATGCAGTAGATTAAAACAACACAGACAGAGTCAGAACTCAACCTGACACCCGCATGGTCAGGGTGTAGTCTCAGCCCAATTGGAATTGTGGCTGCAGTCTTCCTGGACTCAGTCCTCAGGCGTGGTTCTGTTGGAGCAGGAAAATCCTGTCAAAGGAAAGGTGAAGATCTTCCTCTGCTGATCCAGTTGAAAAGGGGTGGCTCTCTCTCTGAGTGAAACCCAGCAAGAGTTCCCTTGTCTCTCCAGACTCCCAGCTATATCTGTGTGGGAACGCTTGGCTCCTCCCTCTGGGTGGAGCATCTCACAATGGGATGTTAAAGTTCTTATCAGTCATGCATTGACATTCCATAGCCTGTTATCAGCAGGTGTCTGCCTGGAGGGAGGAGTGCTTGTGGAAGAGATAAGGAAAACTGCCCACTGAACAGAGGACAACTGCCATACAGATGGTAAATGGAATATTTGGTTTCACAATCCACCACACTCACTCAGTTCCATCCTGCTCTGTCCCTGGGGTTCTTGCCAAAGCCCCTTTTGCCCCTGCCTCCCTAAAGGCTGCATTCCTTGCTCACAGCAGTAGCACAACCTGTAGCTGGAGTTCAGGGGTTTGTGTTCCAAAGTTCCCATGGGTGGCTGGTGCCACTTTCCACTTGTACTGAGGGAGAAACTGAAGCACAGAGCAGGCAGGTAATGGGATAAATGTTAGAAACAGGTTTGTGTGGAAACTTGCTGGGTCTGAGAACTTTTTATGAGCCCTCTGTTGAGCTCTCTGACCTCCTCCTCAGCTGCTGGCTGGGCTGTGATAGCACAAAAGCAGGAATTCCTCATTGGCTACAACAAGAGTCCAGCCCCAAGAGTCACTGACCCATCTGTGAGAGGGAAACTGAGGCACAGAACTCCCAGGGCTTGCAAACCCCCTGCTTGTGCAGGCAGGAGAGCTTTGCTGGAAACTGAAGCACTTCTGGAGAAAGATGCTGGTGGCAGAGCATTTTCTCCTGCTTGGCATACCTGGCACTGAAGTGGTTTGTGGGGTTTCTCCTCCCCTTTGGCACCACAAGGGCAGCACCTTGCCAAGGCTTTGCCTCCTGCTTGTCCCACTGGATTCTCTGGACACCTGGGACCATTGTCTCTTCTCTCCCCTCCCAAATTCAGTACAAAGGTGCTTTTAATGCTGCCTGAAATCTCTGACACGGGGGAATTTCCACCCTGCTGGGATCATTAACCTTCCTGCCTTTCCAGTATTTGCAGCTAATGAATAATTTCGTTGTTGTTTTGGTGGTTGTTTTGTTTTTTCAACTATTATTTATTCAGGAAGGCTCTGGGACTGCCACCTGTCTTGGTCCATGGGCAGAGCCTTCCCTGCACCTCAGCAGGGCTCTGAGAGCACCAGGTCAGGCCAGCATGGAAATCACACAAAGGGAAGCCCCTCACAGGCCACCATTTGGGTTTGGAGGTTTGTTTTCACCAACAGGACAGCACTGCTGGGGTACAATCCTTGAGCTTTATTGCAGCATCAGCCTCACTACATGGTTGAGACAACTGGAAGATGGCAAAGCTCACGTACAGCCAGCAGCAGCCAAAGATTTCTTTGTTACAGAATATTTAAAAAACTTTCTAGCCAATAGCATATTACTAAAGCTTACAGACAGTTGTTTTAACCAATTGCTAAAAGCACAAATACACCTGCTTCACACAATGCTGGCTTGTCTTCTTTCTGTTAACAATACACAATACACCATTATTAAGCTTAAAACCCTCTACTATCTTGCTAAGCATATTTTTCTGCAGTCTTAATATCTATCTTAGCCAAGCCTAAACTCAAGCTATTATTTCATGTCCTTACTTGCTGTACTATTGTAACCTTTTCTACCTTCAGACTTTGTAGCTTTGTACAACTAGTGTAACTAGTTCTCTGTTCTTTCTGTTTCTAAAGCCTGCTTTCCCAACCTTCTAAAAATCTTCTTACCTTTACTATTTCCCACAGGTAAATCTTCTTACCTTTACTATTTCCCACAAGGCTCCTTGTTAGGGCCTTGCAGCTGTTAGACCTGACCTGCCCCAGTTTGGGGCAAGGAGCAGAGAGGTTTCCCATGGTTGGGGGCTCAGCACAGCACAGCACAGCTTCTCCTGCCCAGGAACAGGGAGCTGTGGGCTTTGGGATTGACTTGTGCAGTCCCACCGTGATCCCTGAGTAGGTCAAGCACAGGCCTCCTGGAAGTGCCAGGAATTCACCAGTGGAAGGCAAAGGAGGAGCTGCTGTGCTGGGCTGAGCATGGGCTCCCTGCCCACCTCTCAGCAGGGCTGAAGTGCCTCTGGGGCCTTTTCTCCAGCCCCAAAGTGAGATCATTCATGTGTTCAGGAGGCACCAGACTCCTCTCCTGACATCAGGAACAATCAGAGCCACCAGGAACAGGCAATCCAGCCTGCCCTGGCACCTTGGGCAGAGTTAGCAGCAGGTTGCTGTGCCAGAAGGTTGTGCTGTGGGAAATCCTTTCAGGTTGCTCACAGTGCAGCAGGGAGGGTTTCCAGCCATGAAGGGGAACTGAATTCCTACTGTATGGAGATTCATTTGCTGCCTCAGCCACCAACTGGGTGAAAAAGCAGCTGAGGATGCAGGAGTCCAGCTGTCAATGTGTTTATTGGGATGAATATTATATATCATTCTTGGCGTGGTGGCTTCTATTTCTTTGCAGAAGGCACAAACCACAGCAGCAGGATTTAGGAATATGGAGCCCCTGGTTAAACCCAGGGACAAGCCTGTGTTTCCATAAAGCCATGTTTGATGGCAGGACATGATGGAGGTGTCTGTCACATGAACACCCAGCACTAAAGGCTTGGTTAAAGCTGCCCCATGATGCTATGGAGCTCCTCATGTTCTTCCAGGCTCAGCCTTCCCACTTCCTTATCCATTCCCAGTCTGCAGACTTCTCATTGCTGACCAGGTTTCTTACAGATTTATTATCTGCATGTCTTGTTCTGTAGAATTGGACCACTCTGTGTCCCTGGCTCCCCTTACCTGAGTTCCCCAGTCCCCACTCTGCCCCTGCTGTAGCTGTGCTCCGTGCCCCATTTCCTTCTCCTGGACTCTCTGCACAGGTGTTTCCCATTCCCTCCCTTTCTTCCTCATGTTCTGCAGATTCTGATCCAATCCTGTGCTGTCCCACCCCCAAAGGCTTCTCCTGCTCTCCCTTTGGGGTGTCCCTTTTTCCCCTGCTCCCATCAGCTGAGGGGGGCCCAGAGGGGACACTGCAGGAGTGGGGGATGCTCCCTGTTACCTCTCCAAGGATTTTGCTCCCTAGGGAAGGGGGGGTGTTGGCACTGCTGTTGGAAAGGGAGGAATTTGGTGCTATTTTAGAACCTTAAGGGCAAATCCTGCTTCAGGTGCACTGTTTGGATGACAAGGCAGACAAGGACGTGCCTGGATGCAAACTGGAATCCAGTGGATGTTTTTCCATATCCCAAGAGATGTGATGGATTCTCAGTGAGGCTTTGCTGGAGAACTCTGTTGTACTGCCTGGATGTGCTGGGCAATATTTCCTGTGGCTCTACAGTTAAGTTTTTATGGAAGCCTCGTTCTGTTTAATGTAGCTGTAGTTGGGTTATAAATTAATAATCCCTGCTGCTGGGACTGCTGTGTAGCAAGATGGCTTGTGTGTAAATAATTCATGCCATTAAATTCATTGTGTTCCCTGTCTACAGCTCATTTACCTGCTGTGACTACAAATATTCCTCTGCACGGTGGAGAAGGTGTTGGGAGATGCCAGGCAGGAGAGGTCTGCCAGGAAGAGGCTCTTCCCCTGGTTAAATGGATCAGAAACTCCTGGCACAGGGAGTGCCAGGGCAGTCTGGTTTGTAAAATGACAGGGTGAGGATTTCACCTTGGGTTTGGACTGGGGAGGTCCAGGCTGTGGGAGATGGGCTGCCCTGGCACGTCCATCCTGGATGGAATTTCTTCATGGAAGGGGCTGCCCAGGGAGGTGTGGAGCCCCCATCCCTGGAGGTGGCATTCAGTGCTCTGGGCTGGGGACAAGGTGGGCATCAGACACAGCTGGGACTCGGTGATCCTGGAGGGATTTTCCAACCTCAGTGATCCAGTGATCACAGCTCCACCTCCTTTCCAAGCTCTCCCTCTTTGTTTGTAGCTCTTCTAGAATTATTTCAGTGGCTGTCCCTAGCAGTAAACCAGGAACAATTGGAATTCTTCCCTGCTTCACATGCAAATTCCATGGGGTTTCCAATGTATTTTTTAAATTTAAATTCCCCCATGTTTCCTTGGAAAGCAGCTCCCCAGAAGCAATAAAGAATATTTCCAGCCTCAGGCATCACCACTCTGTGCTGCAGTGAGCAGAGTAAGGTAAGGACATAAGTCCTGCACAGATGAAGGTAAAAGGAGTACAAAATAAAATTTAAAAAAAAAAAAAAATTATTGTGTCCAAAAGATGTTTTCCAGAGTTCTAATGCACAGTCTCTAAAATGTTTGCATATTTGTAGAAATTTGTGGGAACCTGATGTTTCCAAGAGCTTTGATGCTGCTTTATTAGTCTGTGTTAGCAGATTATTTCAGACCACACTGGTAATGCTTTTCTGTTGTGATGTTGTCAATTCTGGTTTGTTTTCCCTCAGCCTTGCTGCTGCTCTCATCTGCATGTGATGATCCAGGGCAAGACTTGAGGGAATCCAGGGAAGACTGAGCTGGAATAACTTCCATCTTCTCCTCACACACCAGAAACCTGATCCTCTGACAGTAAGTAATATTTATGTGCTTTTATGCATCATACATAACCTGTAAAATTGTGTTATTGTCAAGTTACCATCATATATTATCTAGAAGCAACTTTAAAAGGTTGGTTTAGCTTTATGTATAAATATTGATGAGAAATCTGAAGCATGTTTTCCTGCAGAAAATACTTATATCAGACTCAAATTTATCTGGAAAAGATGTTATCCCTTATGTTCCTGCTGAAGTCTACTTAGGAGACAGCCTGAGCAAGGCTGTGTCTGTATAAATAACAAGGACTATTAGTTTGGGACCAATTTATTCACTGAAAAGGCTTCTGAAGAAATACATCAGCATATTGGAAATCACTACAAAGGGTTTGGGTGATGTTTATTGAGGCTGAAGACAAATGTTTGGCATGGAAGGAAACAAGAAAGAAGTCCTGTAGTTGCAGGAGCTGAACAAAATGAGGCAGGTGCTTGTTAACTTCATTGTTAACAGCTGTGAGTTCTTGAAGTTTTTTATGAGGGAAGTTCCACTGGCCTTTGTTTTAGTTAAAAAACAGGTTTCTGTTTATCTGGGAAAAAGATTTTTAAATAGTGAAGGAATGAGTGACATTGTGATTCAAAGTTTGGCACTTGGCAGTTGATCTGTTTGTTGTGGTTAAGCTTTGTGCTGGGATTGACAAGCCATGTCCAGCAAGAATCCAGCACACCTGGCCACTGCTCCAGACAAACTGGAAAAGTGGCCACTGCAGGTGACACCTCTTGTGGGAGCTGAGCTGGGAGGAGGCAAAGGAGCTGCTCTTAAACAGGAAAATGGGCTTTAGCATCTCCTTTTAAAGCTGCTGCAAACGGGCTGGGGATGTTTTATTGCAAGCCTGCAGCCAGCCAGGAGCTCTCAGCCTGCCCTGCTCTGAGGGTTTGGTGTGGGGGTTTGGGGGCTCCCCCAGCCCAGCACTCCTCACACAGTGTGAGGCTGTTTGCACAGAACATGGGGCATAATGGAACATGAAGTATTGTGCTCTTCCCTAACCTATTTACATGACTTCATTACCATTGACTTTTACTGAGCATGTCAGGAGTGGAGAGGGAAATATAATCTAATAGGAAGGAATGCACCTCTCTGGAGCAGGGAAGATAAAAAATGGGGTTTAAAGAGGCAAATGAACTGATGCACTTGGGAGGGAAATGGTCACACTCTTATTCTTCCCCCAAAAACAAGTTAAAATTCTTCCCACAGCTTAATGTTGTGGCAATATTCAAGTGTCCCAACTAGTATATTTCATAAGGATTGAAAGGAATAACAAAGCCAAAGGTGATGGAAATGACTGGATAACTGCAGTGGACAGCAGTCAGCTGGGACTGGGATGTCCATAACCCTAAAATACATTGATCAAATGCATGAATGTATCTCACTATCCCAGATTGTTTGCCTTGAAATTGAAGCAATTTAATCTTTAAAAAAAAAATGAAAGAGCAAACTGTAAATGAGACCTTCTGGCAGCAGGACGGGCTGTGGTCCCAGAGGCAGCAGCACAGGCCAGGATGACAAATGAGGTCATTAAAGTAAATAGTGTAAATTGAGTTTTGGCAGTGGGAAGGAATCCTTATTATGATGAAAGGCATTAATATGGGAAGAAGAAAAGGGGGAGGAGGAATTCACTGGTGACAGGCTTATCTGGGGCAGGGAGCAGTGTAATCCTGTGGCTGTTCCAGCTGCCTCCCTCATTGCAAGGCAAGGAGTCCATTTAATTTCACAGGGTTTTCAGCAGGGCAATGGTTTTGAAGTGCATTAAAGATTATAAAGTGTCACCCCTTCAAACAGCATCCAGGAGGCTGCTGAACCAAAGCCTGGGATCCTTTACTCATTGGGTCTCATCTTTGACATCACATTTGCAGCACACTTATGCTTTTCTTGCTGATTTTTTATTTGTAAAGAATTTCTTAATATGAGTGTTCCAGACCTGAGCACTTGGTTTCCTCTGGATAGCTTTGACTGTGGGAAGTGCAACACATGGTGTTAAAGGGCTGTGGCAGCCAGTTCCCACTGCCTGACCAGCCAGGGAATCCTGGCCTCTGAATCTGGGCTTCCTTAGGTGCTGGTGACAGCCAAGCTGGTCATCCTGCTCAGATTAACAGGGAGTTGTGACAGTCCTTAAGGTCTTAGGGTCTTAGAAAGTTGTTGGGCTTTTCTAAATCAGTGAGAATCAGTGGGTAACTCAGAAGCCTCTGTGCAAAGTCTTGGGGTTGTTTTTGTCTGCACTGACACTGAAATAAATCCTTGCTCCTGTAAGAGCAGATGTAACTGCCAAGTTTGAGCATTGCCTTGGGAATCTTGTGCCCTGATGTCACTGTCCTCTGGCCTTTTTGTGGCCACTCTGATGGCACTAGTGATGCTTACACTGTGTAAAGGCACCTCACAGGATGTTACTAATTAGGTAAAAGTTCATATGGTCCCATTTGTACGCCAGAATTCTGTGCTTTTCTTCTCTGAGGTTCAGCTCCTGAACTCATCCTATTGTGAGGATGAATCACTTGTGAAAAGCAGTTTGAATTAATGGAAAACAGATTTTGGCTTCAATGAGATTGGGTTGGAAGGGACCTCAAAGACAAAGACAAAGTCTGTGCCTAGGGCCAGGTTTTCCTACACCTTCCTGAGCTCTCAAAGAGGGCTCTGAGCCATTCAAAGGCATGGAAATGCACTTTTCCTGTTTAGCTTGCAAAGGCAGATTTATCTCTAAGAGTAGCTCTTATTCTTTCACAGCATGCCTTGAAAAAAATGAAAGCCCAACCAAAACCAAACAGAAATTTCCTCCCTTTGCCTTGGAAATACTGGTTTTTGTTGAGCCCATCATGGTGTGGTAATACAGATTTGCATGGGCTGTTGAAAGGAGTGAGCTCCAAAGCTGCTGGGAATGGCACTGAGCTGTGGGAGGAGGAAGGAGAAGCTTAGGGACAGTTCAGGGTATTTGCATTAACAGACACTGCTGGGGCTGCAGCTGAGAAGCTGAAAAAGTACATTTCACACCAGCACCTCTGTGAGTGCAGCAGGATGAAGGAACACTTCCACAGGGTTTTGTGGCACACAATTGGAAGAATTGCTGCAGAATGGATGGGGATGAGCAGGGAAAGGGGATGTGAAGGAGCTCAAGCAGCACTTGAATTCATGGCAGTCCAGACAGAGAGGAGAGAGCTGCTAGGGAGTTTTGCAAGACCTCTAAAATCAGTGTGCACATAAAAGCATGGAAGGACTGTTGTGTTAGGTTGGAGATCAGGAAAAGGCTCTTCCCCCAGAGGGTGCTGGCACTGCCCAGGCTCCCCAGGGAATGGGCACGGCCCCGAGGCTGCCAGAGCTCCAGGAGCCTTTGGACAGCACTGCCAGGGATGGACAGGGTGGGGTTGTTGGGGGGTCTGTGCAGGGCCAGGGGCTGGATGCATGATCCTGTGGGTCCAGCTCAGGACATCCCATGATGGTGTGATGGGATCTTTCCAGACCCCTCTGCCTTTTGGAATTGTGTCAGTCCCAGCTGCTTTCTTTGGCCTCTGCCTCGCAGGCACAGCCTGTGTGTGCCTGGCCTGTGACACTCCCACGTGTCACCCAGGTTTGGGGAACACTCCACCAAGCTGCTTCACCCCCCTGCACTTGGGATTTCCTGTGAAACTCTGATATCAGGCACAGGCAGCCTGCTCTGTGAGAGCCCAGGGAAGCATGAAACAGGGGAGTTGAAGGTTGAGGGTTAATTTGCCTCCAATTGCTGCAGAGTGAGAGTCTGCTCTGCTTTTCTGGGGGTTCTTGAATCCAATCAGAACTCAAATCAGAGGGCAATAAATGCTTCTGGAAAATGGGAGTAGGAGAAAAGTGCTGATCCCTCCAGCTCTGGGAAAAGGGACCTAAGGAAAGTTTGTGGTGAGGACTCAGCAGTTGCTGAGTGAAAGCCCTGCCCTCGAGAAGATGAGATGGGCTTTTTGTTACACTGGGTTGAGGAGTCCCAGCCACATGCCAGGTCCTGACACTGGGAGAAGATTGTGTGGCATGTTTTGTGTGAAATCTGTTTGGCTTTGTAACAAAAAGGGTTTGGTGGTGTTTTGATGATCAGAGCCTTTTTGTCAGAGAAGCAGCAGGAAGCTGAGCAGAAACGAAAACTCTGCCCTCAGTTGTGTGCCCTGGGTCAGGAGAAATTCAAGGATTCACTTAATGCTGTTGTTGTTAGTTAGAATGTCTATATGCTGGGAAAACACTCCTAGAGTATTAATAAAATGACTATAATTTTTTGCCAAGAAATATTCAAAACCTTTTAAGTAAATACTGGAGAAAAGCATTTATTGGAAGAAGAGGGGGAAAAAAGGATTGATTCTGAAAAATGGGATTTCGAACACCTCCCTCACTCATGGAGAAACCTGGAGTTTTGCTTCATCAGTAGGAAACCAAAAATGTGGCTTCAGTGCCACAAATCCCTAAACAAATGTGGCTTGAATAATAGATTGACTTGCTTAGGAGAGCTTTTCCCTAAGCAAACTTAGGGATCAATAACTAATTATTTGCAGGAATAGCCTTGCGAATTTCCCATCATAAATAGATCCAGGAAAACTCTCAGTTGCTCCAATCCATTTGTGACCAAAAGAGGTAAAAGTAATTATTCTCTTAGCTCACATACTGATTTGTCCTTGGTTTTTCTCTGCTTGTTTTTGATGGAACAGCTGCACTTAACCCATGGCCTTGTTTATGCTGGGAAAACCAGATCCCTTAACTGCAAACACATCACTTGGGAAGCTGAGCAGTTCCTCAGCCACAGGTTCCCAGTGCTGGTTCAAACCCCTTTGCTCTTCAGAACCCGAGAGCCCTGGGTCTGGCCAGGGTCGGGGTCTGCTCCCAGCAGGGGCTCTGCAGCTGGCTGACCTTTGCCTGCTGTGGAAGCCTTTCCTGCCACAGGGCTGCTGCTGTGGGTTCTTTCCCTCTGCCTGGCTGCTCTTTCCATAAAACTTATCAGAGCTTCCTTATCCTTGGGGCTTCTCTCCCCCAAAGTGATGCCCTCCCCTGAGCTCCTGGCTCTGCTCAAGGTGTGGCCTTGGTACAGGGGAATGCACTGAAGCTTAAAGCTTGTGACCAGCAGTGTTGTAGGTGTGTTTTTCCTTGCAGAAGACAGAATCTGTCTCAGATATTTATATGTGTTTGTATTTGTTCTTTCCCCAAATGTAAATCTGCTCACAGGGGCCAAGCAGATCATATGTCCTGATGGATCTCTGTCTCTGCAGCTGAGCTGCTGCTTATCTTATCTTGATAAAAGCCCTCCAGAACCTCTCTGCAGCTCAATGAATTGCTGTGTAATATCTTCAGTACTTGCTGTTGCTGCTGTACTGGAAGCAGGCCTGTGGAAATTCCTGTCTGTGGAAAATGGGGATGTAGGAGCATGAGTGGGATGAACCATCACCCATCTCATCTGGAGCTGCTCTGATCAGCCCGAGGCTGGCAAGGAGCTGCTTCTGCCTGGTGTGCAGAGCCTGTCCTGGGCACCTCTGCTCTGCAGTCACTGCTTTGCAGTGCCTGCTCAGGCCTTTCATTTCTCCAGTGTCAGCCTCTGGCTCCATCCCGGTAACAATTCCTGCACCTCAGTCTCTTGTCAGGCACTTTCTCTCCACAGTATTTTATTTTGCTCATTGACAGCAGCAGCTTTCTCTGGAGAAGCAAAATCCCTCCTTCCTTCCCCCTTCTCCCCTGGGCTCCTGTTAAATAATCTTGTGCACAGCCAAGCCAGAAATGGCTCTGGGAGAAAAGCAGGCTGAAAGCCCCAGTGCTGCCTGGGCACTAACCCAGCAGCAAATCCAGCAGGAATCCATTGCTGTGGGGATGATGAGGGCACTGGACCATGAGGACAGACTTGGAGGGTGGCAGAGTCCCAGAGCAGCTGCCCAGGACACTGTGGGATCTCCTCCTCTGGAGATGTCCAAACCCCAGCCAGGCTCCTTCCTGTGCCTGGTGACCCTGCTGCAGCACAGGTTCCCTCCCTCCCTCCCTCCCTCCCTCTCTGAGTTCTGGGCTCTCCATGGTGACAGAGCCCTTATACTCCCGTGCCAGACTGGAGCAGAGTCCTGTCCCGTGGTGCCAGAGGGGAATCTAAGCTTTGAGTATGGAGCCATCCTCAGGTGTGTGAGTTTTAGGAACCCCTCTGTTGTTTCTGTGCAAAGGGACAAAGGAGGGGACGAGGCAGATGCTCTGTGGGATGCAGGGCCCTGCAGAGGGGTCAGGGGTGGCCCCCACCCCGTCCCCTCAGCTCTGAGCTGCAGCAGCCCCTGGTGATCTCCAGAGGCTCCAGTCTGTGATCCTGGCATTGTTTTACCAGCTGGGCTCTGCTGTGGCCTCTGTGCAGCCCCAAGGATTGAGGCACCTCAATGTCATTGCAGAAGGAGCTGAAATTGTTCCCAACTTGCCTGATCCCGTTGCTGATTGATGTTGGATCTGTTCTGGCTGCCTCCAAAGCACTGGCTGCAGTCAGCTCAGGAGGACTCTCTGTCTTCCTTCAGGTTTGTTTGATCAGGGATACTTGGGTGAAAATTAGTCCAGATTAACTAATGGCAAGGATTGAAGGGTGAAAATTAGTCCAGATTAACTAATGGGAAGGATTGAAAGGTGAAAATTAGTCCAGATTAACTAATGGCAAGGATTGAAGGGTGAAAATTAGTCCAGATTAACTAATGGGAAGGATTGAAAGGTGAAAATTAGTCCAGATTAACTAATGGCAAGGATTGAAGGGTGAAAATTAGTCCAGATTAACTAATGGCAAGGATTGAAGGGTGAAAATTAGTCCAGATTAACTAATGGCAAGGATTGAAAGTGGATCACTTCACTTACACTGGCATGACTGCTCTTGGTCAGAACAAAAGTGTCCTTTAATTATTTACTTCAGAGCTAAAATAAATAAAAAACTTGCTTCTAGCTGTGCCCACATAGGGGTTTAATCCAGTTTATCTATGCAAGTCTTAATCAGATGAACTGCCTTGATCATCTACCTGTAAACAGGTTTTCTGAAAGCAAAGATATTCCAGGGAAGGAGAGAACTTGGTCCATGGATCCTCAGTGTGTGTGCCACACACATTTCCCTGGGGGAGCCTATGGGGTGTGACAGCTTTTGCCATCCATGGCAGGAGTCTAAGTGGTCCTTTTTAGACATCTCTGTATCCCCTTAAGTCCTGGAGCCCCCCATCCCTGTCCCCTGTCTTGGTTTCTTTGTCCAAGACCTCTCAGTGGTGGATAAGCACCAATTTCCTTGTCTGGAAGAACTGGAGAAGGGAAAAAAACAACCCCAATTTGTATAAGTATAGGGAAAAGCAAGCACTGCTAATATTAGTGTTGCTTTTGTATTAATAATTCTCTGATAAATGCCTGGGTTTTTTTCTTTCCCAGTCTAAAAATACTCGCCCAGCTTGGCAGCTTGTTGTGACTGTGATAATGAAAGTGCAGCAGCATGTGCCTGCCACAGCTTCTGCCCTTTCCTCCTGGGCTGGCAGAGCTCTGGGGTTGTCTGAGGGAAGAGAGGGCACACATACTGAGATGAAGGAAACCTGGTCTTGACTCCTGCCTTCCAAAAGGCCACAGCCTGGGAATTATCTCAATTTCAGTGGAACCCAGTGTGTTATGGAAATGTCACGTCCCTGAGCCGGGGAGAGAGGTGGCCTACAAAACCAAAACAAGAATGCCACCAAATTTAAACAGAAACAGCTCATTTTGAACGGAATGAAGTTAAATATACATTTTTAAATTTTTTTTTTTTAATCTCCAAGACTGTGGAACTCCCTGGTAGAAGTACTTGTGGAGCCAAAGGGACTCTGTATGTGTTTAGGTGATGAATGTGTGGTGTGGCTGTGCCCTTGGCTGGGAGAGGATCCTGTTGTTATTGTCACAGTTTAACTGTTGTTATTGGTGCTGTAGTGTACCTGTACACCATGACAGCTTTCACTCTGACACAACATTCAAAGCAGAAGCTGCAGCACGAGCTTGACTGAGTGCCTGCCCAGCTGCTGGAGATCATCCTGCTGTTTATGGCTTGTGGCTTGTGCCTAGATAGGGTTTTTGGGGTGTAGCTCTGCCAGCTGGGCCTGGGGTGCCCTGGGTGGGTTTGGGGTGAGCTCCTGCTGGGAGGTGTGGGAAATGGATTTGCAGAGAATTCTTAAAGCTTGACAGAAGGCTCATATAGTGTGCATCTGTATTGGGTATTGTATTTCTCACCCTTCACATAAGACTGAAAATAGAATAAAAGATTTTGGAACGCCTCTCAGTTGCCCCATCTGTAGGTCAGAAAAGAGCAGAATCCAGCAGGAGGGAGCTCCTTGCTGGGAGCTCCAGCTGGTGGCAAGAGGAGTCTGCTCTGCACTTGGGTGTCCCTCCCTCCCTCCCTCCCTGAGTTCTGGGCTCTCCATGGTGACAGAGCCCTTATACTCCCGTGCCAGACTGGAGCAGAGTCCTGTCCCGTGGTGCCAGAGGGGAATCTAAGCTTTGAATATGGAGCCATCCTCAGGTGTGTGAGTTTTAGGAACCCCTCTGTTGTTTCTGTGCAAAGGGACAAAGGAGGGGACGAGGCAGATGCTCTGTGGGATGCAGGGCCCTGCAGAGGGGTCAGGGGTGGCCCCCACCCCGTCCCCTCAGCTCTGAGCTGCAGAAGGTGCCTGCTGCATCCCAGCCCAGGCTGGAGGCAGCACTGGTTCCTGAGGCAGCCCCTGGCACTGGGAGAGGAGCTGGGGAAGGGGAAGGATGGATCCACAGTGGTGCCAGCCCCAGGCCCTGCAGAGATGGCTGTGAGGAGCTGTGTCCTGGCCCTGGGGCTGCTCTCCCTTAGCTGGGGCTCTTGTGGTGCTGAGCTACCCTGGGATGGGTGGTGTGGATTGGGGTGCATCAGGGCAGCATCCAGCAGCTCCCCTCCTCTCTCTTCCTTCCCTGTTTCAAGAAATGAAGCAGTTCTGTTTTATAAAGCTGCTGTCTCATGGCAGCCAGGGAGCTGATGGTCCTGTTGGCCCCAGAAGTCCAGCCTGGGGTATTTGTGCCCCTGGCAGCCTCCTGGTGGGAAACAGGAGTGGAAATGCCCTCCTAGAAAAGAGCCACAGCTCTTGAACCCACTCTGTGGCTTCAGAGGCTGAGGAGAATCACTTGGGGAGGCAGCTGAAGGATTTATTGTTGTTTGTAGAGGCCTTGGGTGAAATGTCCTTATCTTGCACATTTTCCTTGAGGTTTCAGTCTTGGATTGATGACTGAAAGGAAGGGATTGCATTTATTTCCCTCAGATCAGAAGGCTGCTCAGGACAAGAAGAACCCAGAGAGGGGTGGCTGAAGGCCTGGGGGGATTTGCTGTGACCACAGCAGCCAGGCCAAAGGAAGCTTGAAAGGCTACAGGAAGATGAGGTCAGCTGTTCCCTGCCTGCCTCCTGCCTCTTTCCACAAGGACACAGAGCTGCCTTCCAGGGTTTGGATCCTGGGAAGTGTCCCCAGTGGCTTTCCCTCTGCAGGATCACCCTCCACTGACCTTGTCCTTGACAGAGCAGGGCAGGAGGAGTGGGACCAGCAGGACTTTGTCTCACAGGTACAGCAGAAACACCCAGGAATTGGGCTCTGGGGGTGGTCCCAGCATGGTCAGGGCTGGTTGGTGGCCTTGGGCCCCCTGACTCCTGTTCAGAGCTTTGGAGCTGAGAAATTTGGCTTTTCCCCACTGTTTGAGGGGTGTCCAGTGGCACATGGGTGGTTTCCAGGCACATCCCAGGAGTTCCTCTGCAGAAAGGGGAATGTTGCCTCATCCCCTGACTATGGCTCAGGGCAAACACTTGGATGAGTGTTAAAATGAGAGGTATTTTGTACACACTGGTATTTTGTACAGAATTTGAACGGACAGAAAAAGAACCTCTTCAGATTTAATTGCTTTGACATTTCTATTCCTCAAGTGCAGAGTGCCCTGCTGAGCTCAGGATGCTTCAGTGGGAGTCCTGTGAGTGTCCAAAAGCAAACCTGCAGGATGGGAAAGGCTGAGCAGAGGTCTGTCCCAACCCCTGGCAGTGCTCCATCCTACTCTGCTGCCTGCTGAAATAAAGGGGAAAAATCAGATTTGTATGTTCAGCTAGTGAGTAGAGGCCCAAAATTAGGTTCTTAATTACCTCTAAAGGTACTGACTTGGTTGCTGGTGTCATCTGAACCTGGGAGTTGGGCTTTGAGGGCTGAGGAGCCTGGGAAGGGTCTGCAGTGGGACCTGTTCCCCACCACTGTGCAAGGATAACCAGGAGAGAATAAACCTGGAGTCTGCAGCCAGGAAAATGGGCTCAGTCACGTGTGGCAGGGTCCCCTGGGGACACTGATGTCTGTGGGGTCCCACTGTCACATCCCAGTACTGTTTGACTCCTTAAACTCACTGAGCTCAGCCTCTGGTTTTCCTTCAGTAAAATGGGGATGAAACCTGCTTCTCAAGGCCTGGGAATTAGAAACTGGAGTGTTTTGAAATTCATCTGCATGGAGTCCCAGAACAGTTTGGGTTGGAAAGGGATATTAAAGCTCATCCAGTTCCACCCCCTGCCATGGGCAGGGACACCTTCCACTATCCCACCTTGCTTCAAGCCCCATCCAACCTGCAATCATCCATTCCCCAATCCTTTTGGGAATGGTGTTTGACAGACAAATTCTTGTCCCTGTCATGAGCTGGGAATTTCTATGGGAATATTCTTCTGTGAAGGTGCTGCTGGCCCAGGTTCACTCTGCAGAACCCCTTCTCCTCATAAACAGGGATTCTGTGAGCAGGGTTTTACTGTTAGTGAGTAATTAGCCTGTGGTAATGAGGTCCTGATGGGGGAAAGGCCTCCCAGAGGTGAGGATGGATCATCTCTAAGGCATTGCCCAGCTCAGGGATGCTCCAGCCCATGGCACCTGGCAGGACATGGATGATCTGGATCTGAGCTGGTCTGTGTTACACCCAGAAAGCCCCAGTATCTGTAGGGGAAAAAGGAATGTAAACCTAATTCTCATTCTTCCCTTCCATGATGAGGGGCCTTGCCAGAGCCTCCTTCCCACTGGTGCTTTTGTGGTGGGACACAAACCATCAGGGCTTGCTGCTGGGTCAGGTGCTGAGCTCCTCTGTGCCTGCTCTGACTCCACACGGCCCTTCCTGCTCCCTCCTTGTGCTCCCTGCTCCACTGTTCACCCTGCAAGGGAGCAGGAGCACTCAGCTGAGCTGGGCAGGGTGTGAGGGGGATGTGCAGGAGCAGGGAGCAGAGGTGGCATCTCCAGCACAAACCCACAGAGGAATTCCCGAGGTGCAAAGTGGGGGACCCAGAAGTGAGGAATTGCCAGCAGAGGGAGGCTGAGGCGTCCCAGTCTGCACCTTTGTGTCCAAGCATTGTGATGTTTTTTATCTGTGCACTCTACTGTCCTTTCCCAGGGCTCCCAACCCACCTCTTGTGGGGTGCAGGATGGATCATGTTCACCTGCTCAGCCCCCATTCAATATTCTTTTTTTCCCATGGTCTCACATCTGTCTCTTTATTAATCAAATCCTGCTCTGGAAAAGAGTGATTAACTCAGAGCCTTGTGGGCTTTTATGCCATCAATTGCTGCTTCACCAACAGCAAATAACCCCTCTGGCTCTTGGGAAGGAGCTTTTCCTTATTTTCCTGGTGGCCCACCTGTCCCTCAAAACCAAACGTGAAAATCACTCCGTTCAGTTGGACTAGATGAGCTTGAGGGGCTCCTTCCCACCCAAACCATGGCTCCCCTTGCCCTGCAGATTCCAGATTCCAGGTTTCCTGAGGGAAACCTCCACTCCCTTCCATGAGAAGAGTTCCCTGTGCAGGGGGATGCTGAGCCTGCCCTCATCCTTCACCCTAAAATCATCCCCGAGGTGAAAGGGAAAAGGTTGTGGATTGGGGGTGTTGCTACAGTGGGCTTGTTTTGCTTTTGAACTTATTTTATTGATTGAGGAAAGTATTTTATAAAGCAGTGGCACTTTAACATCGGCTCCTTTTCCAAGAGTCTTCCACACAGGGAAAAAGTGAGAATGTTTGAGGCATCCTCTCTTGCTCTCCTGCAGCAGTTGGTGGCTGCTCTGTAGAGTGTGAATATGCCTTTTGTATTTGAGATTAGTTGGGAAGTTGCTGCATTAGCAGTGAAATTCCACTTTCTTCATATCAGTGGAGTTTCTGGCCAGCACAGTGTGGGTTTGTGGTGGGACCCACCCCCCTGCTTTGCTGTGCAGCCATCCCTCCCCAGCTGTATTTGGCCATGGAAGATGAGGCAGATCCTGCTCCAGTTCCCACCCTTGTGGGGCTGGATCAAGGGAGAAAGGCTGGCAAAGCTTGAGCTGGCTTCAGAGAAAAGAAACTAAAGGCTTGAAACAAAAACCCCATGGGCGAGGTGATGCAGGTCCCCCTCAGAAAGGAACCAGAGGGAATGTGAAGAAAAGAAAAAAGAAAAGATGGGAATAAATAAAAAGCAGGGATGGGGAGGAGGGGGCAAGGCAGATGTCTGCCCGTGCTCAGTGTGTTTGTGCTGCTGGCTGCCTGCCTGCTTGTCTGAAAACCTGGCCCTGTCTGGCACCTCTTTTTTTATTCTGATGTTTGAATTTATAGCTTGAAGTGCAGCAGAATGAGGTTCTCTGGAACATTGCTGTGGATGGGATTGGCTGCCTGGGAGGCTGAGGGTGGATTTGGAGGGAGGGGGGGACACTTGGTTTTCCCTTGCAAGTTTAATGTGGGCTGCTGTGTTCTCCTTCATCCCTCTGCCTTCCTGCTGCATTTCTGTGTGTTTGCATCACTTCTGGTGGCTCAGGAGCAGCTTCTCCCTGGGTGTATCCTGGGTGCATCCCATTGGGGTTTGGTGCAGCCTGGGGGTGGAGGGGAAGCAGAGCTGCTGTGAAGTGTTGGGGTGCAGAGCAGAGCCAGAATCCATGAGAATCATGGATTCTGCTGGGAGGACACAGATCAGCCACACTTCCTCCCTGGGAACGTGCCAGGAGACTTGTTCTCAGTGAAGGTTTCCAGGTCTCCAGGCTTCAAACATTCACACAGTTTGAATAATGCATAAAGTTCCAGCACTTGCTGGAGTCAAATACTCTCCTCCAGCATCTTTTAAAAATGGATGAATGCATTTTTACCTGAACATCCCCTCTTTGTGTAACCTGTTTATCCTTTCTCACCTGTCACACCTACAATCCCTGCGTCCTTCTAAATGCACAACCCCATCAGGGTCAGATCTGTATGAGGATCTCATTCTCCCCTGCTGCCTTTGGTATTTAGAAGGGCATCTTTCCTTGTTCAGAAAGGTGGGAGCCTCCTAACTGCATCTGCCTGTAATTAATGAATGCAGACACTCTATAGAGGTAGTTTCTGGGGGGATCCATCTCCCTCTTCCCTTGTGAGGGAATCAGAGCAGTCAGGCTCCCCCTGTGATGCTGGCCAGGCCCTGAGTGGCACGACAGGGACTGTGGCATGACAGGGATTGTGCCACAACAGGTTGGGCAGCAGCTCTGGGCAGGGCCTGGAGGAGGCTCCGTGGGGCAGGGAGAACTTTCCAGGCAGATCCTGGAGGATCTGTCCTGCAGTTTGACCATAAAACAGACACAGTCTGGACTCAAGGTGTCTGTCTGAGGCTGGTGACTTTCCTGGCCCATTGGGAAGGATCTGGAGCTGGAAGGATTAAGATGCACGGGATGGAGTTGAGGCAGCTTTAATTTCCCTGTAAAATGCCCCAAGCCCCACCTTTTTCCAGGACAGCCCATTCCCTATTCCATTTCTGCAGGTCACACCTTTGGTTTGGGCTCTGCTGCCTCTTGAATTAATGACTTTAGGAGTGGGCGTGTGGGTCACCCCACAGGACTGCAGTGACTCAGGATGTGCTCAGCAGCCCCCAGCTTTAATCAGGCAGTGGGTGAGCCCTTCATTGGGACACCCCAGCCCTTCCCAACGCCCCTGACTTCTCCCACTGCCTCTGAGCAAATGGCACAGGAGTAACAAAAATCCTTCAGGAAAGGTTGATGAAGTGACAGCAGAGGGGCAGGGAAGTGGTGTTGTGACAGTTCCTGATGCAGAGCTGCTCAAAGCTTTTGCAGAGGCAAAGCAAAGGGCAGGACGCTGCCCTGTCAGCTCTTCCCGAGGGAGGAGTGGGAGGAGGCTGGACAGCCCTGGAGCAGGGAGCTTGCTCCTGCTGTCCCCGGGAAGGATGAGAGGAGCACGAAGGATTGCTTTTCTCATCCATTTTGGTTGCTGCTGTTGGCCCCACGTCACGAATTCTCCCTTAGGAGTGGCCAGTCTGTGCCTGGGCAGGACCCTTGCCCTCTGTGCCAGCTTTCTGGAGGGGCTGGCAGGCAGTTCCTGCACTAGAAATGCCAATCCTGGGGATTTGGGTGACCTCCCACACCCCTCCCCTGCTCCTGTGACGTTGCCAAACTCCTGTCAAGCCCTGCTAGAGGGGCACCAAGCAGCTCCAGTTTGGAGGGATCTGGGGCAGAGTCACCTCTGTCCTCTGCCCTGCCTGGCCCCCAGCCCTGGGTGATGGGAAGCTGAGAACACAAATGCAGGCTCGGGTTTGGGAAAGGAGAAAGGGAACGGGAAGGGAGGCTCAGCCGAGGCACGGCTGGGGATGTGTTTGCCCAAGCCTTGCTCTGGCAGGTGCTGGCCTTGGAGCCTGTGCTGGGGGCCCTTCTGGCTCTGTGAGCTCATAATGAATCTTAGCAGGGCATCCGTGCACCAGCTGGAGGGAGGGAGGGAGGACTGACATCTTCCTGGCTTTTCCAGCATCAGTTGCTGCTTTTAGATGACTTTTAGTGTAGAAGTGAACATATTGTTGTGTTCCTTAGGGATGGGGCCCTGGAGCTTAGTGGAGCTTGGTGGCTTCCCTGCCGAGGTCTGCAGGTCACCTCTGGTGGGGATGCTCAGGATCTGGGGGAGTGGGGCTGCTCCTCAGGATTGCCTTAGGATGCTGCCAGCACTGACCACTCTGCAAATCTCTTCTAATATGAAAAAATGAAAAGGAAACCCATCCTTAGACGCAAGGAGTTGGAAAGCCGAGCAGAAGCCGCTAGAAAGGAACACCATCATCTCTTTCAGTGGCAGGTCGGGTTTGAGAGGCAAAGGCGGTCCAACAGCGCTGCCTGCTGGAAACTGCTCAGGAGGAAAAGCGATTCTGCACCCCGGCTTCTGCCACTCCTTTGGCACAATTTAAACCCGTCCTTCTCCCTTTTCCTCAACCTGCTCTGCCCACAAACCTCAGCTGCTCGGGACAGGCTGCCAGAGAGGGATGGAGGTTCCAGCCTGTTTATCCTTACAGCAGTGGCTGGAGAACTGGGGGCACCCTGAGCCCTCCCCTGCTGTGTGGAACCCCCACCCACAGTTCTTGGCTCACTGGGATCTCGGTGGCATTGAAGGAAATGCCCGTGGTGCTGCTTTTGGAGCACTTCAGGCCAAGCCAAGCTGGGGAGGTGGGATGCCACTTCTGGGGCTGCTCCCTGAGCAAACACCCCTGGGGTTCATCCTCCTGCTGCTCCCTTTCCCACCCAGCCCGAGTGTCCTGCTGTAGATTTACCCATCCTGGCAGGGTGCTATGCAGAAAACAGGCTGACCAGCCACCAACACTTCACTTAAGATGGGAATCTGTCTACTGAACTTAAAAGTCAAGATTTTTATTTGTCAGGTCAGCCTGGTCATGTCTTGCCCTGCAAGGGCAGCTCTGGTGTCCTGCCATGAGACAGGGGGCACTGAGCACAGAGGGGCCCCATGGCACAGCCTCTGCGCCTGCCTCTGGAAGAGCAGGAATTCCTGGCTCAGGCAGGAGGGATGGGTTGCTGGGTTTGCTGGTGGGACCTTACAAGGACAACAGTGCAGAGTTTGGGTGTGCATTAATAATCAGATGTGGACTGGAAAGTGAGGATTTGGGAGTAGATGAGGCAAAGATTTCCAAAGGCCTAATGCAGCCCCTCTGCAGTCACACAAAGCCTCTGGGCAGAGCTGGACTGCACAGCAGGAGCCACCCCACAGGTCCATGAGCAGTGGGGTCACCTCTCCTCCATGCAGAGAAGGATTACTCTGCTTTTATCCCTGGCAGGAGTTCTAAACTCCATGTTGTTTACTTGATGAAAAGACTAAGAATTCCCGAGAATTCCTTCTGAGAGTGTTAAAAATGTTTGAAATTCACTTCCTTTAATCATCTTTTTGCTATTAATTAACTATGAGCAGTATTACTGTGGTACCCAGAATCCCTCCCAGCCAACTCAGAGGTGGCCTGTGCCATCTGTTTGTCCTGACTTCATCTGCCCTGTGCCTTCAGTGCCAGGGCCAGGCTGTTTCTGCTCATGCTGTCGTGCTGGGTGAGAGGAAAGGGACACTCAAATAGCCCAGGCAGGTTTATTTATTGTTGGGAAGCAGCAGTGGGCACAGGTGGAATGGCACAGATAAGCCCAAGCCTTGGCATGGGAATTCAAAGTCACCTCCTTCATCCTTAGCTGCCTGCCAGCATCCCTCCCTCCAAGGCACGGCCCCAAGCTGGCTCTTCCTGTTTTGTTTTTTAAGTACACTGTTAATTAACAAGGCAGAGGAAAAAATACACACAGGCACACCTGAGTAGTTTTTAACCTGGCTTGATTAATGCTGTCAAGTTGCACATCTGAGTGTGAGCTCAGTGGGACTGTTGCTTTTGTTTAATACCACAAGACACCTCAGTCTGGATTGTTGCATTACAGTACAAATAAAAAACAGAAACAAAACCACATCTGCATCATACAAGGTGAGAAGAATATGAGAATTCTAAATATTTACAGAGAAGGGCAAGTGGGGAAACCACAAAAAATATTTACATAAAAATACATGAGCTTGTCGGCATATACATTTTACACCAGTTCACAAAAAAAGACACTCTATAAATTAAAGTGAAGGGAACTCCAAAGATAACCCAAGACTTTCTGGGGTGTTTCTCTCATGCGGCTCAGGGAAAGAAAAATCAAGTCTTCTACAGCAGGAAAATGAACTGCAAAACAACCCTTTTGTCCCCCCTCCCTCCCCCCAGCTGGACGAGGCAGGGCTCTGCACACAGGAGGAAATGGTGTTTGCTCACACCATGCCTTTCACAGGGATCTGGGGCTCTGGGGAAACAGGAACATGCCTAAGCCGCCGCAACGAAAGGAGGGAAAACAACTTCTCACCCAGATTTCCTGACATTTAACACACCACTTGAGTCAAAGCCCTGTCACCAGCCCGGGGGATGGCAGAGCACACTTGAGGTTCTGTCCCTTCTGGGGTCAAAGAGGAACAGAATGTTTTCAAGTCGGTTTTGGTTTTGTGTAGCAAATTACTACCACTGTGCAATCCTCACTGATCCCCCAGCGGTGAGCAGGGGCGGGGGATCACTGCAAAGACATAGGCACAAAGTTGTGGGGGTGTTCTCAGAGATGCATATAGATATCACCTGATAAGACTCTGCAAAAATCAGAAATGAATGCTTTACTTAAGACTTCATAGGGGCCAAGTCCTCATTACTCACCTACGACTGCACTCCCCTTCCCAAGGAAGGTCTCCTGTGGGTCACGTCCTGCTCCAAAGCAGAGGTGAAAATCCAGAGCTGGAGCACACTCCTGGAGCCTCATTCCTGCATGCACTGGGAGACCCTCTTCTGGAAACAGAGGGAGTGGCAGCTGAAGATGCAGGTAGTGTCCGTGTGAGGGAACTGCTGAGGAACAGAGCTGCTGTCACGCCGTGAGGATGCGGTCAGGCAAGGAATGACCGAGCCCAAGCACAACTGCACTTGGATTAGAGGATTGTTTGTGTTGCTGTCCCCCTGCTCTCTCCACTCTGGGACACACAACTGGGCTGTCACTGTCCTCCAGCTCACCCACCTGAGACTCCTGGTGTCACCTGCCTGCCTTGCCCTGATGCATGACACCCCTTGCAACCTCACCTATGAATTTTGGGGTTAATGAGGATGTAAAACTCTCTGTAGGACCAGCAGACTGAGCCCAGAGCAGGAGCAGGACTGCATAGTTCACTGTATGGCTTGGCAGGGCAGGATCATGCAGGATGCTGCTGCTGAAGCCGTGGGCAGGAGCAACGATATAAGAAAGGTGTTGGTCTGTGTTACCTGGGAAAAGCTGGTGCTTTCACCTTTTTTAATTCTGTACTGTGGCTCAGCAGTGCTGGACATGAGTTTGGGTTCTTGGAGAGCTTCCACCCTTGGAGCACACCTGGCTGTGGCTGCATGCCAAGGGGGAGATGGCTGAGAGTCACTGCTCTGCTGTCTTCTACCTCTCATTCCCAAAAGGCTGTTTGCAGCAGCCCTCTGGGCTAGGGGTACAGGTGTGCACTTCCAGAAGCCCTTTGGGAAAGGTGCTGATGGGTTTGTTTCAATGGCATGAGCGGGTGCTTCGCACCTGGCACTTGACACAACGCAAGGAGAGCAGCACAGCACTGAGGAGCAGAGGCTGTCAGGGATGGCACTTGGGCTCTACAGGGAGACAGTGGCTTCGAGCAGGAAAATCCAGAGGCGTTCACAATTAGAAGGAGCTGGGACCAGCCCCTCGTAGTGGCAGGATAGTCCTGGCTGACATAAGGCCCAGGCAGAGGGAGGGGGAGGCTGTGGGGCAGGGGGGGAGTTAAGGCTTTCACAGAGAGAGAGGTTGGACCTGCAACTCTCTTTACCTGAATCCCAAATAGCCTGAACCAAACACTTATTCCTGCTTCAACTGGAGACCTGGCAGGTAGCCAGGGGCTGAGGCTGGTCCTGGCCCAGGAACAACACAGGTCTGCTGGGGAGCACAGATAATCCAGCCTGGCTCCCAAGGAACCGGGGCAGCTCAGCCTTGCCTGGCAGCTACTGCCAGCAGAGACAGGGTGGCTCACCCAGTGATCCCTTTCTGTGCAGTTCTGTCAGTTTTCCTTAAAAGAAAACACTACAAAAAGCATTCCCTCACCAAAAACCCCAACCCCTCTACCTGGGAATTCCTCATGAGGAGATTGTGGTAACCTGGATCACAGTGCTGCTTTTTTCTCTTTTTTTTTTTTTTTTCTTTCTTCTTTTTTTCTTACTGCCACATTTCATTCCATTACATGTGAGAACTCTTATAAACTAAATGCTTAAAACACCAGCATTGCACAATAAAATAGAACCAGAAGGTAGTTACTGAAAACAGCCCCAGACAAGGCTCCAAGGTTAAAAGAAGCAAACAGCTACAGAGTAGTCAGCAACTAGAAGCAGGCTTTCCTTAGGATTTAGAAGTCCCAAAATAGCCATGAAAATTTTTGTTCAAAAAGCCCCACCTAAGCAGCTGTGTGCTAACTGCAGGACTTCCAGGTTTTTCATAAAACATTAGAGATTTGAAACAGGTAGAGAAGTTCTTCAACCACATGGAATAGGAATGGCCTTGGAATTTATCAGTGAACATTTAAAAACTGCTAAATCTCAAGTATTGCTTGCAAGCCCTACCTAATGGAATGGATGTGCTTTATTTGTACAGGGGGTATGAGTCCTGGGGAGTCTGAGAGGCAGCATGAGGGGCTGCCAGGCTGTTTTTACAATAACAAAGCTTTTCAACAGCTTGGACACCATTTTTGGTGTATTTTAGAGTGCACTGGCCTTCTGTCCCTACTCACAGAGTACTAGGGGAACTGCACCTGGGCACATCACTGCTCCCTGTGTGCCACAATTCCACAGGGATCTCTGCCCAGCATGGAACTCAAGAGGCTGCAGAGAGTCTGGAGACCTCCAGCTTAAGCTCATCAAGAGCATTCCCTGATGGAATTGCTGCAGGACCTGGCCCAGGGCAGCTGCTCATGCAGACAACTTGTCACACACAGCTGACAAGGTGGGCTCTGATTTACATAACGCTATAGACTTTTTTAAAATCTAGTTTTCTAGTATTTTTTTGCAGTCAGATGACAGAGTCTTGCCAGCCACAGGATAGAATGAGTTCATCTGGGCCACAGATAACCTTGCAGCAAAGAGGAAGGAGTGGCATGGAATGGGTGTGCTGTTCCCAGCTCTGGGGGGTGGGTTTGGTGTAGTTTAGTGTTTTATTTCTTTTGGTGTGAGAAATGCAAACCTGCCCTACATGGCTCCTGCAGCTGGCCTCTACTTAAAACAGAGAAATGTGAAGGAAATGGACTTCTTGTAGGCAGAAGCAGCTTGTTAATAAGCAAGAAACGTAACGAGTGTGTCGTGTTCTGAGCTGGCTTCAGAGCCTATTCCTCAGGCTTGAAGTCAAAATAGGCCCCCACCCAGCTCAGAGCAGCTGCAGTGGGTGCAGCCATGGGAGAGGCAGGGCCTCAGCAAAGCGAGGATCCCTGGGGAGCCCTGCCCAGCCCCACTCTGGCTGTGTAACTCCGAGGTTCCTCCACGGCCCTTTCCTGGGAGCCAGCCTGGGATGGGCAGTTTGCAGCAGGATGGAGGTGCAGGAACAGTCCATCGTGCACAGCCCATCATACCTGGGACCTTGGGTGTGGGGAGGAGCAGCCAGTGTCACGTCTGGGAAGGGAAAACTCCTCCCCTCCCTGCCCCAACAGCATCTGTGTCAGCCCTGCCCAATCTCTGGCAACACCTGTGTGCCAACAGCCCGCCCTGTCCTCCCAGGTGGCTCAAAATTACATGAAAATCTATAGCTCTACTACATAAAAACAGTGAGTGGGGGCCAGGGGAGGGCTAAGGGGGGTTTGCTTTGCTCACTGGGGCAGGGTTGGGGAGTTTTTTTACCGTCACTGAAAAAATAAAACAGTCCACTGTCCAGCAGAGGCTGCTTAGACTCTATCCCTCGTCCCCCCCACAGCTCACTCGACGTGCACCTCTGTCTCGGGCCTCTGCAGACACAGCTCTGAGGGGAGGAAGGCTCCCTGCCCCAGCGCCGTGGCGTAAGTTCTGCTGTGCACGTGGGGGAAGCCGGGGGGCACGAAGCCCCCCGCTCCAGCATAGCCCCCTCTTTGGTGCTGAGGCAGGGTATGGTAATCCTCCAGGTTATCGTACTGGGACACCACAGTCATCGTGCTTTGGCGCTTGCCCAGGGTTTGGTAGGGGTACAGCAGGGCAGAGTCCCTCTCCATGGGCTCAGGGTGCTCCCGCATCCGGAGGCTGTGGCTCCGCTCGGGCTTGGGGGGCGGCGCCACAGGAGGGGCGGCGTGTTCCTCCTCCTTGTAGCAGTCTCTGGAGTGCTTCTCCATGGACGCTCTGCCCCGGGGCCTCTCCAGGTCCGGCCTGTCCTCTGCCAGCCTCCCCTCCTTGTGGTTCAGCCTCAGGGTCTCCTGGCCGGCTGGGATGTACTTGCTGCCCGAGTGCTGGTAGCCCATGGGCTCGGAGGGCTCCGGGCCGCCCTTGGGCCTGTACTCGGGGTAGGGGGGCCCGTTTTTGGGTTCGGAAGGCTGCCTATGGTTGGCTTCCTGCTGCAAATACGTCCTGTGCTCGCTGCTGCTGCTGCTGCCTGGCTCGTGCATCTTCCTGTTCCGGATGCTGCTCTGCTTCTGGGGCAAGGACGGCTTCTCGGGCTGCCCGTTCCCATAGCCCCCGCTGTGATAGAGGGCTCGGTCCAGCTCAGGCTCCGCGTGCTGCCCGTAGTAACGCTCGTCCCCTTCGGGCGTGGCCGCCTTGGCTGGGTACCTGCCCTCCTTCCCTTCTGCCACCGTGAGCAGGCCGCTCTTGCCAGGGTCCGATTTGCTGCGCAGGTGGACGGCATCCAGGCCCCCCAGCTCGTCCTGCAGCAGCGGGGCCACGTTGTCGTACTGGGACATGAGTGGCCCTTTGACCTTCTGGCGCGTGCGGCTCTCCCGGCGGATGGACTGCATGCGGTACTTGTCCATGTCCTCCAGGTCCCAGGACATGTACATGTGCTTGATGTCGGGGGCGGGGGGCACGTCCCTGCTCACAAAGCTGTGCTCTTTGCCCAGGTGGTTGATGAGCCCCGCTCGGGGGTAGGCGGCCAGGCTGGGGTAGCGGTACAGCCCCTTGCCCGGCAGCCGGGACACGTAGGGGCCGAACTCGCGGCTGGGCAGGCCGTGGAAGGGCCGGACCCGTACGGTGCTGTAGGGATCCAGGTCGTAGAAACTCCCGTCGGCTGCGGTGTAGTAGGGGGAGCTGGAGGAGCTGGAGTAGGGACTGTAGCGATAATGGACCCGCCCGTTCTCAAAGTAAGGCTGGAGCTGCGTGACGTGGTAGTCGGAGTGGGGCTGATACGGCTTGTACTGGTAGAGGGGCCGCGGGCAGTACACGGGTTCGTCATCCGGGGGCACCTCCGTGCGGGAGATGGGCACGGAGCGGATGGCGGCGGCGGCCGGGCCGGGCACGTGCAGCGACTGCACCCTGCGGATGGTGGGGTACGGGGGGGCCTCCTCGGCGTAGCCGGTGCCCCGCAGCCCCGTGGGGCTCACGGAGGACACGAAGTCGGGGCGGCTGCGGGGCTTGGGGTGCAGGCCCGTGGCAGAGCCCTTGCCCTGCGTGCCGTAGGAGCTGTAGCGCGCGCCTGCGGTGACGGGCGGCTCCGGGCGGGGCGGGTAGGGCTGGTGCTGCTCGGCCTTGCCATGGTAGCCGTGGGCAGGGACGCCCTCGGGCCGGTACTGGTGCTTGGCGTGCAGGTAGCCCTCAGGCCCCACGGGCTCGGGGAGGCTCTCCGTCTTGGGGTGCGGCACGTACACCGGCTGCAGGGACGAGTGCTTGGGAAGCGGCGGCGGCGGCGGCAGCAGCGCCTCCTCCACGGAGGACGCCAGCATGGAGGAGGCCAGGAAGGAGTGGTAGTTGGAGTTGTTAATGGTGTCCGCGTTGTTGGAGTGCATGGCCGCGGCGATCTTGCTCTCCAGCGTCCTCACGGGCGGCACGGGCGGGGTGAAGCTGTACGAGGAGGGGGCGGGGACTGACTCGGAGCGCAGGTGCAGCGGGGGAGCCCTCGTGCTCTCCCGAGGCTTTTCCAGGTGGCTCTGGTGGCCCACGGGCATGGAAGAGGAGCCACGGGCACTGGAACTGCTCTCGGAGACAAAGCCAGGCGTAGGCTCTGGAGGCTTTTCAGGTGCAGCTGTGCTCCACATCTGCAGGGAAGAAAGCAGACAAAGTTAGGGACAAGCAGCTTTTTCCCTGCTGTTCTGTAGTTAGAACATCCCAGACACTTGTATGGATCAGCTCCATTCCGGCATGTCTGTGCTGGTTTCTGTTTGCTGGGGAAGGACAGATGTGTAAGGTGGTAAGGCATGATGCCACTGGCAGTTTTTTAGGACCCATCAAAACTGGTGTGTTCTGCAAATGCCAAATCAGAGGAAGGGGAGGAGGTGGCTGTCTCCTCACACAGTACTCTCAGTGTTTCATTAGGTGGTCTGCTTTTAAATGTCTGATGTTAATGAAAATGTTCCTGGATTTAGCCTCCACAGGCCCTGGTGAGCAGACCAAGAACTGCAGTAAAGTAGAAATTCCTGCCTTAAATGCGGCTTCAGGGCTTAGGATTGAACTGCAGCCGGGCATGTTTCATGGGCTGGGGGATTTGGATTTCTGATGGAAATGTTTCAATCCTGCACAAGCAATCTGACCTGTTTTGTTTAACAGAATCACTGAGTTTGGAAAAGACCATCGAGTCCTACCCGAGACCGATCCCGCCCCTGGTCACCAGCCCAGAGCACTAAGTGCCATGTCCAGCTGCTCCTTGGACACCTCCAGCGATGGGGACTCCACCAGCTCCCTGGGCAGCCCCTTCCAGCACCTAATCACCCTTTTGGTGAAGAAATTCTTCCTGCTGTCCAACCTAAACCTCTCCTGGTGCAGTTTAAGACTGCGTCTTCTCATCCTGTCACTGACTGGACAAAAGCCTAACCAGGATGGTGGAAGAGGACCTTGTCAGAGGATGCAAAAATTCTTCTTTCTGAGCATTCTGAACCATCAATCCCTCTGTTAGCTACCCCTGCAGATACTTTTTTCCTTAAAACCAAGGAGAGTGGGTATTCTGGGATGTTCCCTTAGGAAAGCAGCACAGGATTTCCTGCAAGGCTGTGTCTGTCTTGTACCCACGTCACTCCCGGTTTCCTGCAAATCCCCCCGCCCTTGCCGTTTGGATTTGGACCGACATTCCCAGTGCTCAGCATTTCAGAGGAGCTGTGCAGGGAGCAGCACATACCTGCCCGGAGCCGCTGGGTGCTTTGGCCGCTGGCACCTGTCCCACGGCTGCCTGGTGCTCCTGTCTCTGTGCCGGGGCCGGGGCCGTGCGCGGTGCAGGCGGGACAGCGGCATCTGCCTGGGGAGCGGCCCTGGGTGGGGCACAGGGCTCGGCCGCCGTGCCAGGGAGGGTGCTCAGGTACGGCACCGCGGCCGGGGCGCCCTTGTCCCCAGCGGGACCCACGGAGGGAGGCTGTAGCTTGTCCTCGGCCGCGCAGGGAGCGTGCAGCTTGTCCCCGGCCAGGCCCGCGCGAGGGTGGGGCTGTTCCACAGCCAGCTCCGTGCCGGGCAGCTCCCGCTCCGGCAGTGTCCCTGGGCCGTGGAGGGCCGCGTGCTCCCAGTCCCCCACGTGGGCTGGGAAGGGCTCCTTGTCCCCCACTCTGCTGAGGTGGAAGCTGGACTGCTCCTGCTCCGCATCCCTGCTGCCAGGCGTGTCCCCGGGCATGCCCGTGTCGAGAGGCAGGGGCTCTTGGCCTCCAGGTGCGCCGGGTGGGTGGTTCTGCTCCCCGGCCGTGCCTTGGCAGTCCTGCTCTAAAGGTGCCCCGGGCTGGAAGTGCAGGCGGTTCTCGGGCAGAGCAGTGAACAGGTGGAGCTTGTCGGGAGCGCCCGCAGAGAGATGGAGCTTTTCTAGAGCTGTGCCAGCTTCAGCCTCTCCATAATTTGTGCTTTCAGCATGAGCATCTCCTGGCCTTTTGTGGGACTGGGCGGATGCTTGCTGTGCGGACTCGGCTAACGCTAGGGCCAGCATGCGCGCTGCGTTTTTCGGAGGAGGAGGAGGGATAAGAGACACAGAACTGACGGGAACAGGATCCTGGGGGGAGTCGAGGGCAACTGCTCCTAATGGGGGGAAAATTGAGAGAGAGAGTGATTTTATGTTACCCAATAAGGAGAGTGACCTTAACGACTATTATAAAAAAATAGATGCTCTCCACACTTTCACAGTGGCAGTTCCTTCTGATGTGAAACACTTGTGTCTCACAGGCAAACGCTGCTCGACAGCACAGCAGTTCATCACAAAGAGGAAAAAACCCGAGAGATTGTCTAAAGGCTCCTCTTGCATTTCTAGAGGTAGGAAGGAGGTAGCAGAGAATGAGATACCCTTACACAATTTTGATCATAAGGTTTTAGGTAGAAAGGTCCCTTCTTCGAGTGGTGGCAGATTTTTAATTTAAAAAAGGAAAAGTCTTAGATGGTCTATTGGCTGAAATGATTGAGAAGGACATGCTAGAGATTTTCACGTATGAGAGGATGGGGAAAAAAAAAGCGGAATATAAAGCATTATGGAAATTATCCGAGATTTGTGTGATGTAGGGAGAAGGCAGAGGTTAAGACTTTACTGATCTGCACAGCCCTGCAAGACACTCGTGACCAGAACTGACGGGCAATCCCCTCTCCTAAAGGCACGCAGAGGAGGACGGTTCTGAGAGCAGCTCCCCTTTGGAACTTAAAGAAAGAATGGAGGAAAATGCACTGTACCTGGCTGGGTGTGTCCACTGGGTACAGTCTTATTCTGACTGCTTGGCATGGCTCTCTCCCCTTCTTCTGGCAACTCTGCTTTGCAAGCAGCCACTAGCTGGGGATGCTGCAGCTCTTGGTGGGCTCCTTCCCCTGTTCCTGTTTCACTGTTTTTCAGGGGCAAGGACATCTGGGTTGGGGACCTGTTTGTGATCTCAGTGATGCCAATCTCTTTGCTCCAGCTGGAAGCAGAGGAGTTCCTGGATGTGGTGGGCACTCCACCCACGGCCTCTGGCGCACGGCTGGATAGCACAAAGGAGGTGGGTTCTGTGCTCAGTGGTGGAGATTTGATGGGCTTTCGGGCTGTCTTGGGCGAGAAGCTGAGGGGTTTGCAGGCCTGCTCTTCCGTGGGGCTCAGGTCCAGTGTAAAGAAGGGACTCATCTTCTCCTGGAAAGGGGACACTGGCTCAGAGCTCGTGGCACTGCCTGGGGTCTGGGACTGGCTGCCTGATTCTAAATCCTTCTTGAGCAGGCTGGGCTTCTCCTTATTGATATCGACGGACTCCAGCAGGGAGGTGCTGCTGTCCAGGCACTCGGACTCTGCCTGGGGGGGGCTGCACTGGAAGGACATGGGGTCGAAGTCCAGGCTGGCGACGCCGATGTCCGGCGGGCTGAGGTCCACGTCCTCCGAGGAGCGGGGAGAGATGAGGGCAGGGACGTGGATGAGCCCCTCGTCCCCGTCGCTGTCGTCATGGGGGAGGTTGTCGTAGGAGTTGCAGCGGTTCATGTTCCCCAGGAGCTCCCCGTTGAAGGAGGCAGACAGGGCATCGCTGCTGGACCTGGGCCTTCTGGGCCGGAACAGTTTGGATTCACCTGGAAGTGAGGAGACATCGTGGGTCAGTGACAAGATCTCCTGCCCAGGAGGCCAGGCCCAGTTCTGGTGGGCAGGGGGCAGTTAGAGTAGTCCTAAGGCAGCAAGAGGCTCCCCAGGTGATCTCTGCACACAAAGAAACATTGTTGGCAGTGACTGCTGATTCCGTTTGCTTAAACTCTGTTACAGCACTTGCCAGGTGTGATTTAGTGTGAAACTAAGCTGTGTCCACAAGCAAAGACACTTTAAATGTGCTGAAGGTCTTTCCCAGAGAGCACTATCCTCCACAATGCTGTCCTGTCAACCTTGAAATAGCAAGGGGAGGAGCCAAGGAATGAACATAAGCAGCGTCAGCTACACCAGAGCAAGAGGTTTGCTTTTTTAACCTTAAAAGCAGGAAAAGCCATGAAGAGCATTTCTGTGATATCCATCTGTGCTGGGAGCAGAAAGCTGCTTCATCAGTTAGCAAGTTCAGCTTCCCCTGGATGGGTGGAAAACCTGCCCTGTTGAATACCTACAGCCAGAGATGTCAAAGTGCCTCCCTTATTGCCCATTTCTTGGAAGTGCAGGTAGGATTTTGCCTTACCATCCACGGCATGCAGGGAGGTGAGGGACTCCTCGCTCTTGGCCGAGCGGAGCGTCCCGCTGTCTCCTCGTCCTCCTGAGGGAAGAAACCACACAGGGAAAGGATCAGTTATGAAGGGGATTTACATTTAGCTGGGTAATGGTGGCAGGAAAAACACAAATGCATTTCTAGCACCACCGTCACTGTCCTGAGAGTAATCTTGTTTTGAAGGTGGGTTTCTGATTCTCATTTTACCTGGAAACAGTAACCGACCCAAGTGATGACTGCTGCGGGTGACAGGCTGGGAAACAATTTCCCACAAGCAAAACCCCTCAAAGAGGGGGAAGGAACATTTACAGACCCTGTTTTATGGGCACTAAGCAAGTATAATTTCAGTCTCTGAGGGGCATTACAGAGAGAGTGAAGACTGTGAGGGTAAGAATTTAATGATGGACCTGGGAGATGAGGGGATAAAAGTTCTCTTGGGCCCATATTTTGGGATTTGTGATGTGTTTTACTGCAAAAACACGTTGTTGTTATTTTTAGGTTTGGAAAGAGACAGAAAATTATATATGGAAAAGGCTGAGAATTCCACCTACATATCCTGGCTGTGGCTAGAAAGGGTTGTTGGCTGCCTTCTCTGTGTACTCTGGTACAGCTTTTGGAGGGAATGTGTTTGTGGGAAGGTGCCTTTCCCTTGTTTCATCTCCTGAGAGCAGCAAGGGGAACCAGAACTGTATTCTCATTTCATGAGAGTGTCAGAAGGAAATATCCTGTGACTTATGACAGCAGCAGCCACATCTTATCTTTCCAAAGCTGTTGCAAGCAAAGCACAGAGGTGTGAGCACTGGCAGGCTCCAGAGCTGCCCAAGATCCACTGGGAAAGAAGAGCTACTGGAGGTGTCATGCACGGCTTGGACGCTAGAAGGAGATAAAAGCCCACTGGAAACACCACTCTGCACTGCTGACAACCCCGGGTTTTGGAAGGGGGCCTCACCTGCCAGGGCTATGGCTTTCATTTCCGAGGGCTCGCTGGGGTTGCGCTGCAGTTTGCGCTTGGACACGGAGGAGGATTTTCCCAGGTTGAAGAAGGAACGCCAGCTCCCCACTGGAGACTTCTTCATCTTGCTGGGAGGCCTTTTCCTGGGGAGAGAAAATGGAACACATGGATGGAGAGGGGGCTGCAGCTCAATCCTGGCCGCTTGTTATCAGCACTCTCTGCTTTCTGCACAGAAACTCCTGGTTTCTGCTTGGAGCCACCCTCTTTTCCACAGCTGAGGATGTTTTCATTCTTGCTGTGTAAAATCCCCTTAGCTCCACAAAGCAGCTGCAGTGCAGGTGAGGAAAGGCTCTTCCTTGTCCAGTCCAGTAGCCAAGGGATGGATTTTCTGGGAGAAGCCCCAGCTCTCTGGGAAGCTGGGCAGCCATAAAGGTGTTCAAAAGCATCTTTCACTCCTGCTATAAAACCACCTTAGTCTCCTCCACTGCCATATTTAATTTTCAGTGTCCTCGAGCCTGTGCAACTGCTCTGCTTCAAGGGAATCTGGATTTGTGACAGGCACTTAGTCCTGGAAAACCCCAACATCTGCAGGTGTTCACCCGGTTTACATTTCTGTGTGTGACTGGTCCAGGCATCTCTGCATCACAGACAACATGGATTTATGGATTAAATGATATCCCTAGTGAAAACAAGAGGGAGTGGAGCACAAATTATTTGGCTAAACCAAGACCACTGATATGAGCTGAATGCTCCCAGAGTCCAAAGCAGGTGGAAAACTGGCTACAATACTTTACATATATAATAAATCTCAAGTCAACATAAGCAAATTCCTGCTGTATTCAAAATAACACAATTATGACACACGCTGGAAAGGAAACCTGTCTCTACCTTTCAGATGGGAAGTCAATGACTGTGTGGAATTTCCCCTGCAAAGCTGCTGGGCCTTCTCCCACTTCGATGTACTTGCTGTCTGCCACGATGGGAGAGTTGATCTGGGCCTGTGTCCGTGCCTGAGCCTCCTCCAGCGTGAGCAGCTTCGTGGAGGGGGAGGACACCAGCAGAGACTTGGGCCGGGATAAAGAGCTGTGCCCTGCAAGGGGAAACCACAGGCAACAGGGAGAGTCAGCAAACAGCAGTGCAGAGATCAAAGCTCAGCTCTGTGTGTCTAGGGAGGTGCTGTGTTTTCTGAACCTTTGTTATCCCAGCCATTGAAAGATGTGGGCAAAACGTGATCGCAACATCACAGATATGGTGATGACTAAAAGAATAATGGCTTAGTGTATTTAAAAAAGAAAAGCAGAGGCAAGCAGGTAGGATGGTACCCTTTGTGACACACTTTCCTTCATCTGTATGCAGGAGCCTGTAAAGAAAATGATGTTTTTCCTTTGTATAAAGCCTTTCTGGGTCATCCCCAGACTTCACGTGTTGGTGCAGCAGGAAATGCCATGTGTGACTGAAGCTGCTACAAACCAAAGTGCACCTGGACACAGCAAACAGAATCTGCTGTGTGGCCTGTCCATGGCCTTTAGAGCTTGTGCCTGGTTTGGGTGATGAATGTGCAAAATCTGAAAGTAGCTGCTGCTGCCTCCTGCTGCTGCCAGCTTCAGTGGAGAGATTACAGGGAGCCCGTTGTAGGAGCAGCTCTCCTGTGTCTGCCATTGCCTCTTGTACAGGTGTTTCTAGGGCTATTCCCAGGTGAGTTCAGGGCTTTGGGGGAGATGTGCCAGTGCAGAATATCCTGCTTGGTCCAGTTCCATGGCTGTCCCTAGAGCAGCACAGCTCTGTGTGAAGGACACAGAGTCTGGGGGGTGTGGGAGCTCTAAATGCTGTCCTAGGTGAAGTTTGGGTTAAAACAGGTTTGGCAGCACCATTTCCCCCTCTCACAGGTGGGTGCAGGAGCTGTGCTCACACCCAGAGGCTCCCAGGAAGCCGTTCTGGAATGCAGAATTCCTGCACTTAGCCAACCCAACAGCCTGACCCTCCTCCCTGCCAGGTCTGTGTCAAAGCCACTGAATGCAAATGACCAAGTCATTAAACAATTAGCCGAATTTACATGGGCCATTCTAAGCCTGGATAATCATCTGGCTGGGATTCTGAGCATGCTTATCTTCCTTCCCCTGGCAGAGTCAGCCTGCTGAGGCTGGCACTGCTTAGCCAAGCTAACCTCTGGCTTCCATGGACTTAGAATTGCCCTATAGCACGAGAAAAAGCTGGACTTGGATCAACTCTGCCAGCCTAAGCAGAGGTAGGGTTTGTTTAAAAGAAGGGAGCAGCAAATAAAGTGGAAACCCAGCTCTCTGCAGTTCCCAGGTGGTGGTAACTGCAGTAGCTGTGCATGTTCCAGGCATGGGCAGGTTATCAAGGCAGATGGTGCAGCCTTAATGCTGCTTAGGAGCAGGAACAGCTTGTGGCAGCCACACTAACACAGAGAGTAAACCTTCCTCATGGTGCAACTCTGCTCCTTCTCAATGGAACAGATACATGGTCTCAGTTACTCAAGGGAATTTGTAGGCTCCAAGGCTGGATGACATTCCAGGTGCTCCAAGTTCATTCCTCATCCTAAAGCAACACCAGCCTGAGCAAGTGCAAGATTTAAATTTCTTAGCCTCACCATTACTGAATGCAGAGAGACTGCTTTACACCAGCTTGTTCCTATTTGTGTTCTAAGGTATGGATGAGGGCAGACAGACTTAGCCCCAATGTAAGTAAGTATGCAGGAGCATCAGTAAAGGTGGTTTCAAAAAGGAGAGGGAGCAGTGGTAGGACATAAAAGTAGATTTCTCAGTGGTAGGACATAAAAGTAGAAGCCAAACATTCATCTCTGCATTCCTGTGGGGCATCCTTGGCTTCTAAGAAAGGTACTGACAGCAATTTCTAAACCCAGGCCATTTCTGTCTGGGTTCTGACATCCCAACCCAGAAATGTGCCCTCTAGGTTAAGATAAAAACCATTCCCACGTCCCAGAGGAGGCTCAGCCAGGCACAGAGTGCTGCTGCTCCTGCCTGGGCGAAGCAAGCCCGAAGACACACCTGCCCCATCGCGGATGACGGAGCTGAGCTTGGAGCTGAAGAGCACATCCACGTGGTTCAGGATGAACTCCACCACCACCGACTGGATCCGCACCTCCATGAAGGCGGCCGTGCCGCTGAAGCAGGCGGACTCGATCTGCTTGGACCTGCAAAGGGACACGGGGAGAGGGAAGAGGCTCCTGCTGGGCCAGGCCTGTGGGGCTGCAGGGCCCGGGGCTCGGGCACAAAGGGCTCCAGGGCAGTTCTGGGTTACATCTCAGCAACGCTCACAATGATCGCTGACTGTGGGGATTCATGGCCAAACTTCGGATCCAGGTTCAAGCCTAACTGACGGGGCAAGAGGAACACCGGGAGGAAAAGGGGGCGTGGGACAGGTCTGAATTGAGCTTAATACACTGAACACCCAAAATCAAGATCTTTTTGTTAACTCATTTCCATGACTGGCACAGTTTAAGGCAGTGCTGTTGTACAAACCTACTGTGGCCTCTAAGAGGATTTTCCCTCAAGCAGGGAGTGTCTCCACCTGATCCTACTGAGTGAATGCCCCAGGACTCACCAAAGCAAACTCAAACATGAGGTCACTCCACTGCTTGTGGGGGAATTGCCAGAAGGAAGAGCACACCTGCATGAACTGGGAGTGTCCCAGGGCAGATTGGACAGCACTTGGAGCAGGTGTCCCTGCCCGTGGCAGGGGGTGGCACTGGATGAGCTTTATCCCACCCCAAACCCTTCTGAGATTCCATTATGAACAACACACTCAGATTTCTCAGGCTGGTAACAACAGCAGGTCAGAAGTCAGTACAATAAAGGTCAGAGGGATAATATTTTTTTCTTTCAAAGCAAAATTCTGAAGATATACCATTAATTTTAAAGTGCCCCTATCATCCAGATTCAAAATAGATTTATCCAAGTTAACTTCTGTAAGTTTGAATTCTTGCAGCCAAAAGCTGTCAAATTAAACTCTAGAGACTTATGCAGTGGGAAATCAGTGATGCCACTGTAGAAATTCTCCTGGATGATCAAGGACACATCAGTCTCATCTAACCAGGAGAGGAGAAATTATCCTCTAAAAGAGGGTTCAGGGAATTCTTCCTTGTCACTACTGACAGAACTGCAGCCAGTGGAACTGTGTTGTGTGAGACAGGATAATACAGAGGTTGTTTTACATCACTGGGTCAGGAACTTGCTAGCTGATCTTAAATCCTGCTTAGAATAATTTCCCATATTTTACAAGAGAAGAAGAACGCACTGAGCGAAGAGAGGAAGAACTCTTTCCAGCTGCTGAAAGCTGGGATTTTCTGGAGTATCTGTTGCTTATGAATGTAAATATTTCTTTTGTATTGAAATGGGAAAATCCCAGAGTACCTGAGGAGGTTTGGAGCCCAGACGATGGCCAAGTTCTTGGTGTGCATATTTGTGATGGAGCAATAATCAGCCAGACGAGCCAAGTGTCTCATTAGGAACTCCAGTGTCCTGGAAAACAGGAGAGAGGCAAATGTTCAGCACCACTGAGCAAAGCCAGGCCGTGATCCACAGCACAAACCCAGCTCATTATTTCCTTTTGGTTTGACAGTTCCTAGAAAGGAATGCTCAACTCCTTCCCCTCAGCCCCATGGTGGACCTGGCTTTGGCAACACTGACACGAGCTGGGCTGAGGGGAGTCTCTCCTGACTTGTCCAGGCTCAAGGAAAGGACAGTTCCAGGAAAAACCCTTTGCAGGTGTGTGACAGCCATGAGGGGCTGCTCAGGGATGTGTGGGGAAGGATGTGGAATGCTAATCCTGGGATGAGGGGAGTATTGATTTAGACACCCCAGAATACTGAAATACTGGCTGCAGGTTTCTCAGAGGTGGGTAAGGCAGATAAAGGGTTAAACTTCAGAAGCTTCTGTTCACATTAAAAAAGGGTGGCATTAAATATTAATATTAAAAAATATTAAGCACTGTTGTGTTTAATACATGCTGGGGAGGAGGGAGCAGGAGGTGGCAGTGAAAAGGATGCTGTACCCTCCTGGTGCCCCGGGCTTGTGTCTGTCTCACAGCCTATCCTTTTTTGGGGGGAAGAGAGATGGAGCAGAGAGGGTGTTTTAGGGCTCAAAAATTCCACAAACAGACAAGATTGGAAGTGAAGAAAATGGCTCTGTCTGGAAACCAAACAGACACCTCCTGCCTGCAACTTCTCATCACTGAATAGCAGAAAAATAAAGTGTTTTTTCCTTTTTCCAGGCAAACCACAGGAAAGAAGAGCAGTAAGTACGCTGTGACCGACAGCGTTCCACATCCTGCTGTTGGCTGTGCCCCCTCTCTGAGACTCACGTGCTGCCGGTACCAGAACCCAGTTTAACCAGCCCCATAAAGTAAAAATCATTTCAGGGAAAAGGTGAATGGAAAAGAAAGAGATCTTTATTTTTGAAAGGGCCACACCCCCTCAATTAACATCAATATTGCAATTAGTTACTACAAGCAGCAGCTGTTGCACCAACTAGCCAACCTTATTTGAAGAGCAAGTTGTAGTTTATAACACATCAGTTAAATCCCAGTTAACTTTTATAATTAGTTATTTATAACACTCATTGCAGCATTGCATTTGTCCAGCTAACCACCACGCATCACAGTAACTGAAATTTTAAACATTTATTGGCAGAAATGACTATAAATAGTTATCAACAGCTGTCTTCATGTGTTACACCTGACCCCTTAGACCAGAATTCTGACTTCAGCTGCAGATTAACATGCATTACAATAATCAATTGATTACTGTAATGAAGTATTCTAATTAGGTATCAATAGCCAAATACTGCTTGCATTCACCCCGAATGATCACCTAAACCACTGGGACACATCAGGGGAACTGACCCAGCCAATTAAAATAGTTACCTATTTGTAAATAACTTCCAACATATGTTGTCATTAGCTATTTCTACCAATTACAGTTCACAATTAGTGAATGCTACGTACCATGCATCAGTCTCATTAAATTCTCATTAACATACAGTTTTCTATATAGTTATTAAAGCCAATCACCAATACCAATTTGTCTGATACCTTTTCACATACCCTGCCATAATTTTTAATACTAAAGACTGTTAAAATGTTGTTGTTCTTAGTCAAGAATCATTACCATATAGCATGAGTTCTTATTACTACTAATTAGCTTGAATATAGTACTTTAATTGGTTAGTTTTAAACACCATATTATGCTACTCTAATATATGACACTAATATAATTAATTACATCAGTTATTCTCAGAGCATTGTTTTTGTTTGCTACCTACTATTATTGCAGGGAGGGGCAAACTGGAGACAAAATACAGTTGACCAAGTTTGGCTGAAAGCCTGAGCAACTTTTTGGCTATATTTCACTTTTTTTGAAAGAGCTCTTAGCACTGGTATTGTGCCCCCACAATAAAACTGTTCCCTTACTCTGACATAACAGGCTCTTATTTCCCTCCTAGACAGAGTTTCCAAGGACCTGAAGTAAGACCATGTTTAGTGCACAGTGTCTGGTAAGGAGCTAATTAAAATATAAACCAACTTTCTACAGCCATAAGCATTTCAATATGCAGAGGCACAGTGTGGCTGTCTTGAGAGGGAAACTGGAATTACAGAATTCCTCTCACAAAATGCCTAAAACAGCCCAAAGGCTGCACTCACCTGTAGTGGGGAGGGGGCAGCTGCTGGATCACATCGTGGATCTTAACCAGCCTCTCCTCATCTGTAGCAGCAGAAACAGCATCCTGGAATGAAGCAGGAAAGGATTTAGCTGCAAATAAACCCCAAACGTGCCAGCCTTGGCAGTGAGGTGGGTTTTGTTGCTCTTCTCCCCCTTGGATAAGGGGGTCTGTCTTGGGGACAGAGCAGCATTTGGATCATGTAAGGAAGGGCAAGTAAGTCATGACCTGGGGCATGTTAATGGCACAGAGAATTCCTGCAGAAGACATTCAGCTCAGAGCAGCATTTGCTTCCAATCCCATTCTTGGGAAATGCAAACGAGAGGGGAATTCCTGCAAAGCATGGGAAGTGTGCCAGGGACCTTCTGCTGTGGCCCCACAAGTGGAACCAACACAGCGTGGCACAGGGGACAAAGGCACCTTTGAGTGACCTAAAGGGGACACAGAAAAGGCCCCTCAGACCCTGGGGCGCTGCCAGCCTCTTCTGGAATGGCAGGGTGGAATCGGGAGTGTGGGCACCACGGTGTCAGGCTGGCAATTCTGGTGACACACCCTTCTGATGGCTCTAAAAACCCCAAGTGAGGCAGAGCAGACAGAGAGGGAAGTGTGTGGAAAGCAGGTCCAGCCTCCAGGATTTCTCTGCTCTACCAGCTGAAGGTCCTCTGAAGGGGGAAGTGCCCCACATTTGCCTTGCACTCACTGAGAACTTCTCGTAGAGCTGGTAGGTGAGCAGGGGGTTGGGGAGCTCTCGGAAGTACAGCTTGCACAGGGAGCCCACACAGTGGATGTCCTGGATGTAAATGTCCTTGGTCAGGTCGGGAATCTGCTCAGAGTCAAACTCGTGGCTGGCAAAGAGAACAGAGAAATGGGTAAAGGGCTTTGAGGAGGAGGAATGAAATCAAACCCAGCACAAATTACAGCAAGGCTATCCTGATTTACAGGAAAAAATAAACACTTAGTCACCAAAACCACATGACCCATGGCTGTGGGGCAGCCAGTGGGGATATTTTTCAAAAAAGAGACTTTTCCTTTTTCTAATAAAGTGTTTTCAGTTAATTTTACAACCAGCTGGCTGCAATCCCTTTTGCTGCATCAGGGCTTTTTGCAAAGTCTCCAGAGAACATCTTCCAAGACCACAAGTTTAACTCCCAAGGGCTGTGACTGGGATTGCCCATAGGAACGATGAAAGCTGCTGTCCCTCTGCATTTCAAAGGCCTGGAAATGGCAATGATAAAGTCCTGCCAGCAGCACTTCCATCAGCAGCACATGGAAACCAGTGAGTGCAGGAATTCCTGGGGGATGAGCTGGTGAGCTGAGCCTGCCTCTGCTACAGGGAGAAGACAGCCAGGAGCCACATGAAGAAAACCCCATAGCACTCCCTTGCTTTTCAGAGAGAGAAAAAACCCCAATCACCAATGTTTATGAAATAAAAGCTGAGCTCAGGAGACCGAGGGCTGGCTTGCTGCTGGAATATATGCTGGGAAATGCTGTTTCCAATTAGCAGGACACTCTAGGGGGATGAGAGTTGTGAGCCAGGCCCTGGGAGCTGGAGAACCTCGGGGTCTCTGCCAGAGTCTTTAGGCTGCTCACAGCCATGGGGACTCATCCTGCCAGCTCTGCAACCACAGTGAGTGGGCTGGGGGAGGTGGCCCATCCCTGTCCCTGTCCTGTCCCCTACCCAAAGCTGGCAGGTTGTGCCCAGAGGGTCACACAACCCCTGAGCCCACCCTGCCTGAGGAGCAGAACATGCCCAGGGCTCCAGGTGTGTTTGTAGCTGAGCCCTCCTGGAATCAGGATGAGCTCCTTCCATCCCTGGACAAGGACACAGCTCATGGGAAGCCTTTCACTCCCACCAGACAAGGAGCAGGAGAGGTCCCCACCTTCTCAGGGTGAACAGCCCATCCCTTCCTCACCCTGAAGACAGCAGAGGAGGAAAGGAAGAATTCAGTTTTCCATACCCCCAGTGTTCAGCACACACCACTTCCACAGGCATCTTCTGACTCACCCCTTGCTCACGTCTGGGACAGAAACTCAGCTCCTGTTCCTGGCTCTACAGAAAAGCTCAGGAAGGCACCAGCCCACCCCACACAAACACACTCTGCCCTGGCTCAAACTCCCTGCCCATATTCTGCCCTACTCCAGTGGCTTTTCCTAGGAATAAAGCTCACACTCTGTTAAATGTTCCCCTGCAGAAGCAAATATGGAGGGAAGAGAAGGATGCCCCACCACATTCAACCCTCCTCCTCGCTGCACTGGCTGTTTCCAGAGCTATATGTTATTCCTTCTGACCCAAAGGAAGATTTTGTTTGGTGAAGAACAACTCCACAGCTTCTCAAAAAGAGCCAGGACACCAAGATACAGGGATCAACACCCCAAATCAACAGTGGCTGTTTGCCCACCTGCCAAATAAAGGCAGCTACTGCTGTACCGAAGAGCCAACATCTGGCCCATGGAAATCTCCCATGTGGAATAAATTCTCTAACCTTCTCTCCAACCAAAAAAGCCCTTTAAATCCAGGAGATCCAGTTCTTCTATGGGAAACCTAAGCACAGTGATTCATTTATAAGGATAATGCAGCCCCAGCTTTGGAATGAGCCTAATGCCCTGTTTATACAGCTGGAAACTGCAGCAAGACATGTCTTATGTTCATCAAACACTCAAAATCTGTAGTGATTTATATGAACAGGACAGTGTCAATAAGTTATGCCATGTACTCCCTTCCTTTTGTCTTTGGAACATCTCAGAAACCTGGAAAACAGGCTGTTACTTCATTCTCTGCACTGCAACAGGGAATGACGCCATTACAATTTTAGAAAACCATTTTTAAAGCACCTTTGATACACAATGAAGGAGAAAATGGTCTTGGCAACACAAAAGGAAAAAAAAATGGACTGAGACAGAGATTAGATGGATAGTCCAGCAAAAGTCAAAATGGGGAATAAAGAGATCTAACTGAAGGAATGGCAAATGTTTTATTCAGTCACAGCTCCAGTCAGGGCCTTTAGATCCTGCATATCAAAGCCGTGGGACCAGATTTTTAAAATGGGACTTGCTGGGATAAGAAACAGGATTAATCTGAACCAGAACAAACCCACCCATCCAAGGGTTTGAGCCAGGTCACTGTACCAGCTCAAACCTGCCCACTGAACTGGGGGACAGCTGGTACAAAAACAATACTCTGCCCACAGCAAACAGCCCTGTGCTGCCTCTGCCAGGCCGTGGGCCCAGGAGCAGGGCTGGTGAGTCACATCCACTCAGCACATCAATGCTCCACAGCAGAACATTCTACACCAAACGACAGGAGGACAACAGCCTCATGAAAGAGGAAAGGAAGTTTGCTGTGGTGGGAACAGCTCCTAACCAGAACACACTCCTGGCCCTTCCCTGTGCAGCACGGCAATGCCACCCACCAGACCCAGGTACGCATCCTTTGCACATTCCCAGTTAACTGCTGGTAAGCCAGGAGCCCAGGGCAGCAGGGAGAAACACCAGCTGCTCCAAAGGGCTCCTGGAGAGAGAAGGAACAGAAATGAAACACGACCGCACAGTGACACCAGGATCCTGATACTTCATCCCAAAGGAAAGCTTCCTGCAGGATGACCCTGCCAGAGGAGGCCCAGGCTGAGCCCTGGCCGTGCCAGGGGCCCACAGCAGGCCCTTACCGGAGTTTCTGGATGTTGGAGGCGATCCCGGAGAGCCGGTAGATCCCATCCACAATGCCGTGCTTCTCGATGAACTCCGTGCAGCTCTTGAGGACCTGGGGCACTGAACGACAACAGCCACCGTTAGTAAAGACCTGCTTCAGGCTGTGCTCTTGGCAGGTGCCATAAACTGCTCCCACCTGGGCCATGGCTTCAGTTCCTCCTTAGGGGAGAAAGCCCATAGGAAATTTAACTTCAGGAGTTGATGTGGAAACTGGTCAGAGATGTTCCTGCTTTAACAAGGGAATGCCATAATATGAATCAGGTCAACAAAAGCCAGTTCTGGTCAGAGACAGAGCAGGTCCCATGGCAACTCCCATGGGAACTTTGCTGTGAAATCCCATTCCAGAAGAGCTGTAAAATGGAATAAATAATATCTTTCAAATCTAAACAGGATTAACCTATCCTGCTTGGTTTAAGGAAATATAAACATCAGGGAGATGCTACGTTTGGCAGCACAGACAGGAGAGCTTTTACAACTGATAATTTCATCCCAAATGTCTGCCAGAGCATGGCTGGATATAGAGAGCTCCACAGCATCCCCACACTCACAGAAAGTGCAGACAGAGCAGGGCATGACAGAATGGAAAAATCAGCCCAGGGGATATAATGAGGTGTCAAGTTAATACTGCAGCCGCTTCACCACCCCATTCCTTCCAGCTGGCTTCCCAGGCTCATGCACATCCAGTGCTGGAGCCGTGTGTCCATCCATGTAAGCTTGAGGAGGAGAAAATCACTGGATTTACAAAAGGCACTAAAACTGCCCCACTCTGTTAAAGAAAATCATGATGAAAGAAAATCATGAGCTCCTGTGAGCATCAGCAAACCTTCATGGAAAATGCTGGGATCCCTGTGGATCCCCCTGCCAGCCAGCTTTTTGCAGCAGCTCCTCTGCTGATCTCAGTGTGTTCTTTAGATGCCAGGTCTGATCAGTGTGCCACGTGACACCGATGCCGAGCAGGTCATGTGGCAAATCCCCTTACACCACAGCAAATGCCATCTGCCAGGCAGTGTGCTCCCAAGTGCTGCTGCACTTGGATGCTCCGTGCTACCCACAGCCTCCACAAGGCTGCTTGCCCAGCCTGCAGCAAACCCTCACAGCTGGAGGAAAGGCTCATTTCAGATGGCTCCCTGGAAATCAGCAGGTGTATCCAGGATAAGGGCACGCCTGCTGTATGCTGGAACACAGGACAGGGTGAAAGCTGTAAATCCTGCAGCACGTCAGCCACAGGCTCAGCAGGAGCAGATCAGACCCTGCACCTGGGATGCTCCAAGGCACCTAGAGACAGCCAGAAGTGAGCCAGCCAGGCTCCAGTGTTACATTCCTAGGGATGTACAGCAGCTCTCACCATTTTCCAATCGGGCAGACTTTGAGACGAGCAGAGCCCTTGTACATGAAGCCAAGAGCCTTGGGAAGCAAGTGCTGCTTTTCTGGGGAACAAAAACCAGTGGAGGTGAAGTCTTGTGCTACCTCAGCGTCAGTGAGCTCCAAGGAGAGAATCACAGCTGATGGTTTCAGCAACCAACAGACACACCCTGAACTTGGGAAAGCTGGGAAAGGCAACAGGTTCTCACTGAACACACAACCAGAGCACGCTGGGGACACGTCCATCAGTCACCCACAAGGACAGATCTGAGCAGAGCAGGTGGAACACGAGGCCTGAAATTCTTGTAGTGTCTCAAAAATATTTCTGGAGGACAATTCTTAAGCCTTTATTCAAAAAGATCTTGAAGGAGAAAGTTTTTAAGGCTAGAAGTTGACAGGGAAGGAGTTCTATCCTACTCAAGCAGTGGCCAGAAAGGGCTGAAGTGTGCATTGTATTGCACTACAGCACTGGGAGATGAGTGGGGCCCAGGTGTGCAGGGCAGCAGAGGTGGCACAGCTCCATCCCATGCAGCAGAGGACAAGGCTCTGTGTGCTGACACAGCCAGTGGTGTTTGTCCCCTGTGGGAGAAGAGCACCCCAAACTGCCAGACACACCTGAACCAAGGCCCCGTGGGATGTCCCTGCGTGTCTGTCACATAACCATCCCTTACAAGGGACCAGAGGTCACAGATCTCACCAGTGACCTGCACAGGGCTGAGCTCCCATCTGCAGCATTTCCTGCATGCAGAGTCCCAGAGGATTGGGCAAAGGAGTTTTCCAAAGCTTGGAAGTGCTGCGGCAAGATCTGCTAAAGCTGCAAATCCCAAAGATCTCAATGATCCATACTGCAACCACAGGAGGAGTCCCCTGGCCTGAGTAGAGCCCACTAAATAAGTAAAGATGCAAATAAATAAACAGGCAAATAAATTAAGAAGCAAACACACCAAAAGGAAGATAAATAAACAGCACTCACCCTGCCTCCCCCATTCCCAGCAGGAAACCTGGAGTGACAGTGGAGCAGGGCAGGGGAGCCAAAGGGAGGGCAAGGGCTGCAGCACCAATGCTCTGCCTCAAGTTCTCTTTTGTCATGGAAGAGCCTGGGCACAGTGAGAGTATTTAATATACCCTGAAAAGATCCCAGCAGGCTTGTTCCAAGCGTCTCCTCATCTGATTACCAGGACAATCTGTTCTTTAAGCTAAATATACCATACCAGCACCACAGATATTTTGGGGGAATTCTGCAGGGTTGGAGAAGGGACTGAAATTCAAGTAGGACTAAAATTGTACCTGAGGGGCCTTTGCTGGAATGATGACTTCATTTTTCAGATTTCTGAACAAAGATGACACCTGGCCATGGGGTGTGTACTTAACCTCCCCCTGCCCTTTGAATCCCCAGCCCTTTAATACCCATGTTAGAGATGTACATCCACACATGGAGGAAATAGTGACTGCTCCCTCAGAAGGAAAAGGCAGGATGACAGCACAAGCCAAGACTTAATTTTGCAAATGTCAAGTGTGCCCAGACCAACACTTACAGCAGCTTCTGACACCACACTGTGACTTTTTTAGGTACTGTGTCCATCTGCTGCAGAAATCCCTCCCCTGCAGGTGAACTTCTCAGTTCAGGAACTGATTTTGGCTTCTAGATCCCAAACCACAACCCACATTTGAACCAGACAGGTACCTCAGCCTCATCCCAGCAGGGAACCAAAGGAGATTTCCTCTCACAGGATGCACCAGCAGCAACACTAAAGTTCTACTAATGGCAGTTAATTACTATGGCTTCCTGCAATTACAACAACCAGACTCAATGGCACGCTGCATTAAGAGCCATAAAGGCCCACCTGGGTCAGCACCTGGCTCCTGGCAATGCCCAGGAGTTTTGGGAAAGGCAGAGGAGGGAGCAAGTGACACTCAGTGCTTTCCTGCAGCCCCATCCAGGGACTGGGTCAGGGAACCTCTGAGCCCAGAACTGCTGCCTGGGTTATCCAGCTGAGCTCTCAGCCCTTTCCACTGTCATGTTTCCAGGCAAGTAACAAAAATCACTGATCCTCAGTGGGATTTTAGTCCTTTCCTAAGCCATGGGGTCTTCAGCCAGTGACTCCAGAAAAGCTCCCTGCAGTGCAGTCACTGCCTCAGCTGCAGGCAGCCAAAATGCACTGCCAGGTGCTGCCTGGGAACACCCAGCTCTGCATGGACACTGTACACACCTCCCACTCTGAAACAATCACCCCTCCCTCCTTCCCTCCAGAATCTCCAACATCAGGTGATTCCAGGAGACAAAGTGCAAAGGCTGGAAATGAGGATGCCTCACCAAAGGGAACCCCAGCACATTTCATCATCACAGCAGCCAAAGGAATTAATTCAAGTTCTTCCAGAGCATCTCTCAGCTGGTTTGAAAGGTTTATTGCATCTCCGAGGGCTCATTAACTGCTTAATTCTCTGCCATTAAGAGGAAGCAGAAGTTCCATGGTTTTCATTCTGAAAAACATTTTGATTCATCCTCACATGAAGTGTATTACCTTTCCTAACATCTTGTTGGGTGGGGTTTTTTTAAAAAATTTTGTAATGTTCCCTCCCTGGACTTTGGGAGGCTTGCTTGTGTTGTGTTTTATTTTATTTTATTTTCCTAGCACGTTACTGGAACCAGAAGTGTTTGTTTAGCCCAGGGCACGAGGCCTCCCACCAAGCCCCCTTCTGGCAGTGGCATTTTCCCAAAATACAGCAGTGGGGTGCAGGTCCCACAGGCCAGGCCTTGGGGCTGGACAATGGCCCAGAGCACCTGGGCTGCTCCTCCTCACTGAATTCCACACATAGCAAACCCACAAGGGAGCTCAGCCTCCAGGAGAATGGAAAAAAGACTGCCCCGAGCTCAGCAGAGGTGACAACCAGCATGCAGTGCCAGCAGACTTGGGACACACACGGAAAATCCAGACCTGAGGTTAAAGGCTGTTTGAGCCACCAGGATAGAAAGTGGAACAATCAGCCATCAGACAAAATGCAGGTGGAGAAGCTCACCCCTGGTTGTCCAGGCTGCCTTTGGGAACAGCTGGGAAGGATAGGCAGGGGAAAAGCCAGCAGAGGACACACACCCACACAGCACAAACAGTGCCACTGCAGCAGGATGAACTCCTTTCTTGGAATTCTGTACCTGGCCAAGACTGACAACTTCCAAATATCTGGAATTAGCCACATAAATCCCAACTCCCTTGCCATTAATGAGGGATTATGTAAAAACCAAACAAGGAATATCCTCTCTCGAAGAAATACAGCTGCTTCAACTCTAATAATTTCCTATTTTAACTCAATTTTAGAGCCATTAAGGTTGGAAAAGACCTCTAAGATCATCAAGACCATTTTCTAAAAAACTGTGAAAATATTTCCTTAAAAAAAACCCAGTAAAAACCCTGTAATATGTCAGCCTGTGACTTTTAAACTTCTCATTTCTGAAGCTCTTCCCTCCACCTTAGTTACACAAAGGTGTGAAGCAGCAGAGGAGAGAGATTAAGGATTTTCTCTCTATTGTTGCACGAGGCACTCTCTGTCACACAATATTGTACCTGCATGTGCCATTCCACAGGCACACCGACCCCACCAGCCCCTGCACATTCAGAAAAACATCAAACTTTAAAAGACTGTCTTCTCAGGACTTTTGTCTCATTTTTGTTTCATTCCTGAATCTCTGTCCTCATGTTTGAACCACCAAGTGAAATACAAGACCAACCAAACTTTCCTTCCTTTCCAAGATGCTCAAGGCCATGCTGGATGGGGCTTGGAGCAACCTGGTCTTGTGGAAGGTGTCCTTGCCTGTGGCAGCAAGGACAGGGTGGGACTGGGTGGGATTTGAGGTCCCTTCCAAGCCAAAGCAGTCTGGGATTCCATGATTCTTCAATTTCCTGTCCCTCACTTCCAGGCTGTGAGCCACACTGACGTTATCCACACTGGTGATGAGTTGTGTAAAGTCCAAGCTGCCCTGGCTCCTGGTCCCACACACACAGTTCTGATCTGGAGTGGGACTTTTGCACTTGGGAGAGTTCAGCCACGGCAGAGTGGAGCATAACCCCTGAGCTGGACCCCTGACCCAGGCAGGGCTCACAGAGGGAGCAGCACCAAACTCTGCTTCCTCAGCCTGGAACTGGCTTTTATGGCAGCTCAGCCAGCACTGTGGAAAGCAAAGTGCAAAGTTCAGGCCTGGGCTGCACCAGGCAGGGCAGGGCACTAGCCACGTCTGTCAGGTCCTGGCAGATCAGCAACATTCCCCTGGCTGTGCCAGGACAGCCTGGAATCTGAGGACTGCTCCCTGCCCACTATCCATGATGCAGATGTTGTACAGCCAATCCCTATCCCAGGCTGCACTCCCCCACTTACCAGGGCTCAGGTTTAACTGTTTTTAATACAAAATATCACAGAATCATTAAGGCTGGAAAAGCCTTTAAGGTTGAGTCCAACTGCTCTCCCAGCACTGCCAAGACTGAACCATGTCCCCAAGTGCCACAACCCCACAGTTTTGAAATCCCTGGGCAGCCTGAGCAGTTCCAATGCTTGACAGCTCCTTCAGTGAAGAAATTTTTCCCAATATCCAACAAGACACTACTAATACTCAGATTTGGCCAGTCTGCTGGAGCTTTTTTGTTTAGACCAACTACATTCCCTTCAATAAATTCAGAGGGGGGGAAAGTTCTCCCTGTGCTAAGAACAGCAGGATAATAGCACAAGCAATTCCTGTACTGCCTGTGACATTTTTCCTCATGTTTGTTCCCCCCACAGCTGTAGTGTTTCGAAATGCAAATTAATTTTCAACTCCCAGCTGTCCTCAGGGTCTCTCAAGCACAAAGAATCCTCTCCTCGCAGCTGCAGGCAGGGCAAGGGAGAAGGGGAGAGACAAACTGGGTCTTTTTTAACAGCCAAGGCTTGTGTTCCCTGCCCAGCAACCCCAAGGATGTCCCCCCAAACAAGGGATTCTCCACAGGGATCCCATGTACCCCCTTTGAAATGCTGACCCCCATACCCAATAATCTCGAGTTCCAGCAACTCGGAGGGCAGATGGTGAAGCAATAACAGTGCCTGTTGTGGTTGGAAATTTGCCCAAAATAACTCAAAACTATTGGCCTTGAAAGTATCAACTTGTGTCCAGTTAGTTTGTGCAGCAGAGAACACATCTGCAGCAAGGGGAGTTCTCTACTCATCTCCAATTTGGGTCAACGGTTCTCTTTTTTTTCTCCAGGCTGCTGGATCTGCCTTTGATGTCACACAGAGACACTCAGTGCCACATCCAGGAGGACTTCAGGCACCTAAAACACTCTTCACAAAACACAGCTCAACATCAGAAATGTTAATATCAGAAATGTTAGGATTTGGGATGCAAACCCAACCCAAGGAACACAACAAATACAGGGGGAACACATAGGTAAATTTTCTTAATTTCTACAGACATTTACAACTGGATGTCATGTGCCAACCAGTGCTGGTACTTGGATAAACACTATTTGATATTTATATCCCATTCCTCATCTCCCAAGTACCTCCTGGGTATTAGGAATTTGCCTTGTGGCACCTTGGGGGCAGATACGGGTTATTAGTTTGATTGTACAAGCCTGGAGATGGAATGGGAGATAAGAAACAAGTTCCCCAAGGCCAAAAATTTGTTGCAGGGACAGGTTTGAGCTCCCAGGTCAAACTCTGTGTGCAGCTGTAACTATTGACTGCCTGAGTCCTTCAGAGATTGATTCTGAATTAAAAAATTACTATAAATCAGGAAACACCAAAAGGGAACTGGTTTTTGTATGTTTGGAGCTGCCTGGTTTCAATATACTGCCAATTCAATTAAAAAAGGGACAGTCAGGACAGCAGGATGGAGGGAAGGGGATGGCTAAGATTACCTGGGAGCCCAGAGGTTGTCAAGCCACAGAATTGTCAAGCAGTTCCACAGAATTCCTGCCCCAGAATGCAACTTTAAAACCTTTTCCCCCTCATTTACATGGTGTGTGCACAGGACTGTGCACAACAGGGACCTAGGTACAAGTGAAAGTGCTGAGACAGGCCAGTGTTTCCTCAGTGTGTGACAGAAAACTGTTTATAGATACACAAATACCACTGAGGGAGGCAGAGCAGGAGGATTTCCAGTGTCCCCAGTTAGGTGGCCTTGTCAGGAAACAAGATCCACCCCTGATTTGTGAACTGCAGCTCTATACATAAACAACCAAGCCCAGGTATCCAGGAGAGCATTACAGAAATTACTGGATGAGTAAGGATGCATTGTTTTTCCTGCTGTGCCAATGGAGAAGTTAGGATCTCCTTTTTAAAAAAAATCACCTGGAATAGGGCAGACAAGGTGAATCACCTCCAGATATCCTCACCTGCTTGGGTAACAAGCATAAAGGAGACAGGGACTTCAAGGGACTTGCCAAAGTCACACAAGAAATGTCTCAGCAGAAAAGAGAATTGCAAACAAAAACTTCAGAACTCAGGTTTGTGTCCTAATCACAAACTGCTTCAGGCATATAAATGCTTAAAAACAGAGACAGAAGGAAAACTGGGATAGCAGGATACCAGAGCTGAACCTACTTGGAGGTTTGAAACTTTTCAGTTCACATCCAAACTTGTCAGCTTGGATACTCTGAAAATACCTACTGAAAGCACAAAAATGCTCCAGGGGTTCCTTCCCAGAGTGAGCACATCTAACACATTCCCCAGCCTCATCCAGAGCCAACATCCCCTCGGTGCTGGAATGGCTGTGGCCCATGTCACCATTCTGAGGGAAATGTCACGTGCACATCACACACAACACCAAAACTTCAACAAACCTTTGTACAGGAACGAGTTGTTATTGCCTGAACAAACCCAGTGATGTGGCTGCAAGCATTCAAGGTATAATAATTCCAAACATACCTGGGAATCACAGGCCAGGCTGCTGAGCTGCCACAGAACTCCATGGAGGTGCAGGTAAAAACTGAGGGACTATTTCATGTGGAAGCTCTGCAAATTCCCAAAATCTTTCTGAAGAGAAAACCTTGGAGCAAAGCCATCATGAGCAGGGACTGCACCTGGGGCATCAGAACACTGAATCCCAGAGAGGTTTGGGTTGGAAGGGACCTTAAAGCTCCCTCAGTCCCATCCCTGCCATGGACAGGGACAGGGCAGTAACAGAAGTAACAGGGAATGGGAACTGCTTACATTCACTCTTTTGGAGTTGAAACAGCAAGAAAAACTGAAATTATTTAATCTGTAAGATTCAGCTGTCCTGAATTCCCAATCAAGGCTTCCTTCAAGATGGCAAAGATTCCAAGCCAGCCAGGCAGCCTTTTATTATAATTACAATTCTGAGCTGGTAAAAGGGGCTCCTCACATCAATACCAGGAGCCAAAGGGGTGACACAGATTGCCAAACCTGTGCTTGAGCTAAGGGGAACCAGGCTTCCAGAGCTCCCAGCCAAGAGGCTGCCAAGATCTCATTCCTTGTGATTCTCTGTTCTGGTAACAGTTCCCTCTATGCCCAGAGGCAAAGACATTACCCAGCTGCAGGGAGGGGATGGCTCCAAGGGATGAATAACTCCAGAAGACCCCAAACAAGCCATGATGTCACCAGGAACCCCAAGCTGCTGCTGTGGACCTTTCTGAAGAGCATCTGAACCAGCACAGGAGAATAAAACCATCCCTGGCAAACCCTTGCTGCTCCTCTGGAGTATATAAAGGGATGCAGATCCCCTATCTGCTATTTTCTGCTATTCTCTTCCATTTAATTTTTATTTTTCATTTAATTCTACCCACCTGTCCAAATTAATTCTGAATAAATGTGGAGAACTGGAAGAACAGGAAGGCAACAAAGCAAGATCAGGTGAGTTTGTCTCTTGTAGGCATTTACATCTTCACCAGCAGTCAATGCCTCTTGCTGACCACACAGCACGGGCATTTTATAACAATTAAAATCATGCACAGATCCCTCATTATAGGAAACTTTTCAACTAAAAATTCCATTTGTGAATATATCTTTTCATCTTTTCCAGTGAAAGCTGATGATGTATGAATGTCAAATGCATAAAGAGGTACAAAAAAAGCCTTGTGCCACTAGCCTACAAAATCACCTGTGGTTGTATGATGGATTGTCTCTGGAGGTGGATCCGTGACACCACCTCACTGGGGGACCCCAGGGCTGGCTTGTGCTTCAGTCCAATTGCTAAGGGAGAAAGGATCATTCCCAACAATGAATGACAGGTGACAGGAACACTTCAGGCTTGGATGAACAAACGGTGTCCCCATGCTCTGCAGTCCAAGCAATCCCAGCACGTGAGCCCAGCAGTATTTGAATAAAAAGCACATTGGAAAGTAACCCCTCACGTGCTGCAGCCCAGGAGTCCCTCACTCACAGAACAGCAAAGTGGCTTTTGGTGGGTGCTGAGCCTTCCTGCTGGGTGCTGAGCCACCCTGGCCTGTGCTGAGCCTTCCTGCTGGGTGCTGAGCCACCCTGGCCTGTGCTGACCCTTCCTGCTGGGTGCTGAGCCACCCTGGCCTGTGCTGAGCCTTCCTGCGGGGTGCTGAGCCACCCTGGCCTGTGCTGAGCCTTCCTGCTGGGTGCTGAGCCACCCTGGCCTGTGCTGACCCTTCCTGCTGGGTGCTGAGCCACCCTGGCCTGTGCTGAGCCTTCCTGCTGGGTGCTGAGCCACCCTGGCCTATGCTGACCCTTCCTGCTGGGTGCTGAGCCACCCTGGCCTGTGCTGACCCTTCCTGGCCTGTGCTGAGCCACCCTGGCCTGTGCTGACCCTTCCTGCTGGGTGCTGAGCCATCCCACCCCCCCGAGCAGCCCCAGCCCAGCCTGGGCTCCCTGTGGGCACTGTGGCTCCATCTGACCCCTTGTTCCTCCATCAGCTCTTCAAGAACATGCCCAGCTCCCTGAGCCCTGCCTCTCCTGCAGCCCAGCTCCACGTTCCCCTCACTCCCCCCCGTGTCACACCCCCAGGAGCCATGGGGAGCTCCCTGGCCAAACATTCTGAGGCAGGAACCAGGGCACGGTGCAGCTGCTGCAATGCAGCACTTCACCAGCTCCCACACTCCACAAACATCCTCTGCCAGCACAATCCTGCTAATTGGGGTCGGGCTAAATTTAAGTTCTATTTCGTTTCCTTCAAGAGATAAAAACTTGGGGAAAAAAAAAGAATCTCTGCCTACAAAGGGAATAAGAACAAGATCTCTTCAGGAGTCAGGAACTAGGGTGGATTTGCTATATCTCACAGCTCCATAAAATGGTGATGGGACACAGGGAATGGCTGGAGCTGTGTCAGGGGAGGTTTAGGTTGGATACTGGGAAAAGTTCTTCCCCCAGAGGTGCTGGCACTGCCCAGGCTCCCCAGGGAATGGGCACGGCCCCGAGGCTGCCAGAGCTCCAGGAGCCTTTGGACAGCACTGCCAGGGATGGACAGGGTGGGGTTGTTGGGGGGTCTGGGCAGGGCCAGGAGCTGGGCCAGATGATCTTGTGGTCCTTCCCAACTTGGAATGCCCCCTCAATTTGTAAAACAAACCAGCAAGGCAGGTGGCAACTGCACCAATCCAACTGGGAGCATTTCTGAGGGCAATGGAGAAACAGCAACTCCCTGCTGAGCCTGGTCTGCTGCCAAGTGACGCTTCCCTGGCAGGGAAGTATCCCAAGCGCAGCAGGAGCCAAGAGATGAGTAAGGCACTGGATGGGATGCAGATAGGACCCTTCAGGCAGGCTCCACAGGGTGTCTGGAGCTGACTGGAGAAATATTGTGCAAACCAACATACTTGAAGGGAGCATTACCACTGGCTCTGCCAACAGAGAAGTCCAAAATCCCTCATATCAAAACTGGTTTTACTACTGCAGGTCCCAGCCCATCATTCAGTGCTGACATGTGACAAGAGACAAGAAAAGGACACCCTGCTGAGACTTTCACTGGAAGCAACACACCTATGCATACCCAGCCCCATGCCCAGGAGCCCTGTGACTCCCAATTCCCTCTTTCCCAAGCAGCTTGGAGCACAGATAATTTTGAAAAACAATCCTGTGATCTGCCCATGACTCAAAACCTCACCAAAGAGACCGGACAGCAATGCTTTATTCCCTCCTTTCCCTTCCCTCCAAGGGCCTTTGGGGAAGGACTGCTTGGCACCTCATGGAGGTGTAACTCCTACCCTGGAAGGACTCCAGCACTGTTTGGACAGCTCAGAGTGTCAGCACAAACCAAACCAGAACTGAAAAGCAAACACACCAAATCCAACCCCCAGGACACTGCCCAGCACTCACCACAGTCCCCACCATGAATCACCAGAAACACAGGAGGGCTTAGGGTGCACTGCTCATCCCTCACACTTGTTAAATCCTCGCCTCCCTCCCTGTAGCTGCTCGGTGTTCCTGCTCACTCCCACACAGGACACTCAGGGAAATGACAAGCCACACCCTCCCCAGGGCAGCAGCACCACCAGCCTGCTGCTGTACTCCTCCTGCCTTCCCCAGACACCCTTCCCTGGGGAGAAACCTGGGCACAGACAGATCATATCCTGATCTTTAGAGCTGCAGGTTCTGTCCTGCCAGCCTGGGAGGCACCTCCCAGCAGGGAGAGCACAGCCTCACCTCGGCACAGCCCATCCCAAAAACTCAGATAACCACAAAATGCTCTGCTAGGTCAGGACTCTGCGAGTGCAGCACGTGGAGCTCTGCAGGATGGCATCCCAGGGCTCCTGCTCCCTAACAGCAAACCAGGGCACATTCCTGCATCACTTCCCTCCTGTGCATCCCATACCAAATTTACCCTCCTCCTGACAGTGGCTCAGAGGATGCAGAACAAGGGATTACTTGCTGAGCCCACAGAAACACAAGGTACTGCAGTAAGTGAAACATCTCCTCTGTGTTTGTAAATCCCCTCTGGGTACACAGCAAACATGTTCTTCTCCTCACTAAGCAATCTGAGCCAGCTGCCTTGGTGCAGGGTTTATTAAAAAATGTTACACTTACTGCAGTTTTTGTCCTTATTCCTTTTATTCTCTTGTTCCACTTCCCACTCGCTAAAATTGAGCACAGTTTTAGAGATTCATGAAAACAGAATTATGGCTGCTCATGTTGTTTCTCAGCAAATTCTTGAAAATTTATCATCTTCACAAACCTGGTAACTAAAAAAATTCTTAGCATAACTCCAGTTTGTTTCAATATTACATTTTAGGTGCACATGCCTTGTCACTCACTGTAATCACTGGGGACAGTGGCATTTGCTCCTTCAGACCTGATAAATATTTTTGGGGATGGGACATTAACCCAACAAAACCAACATGAGCTTAAACAAATCCATGAATGTACTGGGTTCTTTCTGTTCTTCTGAACTCCCATGTTCTAGGCTGTGATTCCAAAGTATCACCAGCAGGTACCACGCTCAGCCAGAGCATGCTCTGAGCTCCTGGAAAAAGTACTTGATGTTCTGATTATGAGAAGCAGCTTTTTCAATTCACCTCAGACCCCTTTCAGCAGATCAGCACTGCAAGTGGCTCCACCACTGAGCTACAGTAATGCTACAGGAGGAGGGAATCTTAAAATGCTGTGCATGCACAGACCCAGAAACATCTCCACGAGCCCCATCCCGGGGATTACATCACTTGGAATACAGGTCAGGGAGCTGAATCACATGGAAAACAACAATCCTGCTGTGGGAAACGGAGTCATGTCCCTGTTGGCAACACTCAAATTGCATCTGCTTCACTCCAGGGAGTTAGGAAAGGGTTATTAAATTGAGGGTGAAAGCAGCTGGTGACTCCTGAGCTGAGGGACCTCATTAGCACAGCCCAGACAGTGCCACCCTGATGTGCAGGATGGTGGGGAGAGACCAGGACAAGGACAGAGCTCCCAGAGACCGTCAAACGAGAACCTCCAGTGGAGTTCAAGCAGTTTAGTTCAGCTCAGGATGTGTCTTTGAATGCTAAATAAACCACCCCCTGAAGCCAGGGAAAGAAGTCAGTGCAGAGGGCAGGGGAAAGCTTCGGCCATCGCTGACTTGTGCCTAACAAAAACAGAGGAAGAGGTCTGGGGTGAAAGGGAATTCCCACCTTCCCATCAAGGAGCTCACTCTGCTGGCATGGCTCTGCCAGGAGTGCTCCCACAGCATGCAGATAAAACCAGCTCCAGAGCCACCCAGTGCTGTGAACTACCTGCTCCTGATGCAGTCCCACATGGGTCAGTGCCTGTTCCTGACTCCAAACCACCTCTGGTGCTCTGCAAGCCCCAATAAGGATCTCTGCTGGCTCCAATTGAGCCAACGAGCCTGCCACAGCTCTGACTCCTTAAGGACAAGCACATGCTCTGCACCAGCTGGTAGTGAAACACTTTTATGTGAGGTGAGGGAGTAGACATCTCTGTTACCAACCAAATCAGCTGGAAAAACAGCAAGAAATGCTTCCCTGCCCTTTGCCAGCCCTTTTTCAAAAGGCATTTGGACGAACAAGAAGTCTGGAGACTCACTGAAAACAACTTTAACAGAGAAACTCCTTTCCTGCCCCACACATCCTGTCACGACTCCCTCTGCCTGCACACAAAAGCTGGGAAACACCAGATGGACAACTCTGGCACAAGGGCCTGCTGCAAAGCCACCCAACAGCTCCCATCACTGCTTTCCTGACGGCCCCTACAACCCACCGGCTGTAGGCAAAGCACCTACAGCCCACAGCTGCTCCAGGCTGTGCTCCCAAACAGCCCTGGGTGTGGGCTCCCGATGGGAACAGCTGAGCCTGGGACAGCATCCCAGTGCTCTGGCTGCTCCTCGGCACTGCAGGAACCTGGACTGGAGGTGGCACGGGGAAAGGGCAAGAAAGAGCCCATGAAATCAAAGTTCATTCCAGGAAGAGTAGTAACAATTGTGTAATTATTTTCTTGGAATGGAGAGGTTTGCTTCTCTGCCTCCCTGAACTGCTGATGGGGACGGAAAAGGAAACCTGAATGGAGAGGAAAAGTCAGCTGTGAGGAAACACAATATCCAGTTAATTCCTGTAAATCCTGTGAAATCCAAGGAATAGGCAGATGACGGATTTACACTGCAAATTGTGCTAGAATCGTACAAAGGTACCGAGTTAAGAGAAATGTAGGGGTTTAACATGCCTGTTAATTAATCACTGACACACAAATAAAGCTTATATTCCTGGGGGGTGAAAAAAAAAATATTTGAAGACTTGAAGAGGTTGAAAACCCATCTGCAGGAGCTGCAGCCACCTTCAGTGCTCCCACACTCCCACACTGAACCATGATGCTTCCCACATGGAAGCACAATGTTTGCTTCTGTTAGCCTCAGTTTCCCATTCAGCCAGAGATTTGTGTCACACATTTGTCCCCCAGCACGACCCTGAACAGCCACGGTCACCCTGACAAATTCCCAACGGAGGAAGAGCTCAGGAGCAGGTTGTTTCTTACCGTCATGGCCGGAGTTGAGCAGGTGCTCCCCCAGGTCACAGCCAAACACCCTTTCCTTGAGGATCCCCCGCTGTTTCAGTTTCTGTTTCGTTGGGCGCGACTTCATGAATGTCCGGAGGAAGGTGATGAGCTTCCCGTGCTTCTTCGACACTGCACAAGACAAGGAACAACCAACTCACTCCACACCTGGCAACCACTGAGCAGAACTTCTACAGAGCACGTAAGAACTGTAGCAACATTAATATCAATTATTTACAGGAACAGATTTCCCAAGGTTTGATACTAAACAGAGACTTGGCTTTTGTCCCAACCCTTGGCTAGTGCAGAGCTACCAGGAGTGAGCTGGAATGAAGGACTAACACAAAGGCACATTTCCTGCAGAGTAGCTTCAGGCAGGAGCCACCTGAAGGGCTGATGGTGGGCAGCACCTGGGAGGGGCAATTTCATCTCTGGGAAAGGAAATGAGGCTCAACTGAGAAATCTGGTAATCTCCTGTGCAAACCAGTGTGGAATCTACACACAGAAATAAAGCCTTGTGACTGGCCCTCGTTCTGGTCTGAGGCCCCTGCAGAACAAAGGGCTGGCTATAACCTCGGGTGGAGCAGGTGGAGCTCCCTGAGAGCCCAACCTGCCTTCCCAGCACACCAGGGCCTCACTGCCCCTCACTGCACCTGCACAGGCACCACCCCAGAGCCTCAGCAGCTCCCTTCTCAAGCCATCACAAAATAAAAACAGATGCACAGAGTCACTGAGGTTGGGAAAGCCCTCCAAGGCTATCGAATCCAACCTGTGCCAAATCCCCACCCTGTCACTCTGCCCAGAGCACTGAGCACCACATCCAGGTGTCTCTTGGACACCTCCAGGGATGGGGACTCCACCATCCAGCCGACTGAACAGGTCACTAAGGCAGCTGATTGAAGGGATGCAGTTTATCCTCTCCAGAATGAACACAAGCAGCCTCCAAAGAGAGAAAGATGTGCCTCAGGAGCTGCCTTCCAACCTCCTGCTCTGTCCCTCTGGGCTGTGCTGGGGAAATTCTGCTCCCTCTGCTGAAACCACCTGCTCAGGAGCTGAACCCCAGTGCAAGGCAAAGGAGAGCAGTGGGTGACAGCAATGACCTGGCCCTGGCAGGCGAGGCCAGCCCAGGTTGAATGGGAGCAGAACAATGCCCTGGAATGTCAAAGTTCCTCCAGAGGCCCTCAGAGCCTCCCCAACAAAAGTGCCATTGTGTGCACGATTTAAAAGCAGTTTAATTCAACAGAAGAGCTCTACTGAAGGGAACAAACTGCTGGGTACAAAGGGCTTTGTGTCTTTGTGTCGGGAAGTTGTAAAGGCTCCTGCAGCAGCAGCAATCACCCTCCCCTGCTCCTCCCTCTCATCCCAGGCAGGAAAGACAAGAACCATATATTCCACCTGCATTAATACTGCATAAATACTGCAATCAAGTATCAGCAGAGTAACACCTTCCACACCAGCACAGACCCCTGGGGACAAAGGTTCATCCCTTCAGTGTCATCTCTGCTGCCTAATGAAATGTGAAATACAGAGAGCAGCTCTGAAACTGGGACTCAGCAAAGCAGAGATGGATGGTGGGCACTGCTTCACTCAGGGGGTTCTTCAAGCAGGAAACATGGAAAACCTTGTCCCAAGATGGTGGTTATACCACACAATGCTTCAGTATGCTTTAATCCCTTCACACAGCTGAGTATTTCTCATTCCATTTTACCAGACATTGACACAGTCCCTCTATTGATATATGTAATAAACCTGATATATTTATATTTATTTATATATAATAAACCTGATTCCACTGACCTCAGCAAATTTGTACCAATGTGAGGAAAGCAAACATCTCCTTCTACACAAAGTCCCCTGCAGCAGTACAACACCAAACTGATCCTCAGCACCACCTGAATACCTAAAACCCCAAAATCCCCACCAAACCACACATCTGCATCCTCAGCAATCAAACCCAATTTATTTAACAACCACAGGAGCCTTGAGCATGACAAACTGTGGCTGTGGGGGCTTTAATTAAAGGAGTGTTTGCAGCTTGATGGGGTTTTTTAATTGCACGCAATAAAGGAACAGATTGTGCTGACATGCCAAACAAAGTTAGGATGGGGTTTGGTTGTATCTATCATCACAGGAAAATAAGGGCTCATTTATCACCTCCTATCGGCCCAGCTCAAGGATAAATGGAGACAGTCTCATCCTGATTAGTGTGGAATTTCCAAGGTTAGCACCCTCGGGCTACTGTGGTAACACCACTGAAGGTGAGAGACCTGAGACAGATGCTTTTACAACAGGCAAACAGAGCACCTACTAATCCAAATAAAGCAATCATTAATATGTGTGTATTCACTTGAATAATTTCACACTCTGTATTCTATGTACCTTGCTTGACTTAATGAAAAACGAGCCCTTCAGAGAATGGATTTTAAGTGGAGAAAAATGCATCCAATTCTAGTCCTGAAGAAATTCTACTAATGCAGATCAACAAGTGACTTTTGGGTGTCACCTCAGCACTAAAACCAGAAAAAAAAACTGCAATGGGTGCACTTCCGTGGTCCAAAGATGTACTTGGCTTGGTATTGGCATCACTGACCAGAAAAGTGAGCTGAGTTTTTAAAACACAGTAAATCTGTTCTGCCTTTAAGCCACCCAGTGCAGGTTAAAATAATTGTCCTGCTTTCTGCACCATTAAGCAGACTCCCACAAAGTCCCTGCCACAGAGAAGTGCTGCAGCAGCCAAGGACTCTGAGAGGGCAGGTTCAGCCACCAGAAATTCCCTTGTCCCCAGCGTGAAGTGTTTGCACGGCTCCTTGGTCGCACAGAGCCTGCTCTGGATCACCTCTCTGAGGCTGAGCCCAGCTCCAAGGGCTGCACCCACGCAGGAATGATTCACTCGGGCTTCTGCTGGGTGGGGGAGAACAAGAGAATGGCAAGAAAATCCAAGCAGTCATCTGCCTGCTGACAGGTTATTAAGGAGAACGAAGCAGGTAGGTGTCTGAGAGGGATGAGCTCTCTCCTGAGCTGTGGGAGCTGCCTCCTGCAGCAGCAGCAAAGGGGGGATCCCCCCACCCTCGGGCATCACCGGCCCTCGGAGCACCAGTGCATCCCAAGGGATTAACTCCTGCTGCATCCTGGTCTAGGTGAACACAGCACAGCAGACCCAGGCCCTGGATAAGCACCAATGCCAAAAGCTGCCAGGAATGCTGCAGAACCCATGTTTTCTGCTCCACAACAGCCATCCCAAGGCTTCGCTGCCCCAGAGGTGACAGTGACAGCAGCAGCCAGCAGTGCTCTCCTACTGCAGCACCAGTAACTGCTCTGCACTCAGAAGTGGTGACTGCAGGAAAACCAGGGAATCAAGGCACAGGGTTTAAACCTGAAACAAATCTACAAGTGTTACAAACCAAGCAGATGTGGATAAAACAATTAACCCTTTCCTACCATTATTGTTCCTCTAATAAAGCAGGGACATGATAGAGCTGATCTACTCACAGCTTGCATCTCCACACGAGGTGTTCATAGAAATAAATTTGGGAACCAGCATTACTAACAGACAATTTCAAATGGTTGCTGTGCTTTAAGTTACCAACTGAAAGCCAAACCAAACTAAACAAAAATTCCAACATTTATCCATATTACTTTCCATCTCAGACTTAACCATTATAAAACACATTGTTTACCAAGAAATGGAGACTTTCCTAGAAGGAGCAAGGGCTGCTTTTCCTCAGAAAGGCAGATTTGGCTTAATATCCTGGCCTAAAGAAGCAAAGATAAATTCTCCATCCAGTGGAGAGAGCCTGGCTGCAAAAAAACCCCAAATGAAACCCAACTGAAAAATCCCACCTGAGTCTGGACCACTTCTGAAGTTTTGCTGGCACAAGTATGTCAATTAATGAGCATGAAAAATCTCCCCCCCCCTACTCTTTGCTGTCATAACTGTGCTGGCCAAAGCCTTTACATGGTGGGAAGGGGGGGAAGGAAAAAGAATCCTTGTGCCAGGTAGTTCATTGTGGCTTTGGGAAGCTGCCCAGCACCTCCCCCAGGAACATTTATGGATCAGGCAGTGCTGTTGTTGTTACATCACCAGCATTGGTGGTGCAAGTGAGGCCCCAAATCTCCCTGACACTGGTAAAAGTTATTAAATACCAATCACTTCATTAAAAGCAGGGCTCCTTCACCCTCAGGACATGCTCTCTGCAGCTTTACTGGAGAGCTGTGCCAGCCATCAGCTCCTCATCAGCTTCACCTCTCGGTCAGTACAACTCACCCTCTGGGAAGCCCACAGGGATCCCTTGGGATTTGCTGAGGACTCCTGAGCCTTCCTCTGAGCTCACCCATGGTGGCACTCCTGGGTGCCCCCACACCACGAGCTCAGCCCAGGTGGCACTGCTGGCTGTCTCCACAATGTTCCCTGAGGCTGAGCTGAGCCTCTGCCGTCACCTGGATTAGGAATAATCTGCTGCCCCTGATGCTCTTAGGGCAGAGCTGGGCCAGCCCAGGTGAGACAGCCCAGAACCCATCTGCTCCCCCTGGTCCTGATCCCTCCTGTGCCCCATGGATTCATGAGGGATGCAATTATTTGGGATTCACAGCACAGTCCAACAACACCACGTGGCTCTGCCCAAACACCACAAGTCATGTCTGGCCACAAAATCCTTCCCAAGACCACTGCAATATTTAATTACAATTGCCCAAAGTGCTGCCAACAGAAGGAAAGGTAGGATGGCAAACAGCACTGTCTCCTTCCGATTCCTTGGCTCTGGATCATAGACACCAAACAGGAAAAACCCTTTTAACAAACAAATGCAGCCTTACCGTGTCCCCACATTTGTTCTGCTCAGCAAGAAAAGCCCCATGAGACAAAGGCTTGAGAACAAAACACAACCCAGGCAACCCTGCAGCAGGACAGCATCTCCCAGCTGACTCATCCTGCCTCTTCCCAAAGGCCAGGGGACATCCAGGAAAATGGTGACCTGGCAACAGATTCTAAACACACAATCCCAGAGTAGTTTGGTTTGGAATGGACCTCATCTTGTTCCAAGCTCCTGCCATGGGCAGGGACACCTCCCACTAGACCCGGTGGCTCCAAGCCCCATCCAGGGCAAGGGCAACTTCCTCCAGGACACCCTCCCAAACTCCCTGCCTGTTTCCCAAGCCCTCTGCCTATTCCCTGCAGCCTCATTAGCCTCTGCCAAGGGAAAACAAGCCCCTGTTCCACAAACAAAGAGCACCTGTCCCATTCCCTGTTGGTAGCACTAATATTTGGAATTTGACAAAACCCCCTTCCCAGGGTAATAGCACCACATTTTCTGATGCAGGGTTAGCAAACTTGGACTCCAAGAGAATAATCTTGGAGGGTGTTTGCTGACCCACATTCCCAGCACATGGGCAGCCTGTTTGTTTCTGTTATTCCCAGTGATTTTACAGGTCACAGCACCCAGCTGGCCCCCGCTGTGAGGGGAGCCTGGTGCTCAAACCAAAGCAACAACAACACGTGTGGCTGCAGAGCTCCACAGCAATCAACAGCACTGGCAGGCACAAAATCAAAGATGGACAAAGGTGTGGGAATGTCATAAAGGAAAGCATTACAAAACAGAAGTGAAATCCATCCTCTCTTAAAGGAGATTTACAGCAAACCAGGCAAAAAATTTTCTAGGCTATTAGTCCCTCCAGAGCCAGTCTCTTCTAAAATTAAACTGCTGCAGGGAGAGAAGGAGAAGCAACAGACTCTTCTGAAAAAAGAGCAGCACCAGGAATCAGGAGACAAGATGCTGGAGTTGTTTTTGCCACACATTTCCTGCGCTTCTGATTCTGCACACTCAGGATCACACTGAAGGGTGGGAGCAGAGCGAGGCCAGCTGGGTCCCCACACAGCAGCAGTTACCCCGACCCCTCCTGAAAAACATCAGCCAATATACTCAATATCCATCCCCTCACACTCGGAAAAACCCACTCTGCAGACCCACAGCTCACCGAGGAGAAGTGATGCCAAGCCAAGAATTGAGTCCCAGTTCTCTGTCATGTTCCTTAGCAACAAGGCATTTTCCTCCTTCCCTCCTGCCACAGCACATTCTATTTTGGAAGCTCATTTACACAGCCCTAAAAACCCCAAGCAGAATGTGGAACCATGCACCACCAAGCACCATCCCTTAGTCCTTGAACAGGATGCTGTGTTTGAAGAAGGACCAACCAACACAGCAATAATCTCACTAATCTCCCTATACTGGGCTCCCTCAGCAGGCATAAAGATTTTCAAGAGATAATTTAAAATTACATAGATATGAAAGTCTAAAAATATCTTTCTATCTCCAATAACTTTCATAAATGTACACTGACTGGTTTGCCATAAACAAGAGCAAAATAAATTGTGTTTTCTGATGCTGCAGCATTTCTCTTGTGCCAGGCTGCCATCAGTTAAGGCTGGGCTCTGAAGTGAAGAAATATGTTAAAGGTGATTAATTTCAGTGTAATTTGCTAAAAACCATTCAAATTAGCTAAGACAAGAACCAGCCAAGGAAAAGGACAGATTTCCAGCAACCACGAGAGCCATGCACACATGGAGAGTAAAGTAGGTCATTGATAAGAGCTGGTGCTGTTTATTTAAAAAGCCTGGTAATAAGGAAGCTGCATCTCTTGCATCTGCCCAGGCTCCTGCAGCCATCCTTTGGGCAGTGTCTGTGCACTGACCTCAGCACAACTCCAGCTATTCCCCATCCCTGCCAACAGCAGCCCTTGGCTCAGGTTGGCCCCTCCTGGTCAGCACAGGAACATCTGGCACCAGAGATCCACCAGCCTGGCAACTCACACAATTCCTTCAGCTTCTGCTGCATCTGGGTCTGGTCACTCCTCTGCCAGAGACAGCACACTGCAAATCCAGAAGCTACCAGCATGGTGGCTACTTTCAATTAACTAAAATCACATGTCTGTGGTGACATGCACGAGGACCATCTACAGTGTGAACTGCCTGGAGAAGTTTCTTTATGGCCACGAGAAAACACAGATGTGAACCAGGAGCTAATGTACAACAGCAAAACCTCCTTCCCTGCTCTTCTGCCAAATTTCTGAGTGTTTGTAATGGCTTAAGAATTATAACCACGAGGTTAGTCTGATGCAAAAGTCTATCACATATGTCTGATACCAAGAAATCTGTGCTATTTTCCAGCCTTAAGACATGACTGATCTTTGCACAGAATCCAAGACCATAAGGGAGCATTAAGATGATACCTGACCTCCTGAACAAACAGACCCCAGGACATCTTTGAATTAATCCCTGAAGGCCAGCACACTTGCCCCGGGGCAGTGGTACATGGCCAGGAGATATAAACCAGTTATTTATGCAGCTGAAGGCTAACGGAGACATAAGAGAGGTTTCAAAGGTTCAAGAGCTGGCAAGGTCAATCTATTAATTCTATTAACAAGTTTAAATAGTATTTTGGAAAAAACCAACAGTGCTGACTAACAGAGTCCCAGTGATGATGCAGCAGGGACAGGCTGGGACAGGTGACTGGGGGAGGAAATAATGATGGATGGGGCTGAAGTGCAAAGGAAACCAGTTATTAAAGGCTCAATCTGGAAAAGGAGTGGGAGCTGGAAACAAACTGATAGAGATTTAGCACACGTGGCAGTGGGGTCAGCAGCTCAGGTGACACAAAGAGGTCATAGGGCCAGCAGCAAAACTGGGAGACAAGGCCAACAAATTGGGAAACATGGAGCTAGGAGAAAAATATTCAGAGAGACACTTGAAATATCTTTTTTCTCTTTCATTCTAGCTAAATCTCGGTGTTCTAGCAGAGCTTAATGCAGTCCTTTTGCTTATCTCGCCTACTCTGGAGACTGAGGATCCTTTAGAAAGGCTGCTCTGACTCAGGTAACCATCACAGGCAAATCTGCCCATCAGGGAGATGGTGTCAGCCCCCTACCCACATTCACTTTGGCATGTCAGGATTGTTTGACCTCACATGCCCAAGCTCAGACCACACCCAAAGATTCGAGATCTGACACCAAAATGTGCCTGTGCGCAACCCTACATTCCCACTGAAGAGGATGTGACACTGTAACCTGAGGGTATCTCTGATACACAATATGCATGGTTTGAGAAGAAACCCAATTTCAGAATGACCCCAGAGGTTGTGTTGTGTGGCCCATGAAAGTTGGTTTTGGTTAAAGGAATTTCTGGAACCCCAGCTGGGGCAGCAGCATTAAGGGTAAGCATGAACACCACATGTCTGTGCTGGATAACTGCAGACACTTGCAACTCAGGGAGAAATGGAAGAATGCTCAAGAGACAAGATGCCACCTTGGCATTAGGTGACAACAGAGCAGAGCCATCTCTGCCAGAAGCTTCTCCAACTCAGCAGTCACCACCAACAGGAATGTGATCCACAGGTAGACGGTGATGGCAATGCCACACATCTCCTGTTGGAGCTGACTGGAGCTGCTAGCTATCCATACAGATGGAACTGCCTAATGGACAACCTCAACCTCCCTTTCGGACAATCTAAACCGAACATTTTTTGTCCTGGCTCCAGCAGCCACGACCTAGAGAAGTCAAGAGCTGGCTGTTCCCAAACTCACACTCACTTGAAGGCAAAGTGCCTTTGCTCTGCCTAGTTCACAGCCCAGCTGTGCTCCATGCAGCTCCTTCCCTGATTAAAACACTTCCCAACAGCCCCGTGGAGCTGCAGCTCGGCTGAGCCTCACCCACGCAATTCCTGCAAGTAGCAGCAGCACTGCAGGAGATCTTCCAAAAACTTGACAGTAACCCAAGCTGACCCTGCATCACACCAAGCGCTTTGGACACAGGCAGGCAGCCCAGAGCCTTCCCAGGCCATTCCAACACGAGCGTGCCATCAGCCGGGCCGGGATCACCGCAGTGACGGCGGCACCGCGCTCCTCCAGCCCGCTCCGGTGGGAGGGGGCGAGCAATGGAAAAGGATCTGACAGGAATCAACAAACAACACAAGTGGAATAATGAGGAGTTTGGCAGATGGAGCCCGATCCCACAGCGAGAGGGTGTTTGCTCTTACGCAAGGCCTTGGGAAGGCACGGGAAGGAACAAACCCTTTTGATTCCATGGGGAAGGGGCAGGAGCGATCCCTCGGAAACAGGAGGAGGCCCGGGTCAGGGCACACTGCCTCACTGCTCCTGATGCTCATGGCACAGCCTTTGCCTTGGGTACAGACTGTCCTGAGCTACGTGGTACTCCCAGTATGACAGGCGACATCTCTGCTGCTCTCCCAGTCCCTTCCCAAAGGCTGCCTCTCTCATTTTCACTGGCCCGAGGGCAAGTGTTTGCAGCCCATACCAGTCACTTCCAAACTGCAGTGACCTACCCTTCCCAGATTGATCCTGTTCTGGTTCTTCCCCTATTTACAGCCCTGACTTCCTAAACTGTTCATACTTTTGCTGTCAACCCCTGCACTAATCCCTGAGATGATTCCGCCTTTTGGAAGTTAAGTTTTCACTCACCTGGAGTGGAAACAAAAATGAATACTGAAGACCATGACCACAATTTTCATTCACATTACAGTCACTTTACACTGCACAAGAAGGATACAATAGCTAAAAGAGGATAAAAATTACATTTTCACATACATTCTCCTTACAAATCTAAAGAAGTGTTAAAAACTTTACTGAAAGTGAAAATTGGACCTAAAAGTTTGGGGATTTGAGGTGAATTAAATCTGCCTTTTAAGACTTAGGAATGCAGATAATGTATTGTTTTGCCTGCTTTATATTCTTTTCCTTTCACTTCCCACTGCAAGGCTTTGATTTCAAATGAGCCTCTTTTATCATGCCTGTGTGGTACCCAGAACAAAGGAGGCCGGGGAAGAGTGGAAAGGGAAGGCCTCCTGTCTTCTCTGTCACAAATAATCAGATCCTGCAGGGCATTTAGTCCTTAAAATGGGCTCTGGCTTTTAGGAGGTTTTCTGAACAAATATGAACAGACGAGCCATGGCTACTTGCAAAGTGTCTACTGTGATCACAGTAACGTCTCTCCCTGGGAATTTTATTTTCCAGAGTGTGCATTCCCTGCCCCAGGGCTCCAGCAAACAATGGGCTGGCAGATTTAATAGGAAGCCCCTCTCTCCTGACCAACAGCATCAATAATATTAATGCTTAGGAATGTGCCAGTCTGGAAGGGGAGAGAAGACAAAAGGATAAAGTGATATGCAAAAATCTATTGAAATTTAAATTGTAGACATTCCCCTTTGTCAGCTGCCTCTTTGGGAGGGAGGTATAAATCTGAGAGGGAGGCACTGAACTCCAGCCCAGTAGCCCCAGGACCACGGCTGTGGTGGAGGGGGTGTGCATGCTGGAATTCCTTCTCTGCTGGGATCTGGGTGGGAATCCTCACACAAATCATCCCGGACATGAAAGAGGCTCCCTTTAACAGCTCCGGTTTGCTACACATCCATGACCCGAGAACAAATCCAATAAAACAATTTACAACTACGGACCCAGTGTGGAGGAAGGTGGAATAGAAACCTTGAGGCAGAGATTAGTTAGAGGGAAACAAAAGTAAAACAATTAACAAGGAGGGGGAGAGGGCTGAGTATGTAAATTTAATCGGTATTTGGTCACCAAGCCAAGGAGCCTGCCTAAGGACACAGATCCCCGAGGATCTTTTCCCCCTGCAGAAGCACAGGTCTGTAACCAGCAGCCGGGGATGAGGGAGAAATTACTGACACCAGGTATATTTTCACCTGGCTGAAAACATGATCCTAGGCAGGGAGGCATCTGAGCACCCCGACAGCATCACCCCCAGTGCAGGACCAGCTCTGCCCCAGGCAGCATCCTGGGCAGGACACCCCAGCACAGCCTGGCACCCCTGGGCCAACCAGGGGGTTTAAGTACCATCAAATCAAGGAATGGTTTGGCTTGGAAGGGACTTTAAAGCCCATCCAGTGCCACCCCTGCCATGGGCAGGGACACCTTCCACTGTCCCAGGCTGCTCCAAGCCCTGTACAGCCCCTGGCCTTGGACACTTCCAGGGACAGCCACAGCTTCTCTGGGCACCCTGTGCCAGGGCCTGCCCACCTTCCCAGGGAGGAATTCCTTCCCAATATCCAGTATAAATTATGTACCAAGAGCCTCTTTCCCGACGCACCATCAGCACCGGGAAAGAAGAACCCTCATTCAAAGCCACTCAATCCCCACACACTCATTAAGTACCTGGTAAGTTACTAAGCAACAAGTGGCGCGGACACCTCGGCCCCCTCTCCGAGCCCCGGCCGGGTAACCCGGGGTATCGCTGCCTCACCTGGCCCTGCTCCCGGCCGGGTTCCCGCTCCGCGCCGGGCTGGCTCGGCTCCGCCGGGATCCGCGGGATGCGCCGGGCGCTCGCAGCCTCTGCGGCTCTGCCAAGCCCCTCCCCGGCTCCTCCTCCGCAGGTGCCTCCTTCCTTCCGTCCTTCCTCTCCTCCTCCCTCCCTCCCCGGCTCTCGCAGCCGCCCCAGCGCTGCCCCCGGGCCGGCACCGCCGCGGGACTCTCGTGTCCCTCCTGCCGCCCCTCCCGGGACCGGGCAAAGGGCGCAGGGGGGCAGGGAGGGATGGGGAGCAGCACCGGCTGCTCGTCTGTGGAAGGTCTAAAATATAAATATAAAACAGTCCCAGGTATAAAAATCTAGAAGGGGAGTGCTGAGAAGATGAATCAGGCTGTGCTCGATGGTGCCCAGCAATAGGACAAGAGGAACAGGCAGTTCCAGCTGAACGTGAGGGGAAACTTCCCTGTGCAGGCATCAAGCACTGAACAGATTGTCCAGAGAGGGTGTGGCATGTCCCTCACTGGAGATATTCCACAACCCACAGGACACAATCCTGTGCCCAGCCTGTGCTCTGGGATGGCCCTGCTGAGGTCCCTTCCAGCCTGACCCATCCTTGGATTTTGTGACGGTCTGACAGGTGGCTTTTGNCCTCCCTCCCTCCCCGGCTCTCGCAGCCGCCCCAGCGCTGCCCCCGGGCCGGCACCGCCGCGGGACTCTCGTGTCCCTCCTGCCGCCCCTCCCGGGACCGGGCAAAGGGCGCAGGGGGGCAGGGAGGGATGGGGAGCAGCACCGGCTGCTCGTCTGTGGAAGGTCTAAAATATAAATATAAAACAGTCCCAGGTATAAAAATCTAGAAGGGGAGTGCTGAGAAGATGAATCAGGCTGTGCTCGATGGTGCCCAGCAATAGGACAAGAGGAACAGGCAGTTCCAGCTGAACGTGAGGGGAAACTTCCCTGTGCAGGCATCAAGCACTGAACAGATTGTCCAGAGAGGGTGTGGCATGTCCCTCACTGGAGATATTCCACAACCCACAGGACACAATCCTGTGCCCAGCCTGTGCTCTGGGATGGCCCTGCTGAGGTCCCTTCCAGCCTGACCCATCCTTGGATTTTGTGACGGTCTGACAGGTGGCTTTTGCCCCCTGCAACCCACGGCTGCTCTGGAACCTCCAGCTTCGGGACGGGCCTGGTGCCACCCCTTCAGCCTGTGAGCACCTCCAGGAAAACACGCAGGCCAGGAAAGCTGCACTCACCTTTATCCACTTTCTCCTTCCTTGCTCCTTCAGGCCACAAAAACTACAGCGGACACGGCGAGGGCCACAGCCCAATCCCACCAGGACTGCAGAGCTCAGGGGCACATCTGTGCCACCATCCCTGTCCCTCAGCCACTGCTCCCGCTGCAAATCCCCGAGGCCACACTGAAGATCTGCCTCAGCATGTCCAGAAGGAAGGGAGACACACTGGGCAGGCCCGAATGCTCTGGTGGAAGCATGTCCCAGCTTGCAGATGTTACACAGGCTGGGCCCCACAGCCCAGGGACCGCATCTGGCACCCACCATGTCCCTGATAATGTAATCACAGCAAAGTGTCCCCTCCCAGTCCCAGGGGCTAGTTGGCATTGAACTGAATCAATGACCAGATCACTGAAAACAAACCAAATTAAAAACTCTCCGGGAGTTCTGCTGTTTGAAAGCAAAGCCAAATGACAGGATCATTTCCCAGTGACCCAGTTCCAGCCAGGCTCCAGCCCAGGGCAGAGCACAGAGACCCTGGGATTTGACCTGACTCCAGCACTGCCATCCCTGCCCAGCCTCAGCCAGCACCTGGAGAAGGAACAAGAGCCAGGAGAGCAGGAAACTCAGCCAAGCCTTTTCCTAGTGCCAATGAGGTTTGTGGGATTAGTTCTGCCTTTGTGCTGTTTGACCTCGAGCTCCCCCATTAACACCAGTTCATCAATCCCAATAATTGCTGTCACCCACTTTAAAATACGAGCTTGCCAGCTAAAGGTGGGCAACCTCCGGGTCAGAAGGATTAAGGAGGAATTTGCCTCTCTATCTGCAGATATCTTGATGAGCAGGAGGGTAAAACTCATTTCTTTGGGTGCTCACGCTTTCTCCTCTGAGCTATTTTCAAAATCGTTTGCTGACTCACATCTCCTGATGATCCTGTTCTCCAGCTTCTCCGTACACTTGGTATTCACTGCTGGACTTGCTTGGCCTGGACAATGAGCACACAATCACACCAGGCTTACCTCAGCAGCCAAGCTCGACCCCTAAATCCACTTCTCTCTGAAGAATTCCAAGTACAAACCCTTCTCCCTGGTACCAACTCACCATTCTGGGAATGTTCTTCCTACCAAACCCATTGATCAAAGCTGGGAAAATCCCAACACAGATGAATACAGCAGAAGCAATGCTATTCCAAATTAACATGCAAAATGCACATACAATTCCAAGCAGCATCTAGGACTTCAGAGCACTAATGCTGAGCTGCCCAAAGCTGCCAGGATGTGTTGTATGCTCCCTATATTTTTTTTTTCTTTTTACTGTAGGCCAGGCTTGGCTAGGAAGACTCCTTCAAGGCTGATGAACCCCTATTTACACACTTTGCTGGTGCCCAGTTTCAAACTAAGGCCAGGAGTTGCCCAATCCTATTTTTGCTAATCAGAGCAGAAATGTAACAGCTGCATCCTCAATAACAGAGCTGCCTCAGCTTCAGGCTTGGGTTTTACCATTGCAATCACTGCTCTGAGGAGGTATTTTACTACCTGGTGTACAATGACACACTTTTCCCCCATCTGCACTTTGTTTCCTGTAAAGGAAAATCTTTAATCCTTCTTAAAAATGCCTTTCTTTTAGGAATGAAACCTGAGCAACCAAGATGTGACTCCTCTGCACCTGGGACCTTCTGCACCTGCACAGGGGTCTCTGCTCTCCACTGCACTGAGCAGCACTGCCATGTGTTTTGCTGCTTCTGAATATTTGATTGGAAATAATAAAATAATCACATGAGTCTCATTTTTTGTTCTAATTTCTTTTGCCAGACAATATTAATTTTGCTGCTTTTTTTTTTTTTTTTTAATTAAGCAAGTTAAAGACATGCATCCCCACTCCCCACCCCACAGAGAAGTTTATCTGCTTGCCATGGAGCAGAGGAGGCAGATAATGAATATCTTTTAAACCCAGCTAAGAAGCCCAAGCACTTGAAACCACAGAAGAAAGGGTCCATCCGTGTGCCTGTCACAAATTCAATCCTGAAATTCACCCTATCCTCCAAAAGTTATTTCAGACAGAACTGGGAAGGCAAAGCAACCCAGAGAATGTTACTAGTGCAGCCTGTAGCTTCTTCTGCTCTCTGGTTTTGCAAATGTAACCACTGAAGGAGGTTCAAGCCATCATTAGGAGTTGGACAGTCAGGATTTTCCAATGCTGCTTCATCCCCAGCTGGATTTATCCTGCAGTCAGCTACTCCCAGAACACACACACACACAACAAACAAAACCCCCTTTAAAAACAAGGGGTGTTGCTGAGAAATTATAGATGAAAGCAGAGTGGGTCGTTAAAAAAAAACCAAAACAGAGCAGCACATCATAGCATGGAATGCCTTAAAATGATTGGATTTGATTCAAAGCTGACAGCAACCAGGTTTGACATCCAGGTATCTCATGTCACAGAGTATGGAATCATCAAATCCCAGAATGGGTTGGGAGGGACCCTAAAGCTCATTCAGTCCCACCCCTGCCCATGGGCAGGGACACTTCCTCTATCCCAGGGGGTTCCAAGCCCTGCCCAGCCTGGCCTTGGACACTGCCAGACAGCCACAGCTTCTCTGGGCACAGTGGTACATGTGGTGACTGAGCTTTTGGTGGATGGAGCCATGGTCTGCCATGGCTTCCAAGGAAAATATTCCAACTATTCCAATTATGCAGTCTTTGTGCAGGGGTGGTGGTGCAGCTGCTCAACCTTTGTGAACTTCCCAGGACTAGTTTTAATGGGAGAGTTTAGCTGTGCACTAGCACAACCCTTGATAAATCCATAGGCCAGGAAGAGATGAGAGCTTTGTGCCATCATTTATGGTTAAAACTGCCTGAAGTATTTACAAGCCACCGTCTGGTTCCCACACTAATTTACAGAATTATTCAGGAGAAAAGAAGAGGAAAAGCAGAGCAGAACAAACTCCCTCTTGCCATTATTTCAGAGCTTTTAGCATAACTGCAGAGCTTTGCTAAGCCAACTATGACTACAGTTAAGTCCCATTTTGACAGAGCTTGTGAGAAGGGAAAAAAACATCTTGTTTAAAAATAACAGCCCCCCCCCCAAGTAAGTGGAGAGCAGGCAGAGTGAGAAAGCAGCACAGAACAAGTGAAAAGGAAAGTGGCCTTATTAAAGCACATTGGTGCCTCCAACACCCTGCACTCAGCCAACTTTCACTGCTTTGCTTCACACTACTCAGCCTATTCTGGGGGATCCAGCCTCTCAAACACCAGGAATGTTTGCATAACAAACATCAACACAGCTCCTTCTTACCTGCACAGAGCACAGATCTATGTCATTATTCATGAACTGATGTGTACAGACTGTGCACAGATCCACACAAAATGCTTGTTCCTTTTCCAATTAAAATTCCCCAGGAAACATGGTCAAGGCTCACCACAAAATTATCTGTCAAAGTGTGAGATGCCTGAAGCTGCTGTTTATGGGCTCAGCTTCTTTCCAAAGCCTCAGTGACCACACACAAGGAGAAACTGCCCGATAGAGAACACAGGAGTGAATCTGGCTCTTCCCTCTACCTGTGCTCCAGGCATTTCCCTGTGCCTGGAGGCTGATTTCCAGCATTGTAATTACACCAGTAGTGCCTCCCAGTGGGGATGTAGGATATGCTGGCATGGAGCAGAGGATGCCCCTCAACTGGCAGAGCTCTGCTGCTCCCCTTGCTCCCCAAAGCTGCTAAAGGGCTCCTAGGCCAGGAGCCTGGACACTGACAGGGGGTTGGGGTGGGCAGGGATGGGGTTTTTTGTGCCAGCTCTATGTGGGATCTTTTCCATACTTCCAGGAGACTCAGCTATGCCAGGGAAAAACCTGAATGCAAACTTGAGGGCTGGACACAGAGGCTCATTCACAGACACCTCCTCCTGTGCCTTACTGGGATTGGCAGAAGGTCCCTGGAGCATCCCCAGGCTCAGCCTGCACCTGATGGTCCCACAGGACAACACTGGTGTCCACAAACTGTCCTGGGACCACTGGCTTTGCACTCATGGCACTTTCTGAGGGGACACAGGATCCACTCCCTTGGGGCTGGGAGGGCCCCAGAAGGGCTTTCATAGATTAGAAAACTCTCTTTGAGTTCAGCTAGTAAAGAAAAGGTATGAGTGAAACAGCAGGACCAAAGGGTGCCTTTCTCCTGCTCCTGGGTCCCTGAGCCTGTGGGTCCCTTTTGTTTCAGTCCAGCTTCTCTCCAAAGGATGGATCTCATCTCCTGCCCTGCTCCAGCTGCTCTGCCCCTGCCCCAGCTTCCCCTGTGCCCTCCAGACATAGCACTCATCCCCAGACTCTGCTCTTCCACTCCAGGCTTTCAAATCCAAGCCTCTTGAAGAAAATGTCAACCAACTCACTCAGAACTTCCTGAGAACCACCCAGACAGTTTCCATAGCACCCAGGAAATGTCACAGAAACATGGATTCGTTCTCCCTGCACATACTGCATCAACATCACCTAAAACTCCTCAGCGTGGGGGCAAGGAACAGCCAGGGGTGCTCCTAAAGCACTGCCAAAGTGCACTCCTGGCTCTCACTGCCATTGTCAGAAACATCTGCACCGTTAAAGGACTAAAGGATTGTGGAGGAAGGAGAAATACATTAACTCCCTAATGCTCTGCATCCTTAGGAACTTTATGAAATACAATTCCTGCTCGTCTCTCACTTAGGAGTTAGCCAAGGTTTAGAGATTTTGTTTAGGAAAAACGTTTCAGATTTGCCACTGAAGGCAAAAGGCAAAAGCAAATGACAAATAAAAACGTGTCCCCATAGGCAGAGGGTACAGAAAGAATATTGGACACTTTTAAACTCTAAAACCTGCTCCTTGTAAATCTGCTACTTATCCCAGTTTGGTGAAGAACTCCCCAGGCTGCAATTCCCTGCCATCCTATGTGCCTGCAACTATTACCATGGTACACGATGGAGAACCCTCAGGTGGATTTCCATGCAGGTCTAGAGGAACACCAAAGCCCTGCCCCCTTGCAAAAGGGAAATGGGACATGTACAAGATCATTCACAGCTTCAGCCCACAAATGGGAATGCTGTGCTTCCATGGAATGCCAAGAGCATCCTGTGCCTTGTGGGAAAAGGGAGAATGCAGCAGCAGCCCCAGATCCAGAGCCCTGCTGGTTCCTTCTCCCCAGCTACTGCTGGAACAGCAGAACCACACACGTGGTGCTGCCTGGCTGGCTGAAGCACAGCAGGACTTTCTCCAAATCCAGTCCCCCAGAGAGGGCTGCGAGCAACTCCTCATCCCAGGCAGGAAAGAGCTGCTGCTGCTGCTGCTTTTGGGATGCTCTAACATCCCATTCCTGACTGCCCAGGGAACACTGAATTTTTGCCATGTCTGTTCCCAGCACTCAGGCTCAGGAAGCTGTTCTCTCCAACTCCTACTTTTCCAGCAGAATCACAGATTTTATGGTGCAAATTTCATAGAGGACCAGATGAATCCTGTATTTAGCAGCATTTCCACAGATCAGCCCACAGCTCTCATCCCTTTCTGCCAAAAAATGGGAAGGAACAAAAGACAAATCACTTAAAACAAGGAAGGGATAGCAAAGAGAAAAAGACTCCAAGGAAATGAAAAACTCAGGAAAATGCTGCTGCAGTTCTGATCTGCAGTACTTTAGGTACTTTAGGTTTAAAAACCTAAAAGTCTTATAGTCCTGGGCAATCCCTGCAATAAATCCCCTTCTCCTGAAACCAGGTAATTACTGGAGCAATTCAGGGTAAATAAGCACTTTCCAGAACTCACTGCACTGAAATCCAGCAAAACAACACAATTATTGAAGGTGAAGGTTGTCATTCCTAATGTATCCAAGATCCACACTACCAGCAAAATAATATTTTTTTAAAGCAAGCTTTCAGCACTTCTGATGAGAGTGAAATAAAGCCCTAAAGCCTAGCTTAAAAATAAATCCTCCTCTGATGACTGGAGAAGGAACAATTAGCATCCAGACAAGGACTGCAGCAGAAGCAGAGCTTCACACCTAAACCACAAGAAGATTTGCAATCAGTTCAAATACAGTTAGAAGAGATGCCTGGCACTTACCAAGCACTTCAGGCACTGAATTGCACCAGCACTGACTCCTTCATAAACTGAAATGTTCTACCAGTGCTGTTGGGTATCAGGAAAGGTTCTTCCTCTGCCCAGAATGGTCACAGACATTCCAAGGCTGCCAGAGCTCCAGCAGCGTTTGGACAACGCTCTCAGGCACAAGGTGGGATTGTTGGGGTGTCTGTGCAGGGCCAGGGGTGGAACTGGATGATCCTTGTGAATCCAGCTCAGGGGATTCCATACTTCCATGGTTTTGTGGATAGCAGGACTCAAATGAGCTCTGACTGGCTGCATTTATCAACATTGCTTTAATATCAAATATCCAATAATAACCTGTTCACCTTCCTGTACCTCTAGGAAGGTACAGTTCAACCCCAATCCCAACTGGGACGGGGTGAAACAGGGGGACACAGGGGACAAGGTTGTCTGAAGGCTGTGCAAGAACTCTGCCATTTGCCTTGGTTCCAAGCCCTGCTTAGAAATAAAGCTCCCACACACTGCTGCTCTGCCTCTCCTCAAATCCCACCTACAGTCTATTTCCAAGCTCTTATGACATCCAGGGAAACAGAAGCCCAGGTATGACTTAACACAACAAGCAAATAAAAGGAAATGTCTGTTGTCAAATACCTCTCAATAACTGAGGATCAAATGTTTAATTACATAAAATGTACCAGGGACACATCTCAGCTCCTCAGTTCCAGTTTAATTTCACCTAGTGCCAATTCTGACAAGAGACAGCCATGTTGTCATGGCAATGATAACACAACACAGTTGTTTTTCTGCTCTCACAGTGCACTGGGCACACAGGAGGGTCGTTTCCATTGCCATAAAACTGTATATTTAACCACATTTCTTCCCTCTTTTATTTAAGCTTGCTCTTCCCTCCAGAGCATGGTCACAGAGGGTTTGGCAGACTCTTTGGATAGTGAGGCACAACTGAAAGCCTGGGAAAAGAAGAACACTTGATATTTAGAAATGCAGCAGCTGGGGGAGAAAAGAAGCTGAATTCTGACACACAGATTAACACCCACATGGCTGCTGATACTGCAGAGTGCACAAGGCAGGGCCCAGGTGGGCTGAGCATCACCTCAGGATCTGGATTCACTCACTGGGTGTGGAGATCACTTGCAGAAAATCTGCCCCTGAGGAGGTGGGTTCTCAGAACCAGGCACTGGCTTTTCTACCCAACAGGTTTTAATATAAAAAGAAATTACTAATTCTCTATTTCACTACTTATTACACTACAGCTAGGTTCTGCCAGCAAGCCTAGGGGTTAGTGAGTGGTTATTGCTACCACATACAGGGTTAGACCTGGTTAGGACAGAGAGTGATGGCACAGAACAGGCTCTACCTGAGCTCAGGTGGGACTGGTTCAGAGCCTCGGTAACAAATGCAGAGCCTGGTTTTACACTATCCATCTCCAAATCTGATAATCAGGGGAGGGGGCACAGGGACAGACAGAAGGCAAGAGAGAGGACAAGGTTAAAAATCTCCGAGAGGGACCAACAATTCAGTGTGGAGAGACAGCAATTAGAGAGACAGAGCTGGAGAAATCCAGAGTTCAGTGCTGGGCATGCAGAGCTGAGCTTCTCTGGGCTGTTCTAGGCCTGAACTGTTCCTGCCCATCAATGTCTGTGGGCAAGCAGGGGCGTGAGGGAGCTGATCCACGGAGCTCACAGTGTGAACAGCAAAAACCATGGGGTGAGCTGAACAAAGCTGAGTGAACACACAAATCCCTGGAAAACTGAGCTGGGGATGAAGTGGGTGGTGCTGGGGCCTGAACAACTGGGCTTGGAGCTGGCTCAGGAGTGAGCACAGTGTGTGCAGGCCAATTCCCAATTCCAATCCCTGCCCATGGCAGCAGGTGGAACCAGATGCCTTTAGGCTCCCTTCCAACCCTCACCAGTCTGGGATTCTGGGATGCTGTGCACAGACCACCCTAAGTAGAGTTTTCACTGTAAAAAGAGTATGAAAAATTATATAAAATAAATGTCAGTTTATGTTGGCAAATGCTGGAGGAGAAATCAGTGATTTTTAACACAGCACAGCTCACACAGCAACAGCCTTTGCTGTGGCTGGGAGACCAAAGATTCTGGGCTTGTGGTCAGGGGCACTTTGTCCCAGTTACAAAACCCTCCTCCAGCCCCTGCCTCCCTGTCCAGAGCTCAGCTCATTTATCTGAGCCAAAAAAAGAACTTCAGTGCCTAAATGAGCCCAGAAAGGAACTTCCCCCTTGCACCAGCAAAACCTGAACAGCACCTCAAATCCCACATACTTAGAAAACACAAATATTTCTGAATTCCTGGTAGTGGTAAGGACACAGCAATAATATAAAACAGCCCCAGAGCCCAGGAGTGCTCAGCCAGGGGAGGATGTGGTTCCCCAGCTCTCCAGTGGTGCTCTCAGAGCAGCCACAGCCAAGTTTGTCATCTCTGTGGCAATTCTGTGACTCACAGAGGGACAGGGCTGTCACAAGGAATTAATGTCACAGGAAAAACAAGCAGAACCACTAATAAGCCTCATAGCTTTGAGCAGAAATATTAGAGCTGCTTTGTTGTCAGAATCTGCCTTCTCACAGCTGGGAGAGGAGGGGGACTCAACACTGACCACTGGCATTAAATAACCAGAAATGTGGCCATTCCTTGTTTTTGTGTTAAAAACCTAATAAAAAAGCCTGCCTGAAAAAACAGACAGGCTCCCTGTGCTATCTGAATTTAACTGCTGCTGATCCTTGTCAGGAATTGCATCTCTGAAGGACTCAGGGATCCAAGGAACTTGACTATACAAATGGAAAAACATTAAGAAAAATCTTTTCTCCATATTCTCACACATTATTGTGTGCCCAAAGGGAACTCCCTGGATCTTACAAGATTCACTATTCTGATTCCTCCCAAATTTTCTGTCAGATTATTTATCAGTGGACATAGCCAGCCACAGCAATAAATTCTTCCCTCATTCTTAAAACCTCCATTCCAGCTTCAGTATTCCTTGGCTCCCGTGGGTTTGGACAAGGGCAGTGGAAGATGCCTCCCCTCACTCTCAGTGATATATCCCAAATACACACCCTGCTCTCCCACTCTGGTCATTCCTTCTGCCTGGAGGGTCTGATCATGCTGGCACGTGCTCAGGAAGGTGCTCAGGAAACCAAATCCTCCCACCAGGACCAGGTTTTCCTGTCCTGGAGGGAGCCCTGGGAATGGGAGCACTGCCTGCTCCCCACTCTCCAGGGACACCAGCACAGCCTGTGCCAGCAGGCTGGCAGTGGGCGTGTGGGTAAGGGATAGATCTGTGTACATTTACATGAATATTATGTGGTTTATAATTATCTCTTTACAGTATTTGCATAGCAAGTTTTCAGACTGACTTAGGGAGACCAAACAACATCCCAGGGGGAGCTGATCTGTGCAAATGAGGCATTTGCTGTAAAAATGATAAATCTACATGACCAATCCAGGTTTTACTGACACCAGATTACTGCTGTGAGGTTTAGACCAGCACGAGCAGGATCTAAAAAAGACCATGGCAACGTGAAGCAGGACTCTGAATAAACAAGCCACGTATTAGTTCACTTTGGGCATTGTCAGATGTTAAGCACAAACACCATTCCCTCATTAAAAAAAAAAAAAAAAAAAAGGAATTTGGGCTTTTA
>VZRH01001144.1:19856-52904 GCA_013397555.1 Urocynchramus pylzowi | reverse complement strand
CCAAAAACCCATTCCCCAATAAAAAAAAAAAAAAAAAAAAAAGGAATTTTGGCTTCTGAAGGTTGTCATGTTCTAACAAACTTCAAGAACTATGTTTAATTCCTCCTCATCACCCATTTTTATCTTCTCTTTCTTTCACACTGACATTCATACTTGGTCGTCTGGCACTTAATTTCTTTCTTTTTAATTCTTTCAATCTTTTTATGGATTCAAGATGATTCTATCACCCCCAGAAAAGAGCTATAACCAGCTTTGTTCTTTCCCTGCTGTATTATTTTATTTCCAAATATCTTTTAAAAGAGCACCTTAGAACAAAGGTTTGTTTTGGTTCCCCCTAAATATCCTTCAGGGCATCAGTGCTACTGACCTACATGTACATAAGAAGAAGGAAAGAAAAATGAGACAGAGAAACAAGGCAAGAATGAAAGAAGGACAAAGGAATAAATGAAGACCTACAAGGGGGGAAGTAGCTCCAGGACGCTGGACGGGCTCCATGGGCAGGGGAGACTGGGAAGGGAGAAATAAAAAAAAAGGAAAAAAGCAAAACAAAAACAAAAAGCAGCTGGTTAAAATATGCTTCCACTGAAAATGGGCTCATTTCACACAAAGCTTAGCTTGCCTATGAATAGCACAATACAACACACTCAATCCTTCAAGTTGTTTGGTGCTAAACACCTGGGAAATTCAGAGGATCCAGGAATTCCCACCCTGTGTCCCAGCTCAAAAAACACCCCAACATTTTGCATGTTTGACCTTTCAGCACAAGGCCCATCCCTGTCCTGCCAAACAGCACAGGGTTTGTATATTGAATTTTGTTATATACTGGATTTTCCTTCATTTCTCCTGGTACTAAAGCAGAAGCTGTTCTTACTCTTCACCCTGTGCAAAAAGCAGAGTAATTGTCTCAGAGCTGTGTTTTGCTGCTGTGCTCTTCCTGAAAATCATGCACTGCAGAGAAGGCAGGCCCAGCTCTGCCCCAGCCCCACACTTGTGTTCTGGAGGGAAGGAAAAGTGTGGGATGTGGCACTTGGGGACATGGAGCTGAACGTGGCAGTGCTGGGCAATGCTGGGACTTCTCCAGCCTAAGGACTCCATGAGCAGGCATGGACCTGCTGGAGTCTGCTGGCTGGCTCCTGGTGCCTTCCAGAGCTGGGGAAATTCCTGCAGCACCTCCCACAGACATGGACACGGGCTCCCCTGCAGGAGTGTGCACACTCCACTGCTGCCCTTTCCTCCTGGATCCCCCTGTCCAAGGGATCAGGATTCCCTGCAGGATTTTGGTCCTGAGGCCTGGCAGGGCTGGAAGCAGTTCCTGTCTCATCAGCAGCTCCAGCTGGGTGCTCATCCCCTCTCTGCCTCCCCCTGCAAATGGAGACCTGCCTTGGCTCAGCACTTTTCCATTTAATTCAGCTTTAATGAGACAGTGGCATGAACACCAAACAACTGCTTTGTTTACTTCAGATTAACAAGACTGGTAGTAATTATGTACACTTTCAACTTCCTCTGATTTCTTTATAAAAGCACTAATTAAGACATGATGCTCTTGTCAGTGTCAAATGGCTGCTCAGCCTGGGCATCTGCATAATTTAAGCTCTATTTGCACTTTCTTCTTTCTGATTTTTATTAAAATAAAAATTGACCACAATCTTTTTTATCCACGGATTAGAAATGAGACTGTTTCAAACCAGGCATGGCTTTATTGTGATTACAACAGCTCAGTGAATGTGTCTCAATTTGCATTTTTACAGTTAAAATTTATTTCTCCAGCACTGACCAGAGCCTGTAGGAGGTCAGGGCAGAGCCTGTTGCCTGATCCAGAGCTAAATTTCAATCCTCCTAAAATTCAGTGGATTATCTGTACTGGCTGTGCTGACATAGATCAATCTGTTATTGATGTTTTTAATAGAAAATCAGTCATTCACAACAGCCTGTAATACTGACAGGAGACCTTTTAATGTTGTATCCCATAAGAGCACCTTCCCCTCTCAAACATAAATTAAATAGATGAGACAGGAAGTTGAAAACGCCTCCATAAAGCTGGGCAGAGCTTTATGGAGATAAAAATCTTTGTGAGAATGAGCTCTGAGGCTTTAAAAATGCTTATTTTGGGGGCAGGAAAAAAAAGTGAAACATTACCTTCTTATCCCCCATTTCTTCTCTTCAGATCTAACTGTCCCCCTTTGCTTAATTCTGTGTTTCCCCACTGAAAGCAGCTGCTCCCCAGCAAAGACCAAGTCTGAAACCTTCCCCAAAATGACCCTGCCAAGGCCACTGCAGTGAAGCTGGGTCACAGGAAGATGCTGCTTGTCAGGAAAAGAAAAACAAACTGTAGGTATGAGGTAAGGTGTGAGATGTGGGTTAAAATACTGCTAAACTACGAATATCCAGAATTCTGAGGAAGAAAGGGACTGAAACAGAGAGCTGAGACACTGACTGTGACTGAGGAGTGGGGACAACATGAGTACACATGGACATAAACACACTGTTCCCCAAAAAAGAGATGGACAGAGGGGGACAACAACAGTCAACACAGCCACAACGTTCAGGCAATTCATTTAGAAGGCAAATGTTCACTTAGAAGGAAAATCCAGAGCAGCTATTCACACTTTTCCTTCTGAGCAGCACTGAATATGTAAAAGATTCACTTCTCTCTGAATATCTGAAATTCAAATGCAGCCTTTATCCTGGATCTCTAAAAATGCTCATGAATATGAGCTGATTCCATCTACTCTGGCACTGAAATTTAGCTAAATTGATAATATTAACTATGAAATAGTAGATATCAATCCAATATAATATTTTAGGCTAAAAAATTATTATTAGTGTATTGTGTCCCACTAAGAATACTGGGAGAATTTATAAAAAAAGGAAACTGCTCAAGAAATGTGGGATTTGATGAGCCCAGAGAACCTTCCTAGATTTTCACAGGGGTTTTACATAAATAGAAACAGTCAGGAAAGCTTTTGCATCCCAGCTGGGAAAAAAAAAAAGCATTTTCTTACAGGACTGAAGATGAAAAAAAGAGGGCACAGGCTTAGTCCAACACAGGAGGAAAAGCACCTCTCAATAGGTACCCATCCTCTCCTGACTTCAAACTTTATTGTTAGATATATTTAAGAGGTGACTCGGGGCAAAACTGATATTCTTTCATATGACTCTGACTGTTCAGAACTGAATAAAAAGGCCAGTTCTCTGTATGGTTTTTCTGTTTTTCTGTATTTTCTATATTTTCCCATTTTCCATCACTTATCCCAGGCCCTGGCTCCATCGCTGCTGGTACAAAGCACATCCTGCCACAGTCCATGAAAATATTGTTTCCAAAAGCAGAGTTTACCCTCAAACCCAACCCTCCTCTGCCCTTCCCTGTGTTTCATCTCTGTGGAACTGCAGTCACTGCCCTGCATTAGAGACCACTGCAATATTTTATGGCTCCATTAAAATGCTGTCCCCATCCCTTGTGCACATCAAACCCTCTAATTATAAATAATAATAGAAACCCAGGGCAGGAAATTCCCTGCTTTCCATCTGCTTTTCATTAGGTTCCTCAGCCCAGCCAGATCCACGGACAATTAAGCAGCATGAGGAATTCTGTGTTTGGAAATTCCTTCATAGCAAAGAGCTTTACTCTGCACATACACAATGTCCTGGATGCTCCACACATCATATTTTGATTAAAGAAATCAAAGCTGACCTGTTGATAAGTGCAGCTCATCAAGGCCAAATCTAAAACTTCACATTAATTCAAGATGAAATACTCTACTAATGTCAAGTGAGGACAACAGCTCCAAATGAGACTTTTAGCAAAGTCTCTGTTCCTTGGGGACAGCCAACTTGATGTTTTAAATACAGGTACAGGGAGAAAAGTAATTAATGTGGGTATTTAAGTACATGAGAAATACCCTGTGTACATAAGGTGTGGACTGGAAAACACAAAATGCAGGAATATGGGTGAGGAAAGTGCATTATCCCAGCAATGCCATTCCCAGCTGGCTCTGCAGGGTGCCCCTGGGAAGATCCAAAGCTTCCCCTTTGGCAGCACCTCAGTCCTGCCCTGTGCCACCTCCCTGGGCTGTGCTGGCACACCTGGCACTGGGACTCCTTCCTGCCTTCCTCCTCTCGCCTGTCTCACACAGCTCTTTTCATCCAGCCAAGGAGTTCCTGGAGTCCTCCAGCACCACATCCACCATTCCCTAACTCAGGAACCTCCTCCCTGACTCCTCTCCCACCAGCTTTTGCAGCACCCGAGGAAGGAATTCCAGACTCCTGCCAACATCACTCAAGTGCTGTGACTTCCCATGGTGCACAGAGAATGCACCCAAGGAGTGGCATCAGGAATTCTGTGTGCAGAGGAGGGGCAGGATGACAGAATCAGCTGCACCATTCCTTAAATCTTGAAGCTCGTTAGAGCACTCCTAGAGGAGCCTTTTAATGTGCCCACAGAACAACCATCAGGGAAGGTCAGGGGACACCTTTGTGACTTGGTTGACTTGGCAATATCTTCCAACTTACTACTTTTCATGGGACATGGACTTGTGGCGCCAGCTTTGTACCAAGCATTTCCCAGGGCTGAAGGAGGAAATCCACCCCCCATGGTATTGTGGAAGCCAAACAGAATCTCTTCATCCATTCTGCTCCATTATCTCCCCCTAAAGCAGACCCTGCTCCCCAGCAGCTCAGCACACTGAACTGCCTGAGTCACATTTAACAATAAGCATTTGCTTGTGTTTAGGCTGAAAGTTGCCTTTCCTGTTTTAGCTGATGGAGCAGTGGCTGGGCACAGGCAGGTCCTGGACCCAGGGAATGCCCATCTCTGTGCCTCTGATTCCAAATGCATATTCCCAGGAATGTCAGAGGCTGGCAGTGCCAATGGCTGAGGACACCCCTGCCCTGACCTGCCAGCTCTCCAGAGCACACAGATCACTGCAGAGCACTCACAGCTTGGGTATCCAAGACTTTCCACCAAACCCCAGAGCTCTGAGTTGATAAAATGCTGTTATTTCCCTTGGTAAAAGTCAAGCTTTTGAATCGCATCTATTTGTTTAAAAGTATCAAGTCAGCAATCTGCCAAGATAAGGAACACCATTAAAATAGAGAAGAGGGATGAGAAGAACACCAGTTCAACACCAACTCCACTTCCCAGCTGCTTAACATTTTAAAAAAGAATAGCACATTCAAACTTCTCAATACTAAAGATATATAGAAATATCTTTACCTATATGAATATAGAGATATTTTTTTAAAATTTCAGCTTCCCCACCAGTAAATTTTACAGAGATCTCAGTTATGCCAGCACACCTAATGCAAATCACTTCCAGAAGACACTGAAAGTATGGGAAGGTTGACAGCAGTCAGATCCAAAATCCCATTCTCTATTTATTCTTCCTTCCTTCAGCAGAACTTTGGATTAATTTGCCTGTTTTTCCTACAACACAGAACTGTCCAGAAGGCAGGAGGAAGCAGATGGAGCCACGTACCCAGAGCACAAGCAACCAGCATTCCAATTCTGTTACAACCAACTTCCTCCATTTATCCTCAAGCAGAAAGAACCTTGCAGTACCAAGGTGATCTATTCCATCTGATCAGTACAAACACTCCTGCTCATCTATGTTCTGTAGAAAAAATCCTGACATGCAACACTCCCATCTTGATCACCGAGAATTGGGATGTTTCATGGAATCTCTCATTACAGACTGCTCAAAGTATCTTGAAATTCTGACAGGTTTAAATCCTTCAAGTCAGGCAGGAGGTGGACATTGATACAAGTCTGTACAGCAGGTGAAAGACATTCAACAGTGGGAGCTCCCCAGAGAGGGGCAACGTGTGGGTGACCGACACACAGAGAGGGGCATGAGGATATGCAGGGGATGATCAACACTTATGACATGTGTGAAGGAGGTATTAAACACAGAACACACAAAGATAACTCCAGTCCAGTTCACTGCATCAAGAAAAGCTGATTACACACCTGGTTTTGGCACCGAATTGGTCACGGACTGAGGGACTTTGTCATTGATGAGTTCAACACATTCACTGGGAAAGAATCCAACCTGGAGAAAAACAGAAAGAGAAGATGGACTGTTATGATCTGAAGTGTTCAACCAACATCTCCCCTCAACTCCCCCTGAGTGATGCTCCCTGACATTATCCAGCATCAAATGACCAGCAGTCACTGGCAACTGCAGGTTCTGCTCTGCTGCCAGCACCCTGAGAGAGAACAATCTGAAAACCCCAGCCACAGCAAAGTCCTGGAGTGATTAACTTTGAATGTTAATTTGCAGTGCCCCTGCACTGACCTTGAACTCAGCATTTGTTCCTGCAGCCCCTCAAAGGCAGAAAGGCTGGAGAGCCCCTCTAAACCAGCCTAAGGGTTAAAGGCTGTGGGAAGGATCCTAATGTTTTCTTGGAGTAGGATGTGCCTGCAGACATTCCCATGCCACTCAAGAGGGGCTGCTGTATCTGGGGAGAAGTGAAATTATTTCCCTTTCCCTGTTCAAAGATTCAGGCTAAGCTGTGACCAGAGAGGAATTTGGCACTTCCCTCATCTCCACCTTCTCTCTTACTTCCCAGCATCTTTCTTTTTACTCTCATCCCAGGTGAAAGTCAGACCAGAGCAGGCCTTTGGTAACTTTAATCCATGGTCCATCTTTCCCCACCTTTTCTCTGTGTTGCTCAGCCAGCACAGCTCCTGTATTGTGAGATGGAGCTCAGGCACCAGCACCTCCCCAGACTCTCACCTGAGGCAGGGCAGGATTCCCTGTCCTGCTGTCAGGCCTGTGACTGGGACAGCTGGAAGCACCAAGTCTGCTCAAACACCACAGGAACATGAGGGAAAGAGCCAGAGGATGGCCCCAAGCTCATCCAAGCAGAACTGAGCCAGGACTGTGCCAGTCATGTTGGCACATCCATGAAATCCTCTGGAGGCACAGGGGCAGTCAGCACCAAGCCTGGCAAACACTCCCTCCTCTATTCATTCATCTTACACAATTCCCTTTTGTCTCCATGGAAAAAGATTGATCTCCTTCCTACTCCAAGTTGATTTTCACCCACCAACCTCCCACCAGTTTAGTGGCAGTGTCACATGTGGGGTGTCCAGACTGTATTCCAAATTCCCCAAAGGAAGCAACAGTTATCAGAGCCCACACCTTCCTCTTCCCACACCCCAACTTCCAGCACAGCAATGCTCTGCCCAAGCACAAGGACAAGCTGTCACCCATCATACAATGTCACAGACTTGAAATTAATTGTTGTCAGGACTCAGGAGCAGCACTCTGGGCCAGCAGCACTCTGGCTCTGAGCTGGGGTTCCCTGTAACTGGGACTGGCCTGGGCATCACAAGAGACTCACAGAACCCACCCAAAATCCAACATGAGCTAAGGCTGCACCTGCCACTGCCTCAGCTGGGTGTGCCAGGTCTGCAAGGACATGGTATCCTGGAGTTACAGAACACAGTGGGGAGTTTTGTGCAGTTTATAGACAGAAATGTGCCAACTAACATGAGAAAATGAGCAGAACAGCAGCATCACATATAGAGGCCCCTCCTCTGGCAGCTCATGGCTCAGGGACCTGCTCTGCTGGAAGATGCCAAGGAACAGCCTGAGTGGCATGGAGACTGAAGTGCTGGTGTTTAAACAGAATACTCTTCATGGTTTTACATCACAGAACTCCAGGATGGGTTGGGTTGGGTTGGAAGGGACCTTAGGGATCATCCCTAAGGATCCTTGCCAAGGGCAGGGACACCTTCCACTGTCCCAGGTTACTCCAATGTCCAACCTGGCCTTGGACACTCCCAGGGATCCAGGGGCAGCCACAGCTGCTCTGGGCACCCTGTGCCAGGGCCTCTCCACCCTCACAGGGAGGAATTTCCTCCTATTATCCAACCTAAATTTCCTTTTTTTCATTTAGAACCATTCCCCCATGTCCAGTTACATCGGCTCCTGATGCAAAGTCCCTCTCCACCTTCCTTGTAGCCCGCCCAGACACTGGAAGGTGCTCTGAGGTCTCCACACAACCTTCTCTTCTCTTCCCCAGGCTGAACTTTAACACTTCACTGTGGATGAGAGTCTCTGCTGGACATTTCCCATGTGAGAGATACAGGAGGCAACTTTTAATTTAGGAAAAATGCACAGATCCAGGGAAAGTCTCAGCCCACCACACAGACATCATCTGGGAAACTCCACAGCTGGAGTGAAGGAGTTTCTTCCATTTTCAGTAACTGCCCACATTGTCTGTGTAAATAAACCTGAAGTCCTGGGACCCCAACCTTCTATTATTCATCTAAATCTGGATCTAAACCCAACCCAGATCCCACACTGTTGAACATTTGATCAAATGCTGGACACAAAATCAAAACTCATCTGCCTTTGACTGCGAACACAGTATTTCTCCTGCTTCAGGATGCACTGTACAACACACTAACCAGGAATCTAGAAATGAAAGACCCTGGATGGTGATGTCACTGCTTCCAGATATCCCAGAACCTTTCCAAATCAAACATTCTACCTGCTCTCCATCTTTTTTGCCATGTTCACACCAATAACTACAATAGATTTTTAGGGGCAAAGAATTGTGCTGGCTCCCTCATGTTGACTCACTGCTAGAATTATTTACTTTTTCAGACTTACTTATTCTAACTCTTCTTGCAAGATCCCCAGGAGATCCTCATTGGGCTTATAATCCACAACTTGTGCCTCATGCCCACCCACTTAAAAGATGCTACTTCTCCTCCCATGGGAAGTTTTCCATGATTTTGTATAAATAAATTAGTTTAGTCCAAAAGTTAATCTCAACAGATGTAGCAAGGCACTATTAGAGCTTGAGCCAGGATTAAAGGATTTGGGAACACAGGAAAATTAATAGCCAGGGTAGTATATATTTAGATAAATGCAAGGTCATCTAAAGGTTAAATATATCACTAGAGACCTTCAGCAGAGGAGGAAGGCACAGGCTGCTGGTGCATGAGAACAGTTCTGCAACACCTACTACAGCTTTATCTTTTCACTCCTACAACAGTGGCTGCTAAAACTGGAGGACACAAGAGGCTTTAAAGGGAAAAGTCAGAGTAAGAATGGTAATTTTCAGTATGGAGAGGGAATGCAAACAAATGAGGAAGCACCTGCAACCTAAATGGCAAATGAAACATTGAGACATTTGGATTGTTTTTTTCGGTTTGACATAATCTACAGTGTGGATTTAATTTTAGTCAAAAAGTTTTCTCTTTTCCTTTTAAATCTGATGACAGTCTATCAAAACAGGGAAACCATAACTTTTTATGGCCTATTTGGCCTTCCTGAGGAGAATTTTCATCAAGTGACTACACAGAGAGCAGGACACCCTCAACTCATTCCCAAAGGAGCCCCTGCTGAGATGCTCTTTCACTTTAGGGCACTACTAACAGGAGGAACAGGATTATTACTCCTCTTATCCTGAGCTCCTGTTAGAGAGAGTTGAACACCTGTGATTAAATCAGCCCAGTCCCCCCTGGCTGCACACCCTGGTTTTGTCACCTCTCCAGCAGTGCAGGTTGTGGGGCAGCTCTCCACCTCAGGAAACTGTTCCCAAAAACCAGAATAATTCAGGACAACCAAAGGCAGTTATGCATCAAACAAGGGCCTGTCCCCAATGACTCAGCTCCCTGACACAGAGCTGATTGAAAAGACAAAGCATGAAGCAAAAGCAGAGCAGAACAAAGAGGGCTGAAGGCTGTTAGTGTGGAGGTGGCTGTAATTTAGGTAACAATCTTACAGAGAAAGCACTGACTCATACTGAGGGCATTGGAAGAGAAAAAGGCTTGAGGAAAAATGTCTTAAAAATCATTTTACTTTAAGCAAAGCAAATGCTAAGAAGCCTCGTGGGTTGTTTTGTTCACACAGGATTAGGTGTGTTGCAATGCAGTCATGAGCTCAGGTATGCAGAGAGCACAGGCACTGTGCCAGGGAAGTGTGATGGATACAAACCCAGTGAGTCATCCCTGAAGGACAGCTCTGGCTGGCAGGAACACTCTGACTTCCATGCTGAATCCAAGCTGCAGGTGCTTGCAGCCTGTCAGAGCCAGTTTTTGGCTCACATCTGCAGAGCTGCCTCCAGTTCCTCACCACAGCCCTCCCATTATCCCAAGGGATGCAGGACAGGCAGGAGTGAAGGCACTTCTGCCTGGGCACACACAGCTCACAGCTGCTTCAACTGCACAAAAGCAGGGGAGTTCCTTTAAGTCAAGAAGTAATTTTTTCCCCTTTCAGCAAAACAAGATCTTTTTTCCCTGTTCTTGCTTTCCTCCTATCAAGACATGATTTCTAAAGGAAGCTGTGGTTGGTTGATAAAATCCTGCTCCTTCCCTAACATGAAGCAAAAACCCAAGAAATAACAGGACAAGCTGTCCAAACATTTGGTGACAGGACCCCCTCCTTTTATCTGCCCTCAGAATCACAACTAGCTGGCAAGAGGGGCTCTGTTGATTTATTTTATTACTTTAAATGACTTGATCAACAGATTGCTATCATTGCAATGTTCCTAAACAGGAACAGAACTATTTGCCTCTAACAAATGCTTTAGAGGCTGCACAGCTTCATCTGTGCCTACACCTCTTGCTGTAACAACATTCTTCACCTACACACTCTTTTTGAGCATCCATCAAGGACACTTCTGCCTGTAACTCATCTCTACGTCTGGTGTAGCAACACCAGAGATAAAGTCCCTTTCTCTGAATTCTTACTGCTCATATCATCCCAAGACTTCATTCCATCAGGAAACGTACACTTTCTGTACATTTAGAACTCATGAGCTCTAAACTCAACACACAGTTTAAGACTTTGAGCAAACCCAGCTCCTGGAGCTGTGGGAACACAGAACTGCATCTCCATGGTGTGTGTGGCTGACACCTCCTCACACTGAGACTATTCCTCCTAGTCATTAAGGACACAAGATTATTCCACCCCTAATTTTCTGTTAAGCCAGAATATGGTGCTGCATTTCTGCAGCTGCTTGTATCTGTTGTGTCAGGAGCCTGACTGTGCAGGTACACAAAAAAACCCCTTTTCTGGCAGTTTGCTCATCACCATGTTTTTATGCTGGGAAAACACAACAGGATCGCTGTGATCTGAGAGGCACAAAACTGTGACAAACTGCAGAAGGGCTGCCTTGCTTCTGTGCCTTTAATCAGCACTGCTGTTCTCCAGACCTGGCCACAGTGTCAGCCACACTGAATAATGGGATCTACATCCCACACAGGGCTTCCAAATCCTGTGCAAAGTGCCCACACTCAGGCACATACCACAGAGTAGCTTTGTTTTGCTTTATTGATTCACTTGGAAGTTAATCATGGCATAGGCTGATCATTCCAAGCACTATTACAGCATTTAATTGATTGAGGGTTGGAACTGATGTCAGAGGTCCCTTCCACCCCAAGCCATTCTCTGATTCTGTGACAGTACAGCATATTCAGCTTTAAGGCTTCTAAGATTAGAACTCAAGTCCAGCAAAGGCACAACACAGTTCAGAAGCAGAGGTTTGTTCAAGTAGTACCAGCGTGTTGACTCTAGAAACAAATGAAACTTCAGAGCAGGTAGTCTATGTCCATGCTGCTCTGACTTTACAAAGGAGATCTCACCTGAACTCCCACACATGACACAAAAGCAACACAAACTGTTTCATGTGCCCTGGCTGAGCAGACAGCACTAGCATGGTGTAACTACACTGCATCCAGCTGGGATTGGGAGATCCAACCACTGAGCACTGACAACAGCCGGGCCACAGCCTACTCTGGCACACAAAGGGCTGTCAGGGAAAACCTGAGGAGCCTTGAGAAGACTTTCCATGCCAAATTACACAAGTGTCTGGTCAATCCTGATCCTCTGCAGAGCAAACTCCTCATCCCACCCACTCACAGACAGCAGCTGCAGATGGAAATCCCTGTGGCTGAAAGCAGCTGAAATGTGAGACAGCACAAGTCAGCCCCCCAACCCCCAGTGGCTCTGGGGTTTGCTTGGTTAAAAGAGAGTTTTAAAGCTGCCATTTCAACACACAAGGTTTGGTACCTAATCCCCAGGTATGCTTAGGACCTTTTGAAAATTCAGTCTCCAACTCTGTGCTGTGACATTTACAGGGACCAGCAACACTGACACCACACAGTGAACAGAGGCATGGGTGGGTAGCTTGTCTAAGTCAGCAGCACTGTTTCCTCAGCTGGAATTCTCCAAATCCTCTATGTTCTGCCTGGTCTGGTTTTAGCTACTGGAAGGAAGGGGATGATGTGAGTAACAGTGTCAGCTGCCTTGGAGGGGGTGCAGCACAAGCTTCCACTGCCATCAGGCCAGCTGTCCATCACAGGCACAGCCAGCCCTCCTTCCCGTGGTGAGGGAGGAAGCAAACTTCCAGTGGAGACCCTGATTATGCTCCAGCTCCAGCCCAGAGAAAAGGGGAGTCCCATGACACCAAGGCAGGGACACCCTGCTCGTCCCCTGAGCCAACCTGAGCAGGCACAGCTCCAGGAACACAGCACTGAGGTCCCTGCTTTTATTCCAGCCCCACTGCCATGGCTGTGCTGGTGCCTACCTGGAACCCGTGTTTTCCTCTCCACCACGAGGTCAGCTCCTTTGGTGGCATGTCGATGACAGACACGATGTCCCCCACCTGCAAAAGGTTGACAGCATCAGTCACAGCCAGGAGGAGAGCACAGTTCCAATAACCACAGTCTCAGCACTGCAAAAAACTGCACAGCTCTGGAGCAGCTGCACATCTGCCTCTGCAAAGCCGGGCTGGGAGGTGGAAGAGTTCCTGCACTATCCAGCACACAGGATGCAGCTGCTCCTGAGGAAAGGGCCTGAAGAACAGCAGCCTCCTGGGCAGGGCTACAGAAGGGTACTGGTTAAACTGTGGTGATGGTGTCAAGCACTTGGGAGAATCTGCTCCAGTAGCTGAACTGATTTTTACTGCCCTGCCCACGAGTCTGTAGGCACTGACATGTGTCTCCTTGCTCCCTCTCACAGCAGAGTGAAGAGCTGCCTTTGCAGCTCCCAAGCTGCCCCAGATGAGCTGCCCAGGGTTAGGAAGTGAACAGAGGAGAAATGGTGCTACAGCAACAGGATGGAAGATGGCCAAGGACATCAGACAGGCTTTCTGAAGCTTTGCTCATTCCCATAAAAATGTAGCACTGCAATAGTTCAAAAGGAAATCAGTATCATCAAAACTAAATTTGGCTTGGTTTGAATCAAGTTCTGTGTGGCCTCTATTACAAAAAACGAGAAGGGGCAGAATCTAAGTAAATACTACAGGTATTCCAGTTAGGTGGGCAAAAATTCATGCCAGTAATGCCCAACTTTCACCAGATACTTTACACTGATGGATCTCAAAGTGTTTTACAGAAAAGACAACACATCCCCAGTTTGCAGACAGGGATGACTGAGACGTGGGGAAATTACTTCCTCCAGGGAATAGTGAATCAAGAACAAAGCAAATGTCCATGAAGGAAACTGCTGCCACCACAGGAGCAGAGACACTGAGGATGTTTCTCAGAACTGGGAAGCAAACCCAGTCAGCTGCTTGTGCAACTGCCTACTAGAAATTTAGAATAATAAACACCGAGATAATTTGGGTTAGGGAACAGGACTCAGCATCATAAACCCCCGAGCCTGTTCTGTGTCAGTTCTGCTGTGGTGTCTCACTGCACACCCTTGGAAACTACATGTGCCTCAGTTTCCCTTCTGCACAGAGCAATATTTACAAGCAGGGAGTGTCATTTCTGTGCCCTCATAAGCTGACAAGCAGCCTGAATCCTGTGCTGCTTGGAGTCCAGCTCAGAGCTGCCATGCCCACACATCCCTCTGATCACACAGTTCTTTGGAGTTTACTAATCCTTGCCTCGATTTGAACATGAACAAACCCCTGGCAGCACCAGACTATCACTGTTATTTTTCCTTCCTGTGCTTCACACAAAGGATGTGATCACAAAGCTCCTCAGGGCACTGTTTTCCTTCACACGATTTGTAGAAACAGCACGGTTGCACAGGGCAACCACTGCTTTTTGGGTAAAACAGACAACTGCCAGACAACCAAAAAAAGCTTCCAGGGTCTGACCTGGAAATCATGGATGGGATGTGAAGCAGCCTGGGCTACTGGAAAGTGTCCCTGCCCATGGCAAGGGGTGGAATGGGATGGGTTTTAGGATCCCTCCCAAGCCAAACCATCCTGAGATTCAGGGATTTGCTCCACAGCAGCTCTTGCACTGAATTTTCAGAACAGTTTTAGCTCATTACTTGCCTTTTAAGCAATCCTTTGCCAGTCTGGTTCTTTACTTCTCATGGGAGCAGAAGCTCTTAAAAATGGTTATGCACAAGGACTTGCTCAGAGGAACCTGGGCAGTGTAACCGGGGCCAGGAGAAATTAAACTTGTGTCCAGACACACAAGGACGGTCACCCTGAACAGAAAACATGTGGGCTCTGCTCAGGGACAGCCCAGAGGAGCTGGCAGGAGCTGGTTCATTGCAAGATACTAATGCCAAGTAAAGCTGTATTTTAGAGATGACTGAACATCTGCCCATATCCAACTCACTGCAGATCGAATATTTAACTCAATCTTCCAAGCTTCACCTCACAAAACATTGTGGAAGTGTCTGGACGTATTCCTGATGGGCACACAAGCCCAGACAAACAGATCACACTCATTTGGAGCTGACAACAAGGAATGCAAGTGCTTTATTTACCTCAAAGGACAGTTCATCTGCTGCTTGAGCAATGTATCTCTTAATGACATGGGCAGCAGCAATAGCAGGGACATTAATGGATGATTCCTCATGGACCAGCAGGTGATTCCCCTTGTTATCAATCTGAAACAAAGAGCACAGGGGACTGTGAGGCAGCTGAGGACAAGTGAGGAGGCATTTTAGTGGTGCAAAGGCTTCAAGCTGATTGAGAGAGACAGCCCAGCCCTGGGCCCCAGGAGAGAGGGCACAGCACAGCCAGAACAGCTCACTGGGGGTTCCAGAAGGTCAGGTGTGCCTACCCAGAGGAGAGAAAGGCTGGCTTGGGGCAGCTCTGTGTACAAACAGTAACACACAGTGAGGGTCTGCACCTCCCTTTAACACCAAAGCATGGGGGCTTTCCATGGCAATACAGATGTGCTAAAAAATCCTCTACAAGGTGGAATTAATGCTCAAGGTACTGAGGAAAGGAGAAAATGCTGTCAACCCCAAAACCAGCGTCGCTTTCCATTTTCTCCCACCCTTTTATTTATTTTTTTAAAAAAAATGCACTCCCCCTTGCAATCATAGGCATACTTCCAAAACTCCTACATTTCTATGTAAAATTCTGTAGGATTCTCAGTGAGTCACAAAGGTTATTCTGCACTGCATGGGCACTGGGTTTGCTGTGATCTCCAGGCCTACTGTGTTGCTCTGAATCCTACATCTTATTTCTCTCTACAACCTCCCTTCGCTGCTTTCCAAGATTTTTCTCATCCCAACGGATTTCAGGGTGAGAAGGACATCAGTGGGGAAAACTGCAGGAAAACACACTCAATCCTTATCAGATCCATTTAAAAAAGGAGCTGCAAGTCTATTAATAGCTGTTTCTATTCCTGGTGTGCAGAGATGGAAAGCCACACGTCTGCAGGCAGCCTGAGCAGGGACAGCTGGACACTCCTCCAGCCTCCCCTGCCCTCATCCCCACTAAGGGCTATTGTTTAAAGGCTACAAGAACACTAAACCTGAAAGCAGAGCTGCAGCTGCAGTTCACAACACACAAACTGTGCCACTGCAGGCACAAGGCTGCCTCTGTCTGCAGGGGAGCACAAAGTATTTACTGGGTTTGGAGCTGCCACAGGGAAAAAGGACTAAAAAAGCCAAGAGAGCAAGGAAACACCTAACAGAGACAGGTGAGTTTTAGAAATGTGCCATACTTGCAGCATTGCCTTGGCAAAAATGAGAGCAGGAGTAAGTGAGCTTTGAAATAAGTGAGCCTTCTGCAAGCCATCCCTGGGAGATTCAGCCCTGAACCTGGCATTCCCAGGCAGCTCACTGGGACTGCCACCTCCTCTGTTTGTGAATATCAGCAGGACAATATGTTTCTGAGAGACAAAATCCAGGTAACAAGGAAAAAACTCTATATAATAATATATAATTTAATACTGGTTCTGATTCTGTGTGTCCTACACCTCCTACGTGCTGGTAACAGGGAATAAAGCTTTCAGGATAGGATTCCAGTGACACCAACAGGTCTGGAAAGAACAGGTGTGTGCCTGCTGTGTTTCCAAGGTCAGGACACAAGGAATACCCCAGGTTTGTGCTGTACCTCCATCCATGTGAGGGCAGGGCCACAGTTGATCTTGTTGCCTGCGATGTTGGAGAGCCGAGCCAGGTAAGCCATCAGCATCTGGGTGACCAGCTGGGACACAAACACACACACAATGGTCCTGTTAGTGCACCTGCCTTTGGAGAGCCTTCTGCAGGCTTGGGGAAGACCAGAAATCACCCACTGCCACAGGCAAGAGTTACAGATTTGTTCCCTTCTGCAAATAAATGCATTTATGTAGTTTGAAGGACAGCAAGCTACACGCAGGGTTATAATGGTTCCACCAAAAGAAAGGGTAAAGAAGCAGCTCTCTGTGAAAGTAATAATGTTATTATTATCATTTTGTAAGATTCATACAGATTTTCCTAACTTCCCTTGTCAAGACACCTAAAATCTAAGGCTTTGCCCTCATCATGGACACACACACACAAACAACTCGTGTCTTAGGGCCACCAAACACACCTGGGACCCTCTCAGTGAACAAACCCCGAGTGCCACTTCCACATGCCTGCAAAGCCTTAAGAATGCAGCACTCAGAGTGACCCCCTGGCCAAAGAGTAACATTTCAAGCAGTAGAAGAGGGGTTTAAAAATACACTTTGCCAGGTTCCATCTGTAACAGTAAACTGGTTTTTATTACAGAGAAGCCACTGAGGTCTTTCCAAAGTCTCACAGTGACAGTGGTATAAAGCAGCATTGTAGCCCACAATCTGTAGGACTGTTTAAAACATTGTTCTCCTCAAACATCTGTTCCGACGTGGCCAATTCAAAATAAAAAATATATGATGAGACACCCCACAGCTGCAGAGCAGCAGAGCTGTTCAGCATCTTCACATCCTCTGTGCTTGCAGACAGAATGCAGATTTTCAGGCTCTTGCTCTAAAGTCCAGTTAAATCAGTGGTACAAGTAAGGATGCAAGAGACAGGAATGCCTAAAATATAATTAAAAATAAACCAGGAATTCATTGTCCTGAATATTGCTGCTTCTGCTGAATTTAAATCCTCCTCAGAAATACCCTGTGTGAAGCCAAAGCAAGTGTTAAATCAGTCTCTCTGCTGAGTGCTAGGGCTGCATGATCAGCTCCTTGAATTCCATGGCAAACACCCTGTAAAATTTTAGGGAGTACTAATTTCAGTGTCCACATCCTCCAAAATGATGCAGCCAAGATTCACCTGCTGCTTTCCAAGAGATTTTTCTGGACATGAATAAATCTTTTGATTATTAGCAGTGAGAAGCTGAGGTAATTTCAGCTCATCATACTCTGGAGATAGTAAGCCAAGAAATGAGAAGTATCCCTTTGAGGAAAAAAAAAAACCCTCATTGAGGAAAAAGAGCTTTTTAAACACCATTTAAATAACACACTAATGCTCTTAAAAAACACTTCAGGAACACTCAGTTTAAAATGGGAGCCTAGCACTCCAAATGGGATTGCTCTTGCAGTGCAGCAGCCTCAGCATGATTCCCTAGGAATGTTGAGTTGTTAACACTAAGCCAGGAAATACCCACATCATTGACAAAGTTTCCAAAGACAAAACCAAATTCACATCCAAGGGACCACAGGACAGCTGCTTTCTTGACACTCAATTACCATTCCAGATTCAGGAGCTTAATTAATTTGTCTGAACTTGCAGGACATTTCCCTTTAGATCACTGAAATTAGGGGTGGAAAACGCTGACTTTATTTGTGGTAGCCAACTTCCAAATGTAACCCAGGCTGCATTAAAACTACTCTGTACTAGAAATACATGGAATTGCCGAGACTGGAAAAGACCTGTAAGGCCACCACTAAACTATGTCCCCTAGTGCCACATCCACACACTTGTGAACACTTCCAGGGATGGTGACTCCACCACTGCCCTGGGCAGCCCCTTCCAATGTTTGACAGCCCTTTCCACGAAGAAGTTGTCCCTGATATCCAACACACCTCCCCCAGAGGTCATTCCTTGAACGAATCCCGTGCCTGGGGGGTGCCCTGGGTGCCCCTTACCTCGGGGCTGTCCTTCAGGGCATCGGAGCGGGGCAGCTCTGCCAGCTGCGAGAAGCGGCGGTCGTAGATGCACAGGTGGAGGTGTTTGTCCAGCACCCGGAAATCCTCATAGCTCCTCTTCACGATCCAGCTCCTGCCCTGCACACACAAACACAGCCACACTGTCAGCAGCTCCTCAGCACTCAGGGTAGGAAAGGGAAATCCTTGCACAAATAGCACTTTCTCCTTGAAACATCTGAAAGCGATCGAAGTGCCTGAGTAACGTTTTCATGGTTTAATTAGCAGGTAACATTTTCATGTTTTAATTTGCAGCAGCCATTCATGCTCAAACCAGCTGTTAGTGGTCCTGTTTTAATTATTTAACCATGGGTTTGGATATGGCCCAGCAGCATGAGACCCATCCAGAGCTTTAACTTCCACCTGTTTTACAAGGATTTTGTAGCATTTTCCTACACGAGGTGTCCTTGCACAAATGTAAATCACCAAGTGGTTGTATAAACACCGTGAAATTAGATTCCAAACAGATAGAAGCGTATAAACCCAGAGATCTGAAGGCAGGATTGAAGCTTGCAAAATTTCTGCCAGGTGCCCCAGGCAAACTTTCAGCTGAATTAAGAAAACAATCCATGATGAACAACTCTAGCTGCAGATTTATTCCTGAGTGCATATCATTTCCCCAATTAAAATATAGACAAGATACAGACTGCTCCAGGGGACAAGGAAGGGACTGTGGCAGCACAGAACAGTTTGCTTTGTGAAGCTTTTAATATCTAATGATGACTTTTAAATGCTCCACGGCCTATTATGATCAATAAAAAATGTAATAATGCAGCAGTTTACAGGTCAAAGCACTTTATGAAGAGTCATTAATCACAGAATCCCAGAGTGGTTTGGGATAAAAGGGAACTTAAAGCCCATCCAGTCCCACCCTGCCAGCGGCACGGACGCCTTCCCTGTCCCAGTTTGCTCCAAGCCCCATCCAAGCTAGCCTTGGACCCTTCCAGGGATGTGGAGGGAACCAAGGAATCAGATTGCTGTGGGTTACACGGGCACTCAGAGGCAGTGCCAGGGACTGGAAGTGACACAGGGATGCCTGAAAGGGGAGCAGAAAGCAGAGGATGAGTGGGGTAAAGGGGACACAACAGGGGACAGAGCTCTAACTGCTGACCTGCTGTGCCTGGCTGGCAGGGCTCTGCCAGGTGCCCTTTCCCCTGGGATACAAAAGGCATGGCCTACTCTGAATTCCCAGTCATAATTCCTCTACACTGATGTATTTATCAGCAAAGTTCTAAGCATCAGTTTTTCATTAAGATGAAAGCCTGCGAGGCAATTGCAGATATAAACCCTCCAATCCAGCTACATCCTGTCCCAATGATTTAAGACAACTCCACACTGTGACTGTGTCCATAGACTCTGCTTTCAGTTCATGAGAAATCACCATATTTCACAATCCTACAAAGAGGCACTTACACAGGATAAATGATTTGGGATTTCCACATTATGTCATTTCACTTTTTGTCTATAGGAGAAAAACAAAACCAGGAGTGCAAGGCTAATTCTGTTCAGGGAGCTGTCAGCCTTCCCCATTTCTCCATCTTTTGCAATTAAGGGATTCTTGCTCTCTCACTGAGCTGCCAGTGTGACCTTCAAGGTTAAGTCACCAACGTAGGGAACAGCAGCCTGAGAAATCCCTGTGATCCTGGATCTGCCTCTGCCACCAAACCAGGCATTTCATTCCTACGTGACCACCCAAACAACAAAATGATCTGTCAAACGATCCTAAACCTGTCACTAATTCCATTATATTTCATTTTAAAGGCTGGCCTGTAGCTTTGCAGTCTGGTTGCCATCAATGAGGGCAGTAAGATTTAAAAGCAGCTGGGAGGCAGAGCTGGGTCAGCCCTGCTGTGCCAGGGTGTGCAGGATCCCACACCATCCCGGTCACAGGGCTGACAGCAGCAGGAAAAGGTGATGGATGAGCAGGGACAGCTTACCCCACACCAGCAGCAGTGTCTCTGGCCCCACAGGAGGCTCCTGGAGCAAGGGCAGGCAGCAGAGCTGGAGCACGGGCAGGGAACCGGGATCCTCGGCTCCTGCACCTCCAAACTGCAGCTCGCAGCTGCTAAGCAACCAGCAGAGCTCTCCCTGAGCTCTCCCATCCCTGAGCCATCCCTGAGCTATCCCTGAGCTCTCCCATCCCTGAGCCATCCCTGAGCTGTCCCTGCCAGCAGCCCAGGCTCCAGGAGAGGAATGCTGTAGGTTCCTGGAGGCCAAACCTCATCACCATCCCCAGGTCACTCAGCCTAGGATCATCAGGCTCTTGTACAAAAGGATCACAGGATGCTTCATGGAATCGTGGAATATCCTGAGTTGGACCCACCAGGATCATCCAGCCCAGCCCCTGGCCCTGCCCAGACCCCCCAACAACCCCACCCTGTCCATCCCTGGCAGCGCTGGCCAAAGGCTCCTGGAGCTCTGGCAGCCTCGGGGCCGTGCCCATTCCCTGGGGAGCCTGGGCAGTGCCAGCACCCTCTGGGAGAAGAACTTTTCCCTAAATCCAACTTAAACCTTCCCTGGCACAGCTCCAGCTGTTCCTTAGGTCCTGTCACTTCTCTCAGAAGAGCTCAGCACCTGTCCCTCCACTTTCTGGGAACAGGGCTGCCCATTCCTGTCTCACTCAGGGTGGCCATGCACAGAGCAGCATTTCAGGAACAATAACACACATCTCCTCCCAGCAGAATGTTATTCCAACATAAAGGGGGGTATTTACCAATATTCTACAATTTTAAGTCTGCCATAACTCATTTCAAAAAGCTCCCTTGCCTTAGGTTGGACTTCAAGTTGTATTAAGCAAAGGTTCTTGCAGATTTGGAGCCTGAGTGACAAATTTTTAAGCCACATTTACATGGGATGCAATTAACTTTACAGGAAGGAATCACTGCAGCAATCAAGGAAGGAACTGGACAATATTTAGTGCTTCCCCTTAGATCTCCAGCACAAACCACAGGAAAGCAAAGTCTGGATTCTCCCAGCCAGTCTCCCAGATAGCCACAGCCAAAGCAGCAGCAACAGCAGCAGCCTCATCCCAGATCCAAAGTACTACAAAGGTTTCCCTGTACCAATATAAAAATTGTACATCTTGCTCCCCTTTCCTGAAAATTCTCAAGTGCCAGAAAGGTTTGGCAAAAGGATTCTTTTTTAATTTAGAGAGTTAATAAAATATTAGACACAAGTAAGTGCCTGTTAAGTTGGTCTTGTGTTGTCAACTGTGTTTTATAGCAAAGCTCAACATTTCTGGTGCTTCAGGTACTCAACATCCATATGGTAAAAATGTCTTCTTCATGTTTTTAATGATTTTCATAAACTGTTGCTCAAATAAATTTTTGATCAGCCTCTAATTTTCTAATTCAATAATTACTTTTCATTTCCTTAATTAGTAATGGTCCTGATTTACAGAATCACAAGCTTAAATCCCATTCACTTCAGTGGGACATAAGAGGTGAAGTTAAGCAGAAAGTGATTTGCCAGATTCAGACTTTCAACCACAAACCTGGCTGCGACAAAGTTCTTTAAAATAAAAAATCAAATATCAAGTGAAGATTTCAATAATGCCATTAAATAGTTTCAGAATATTTAAAAGGAAAAATTGACCACTGACTTAAAAACAAGTTCCTCTTGAAAAAAAAAAAATCAATGTATTTTTTGAAATTGCTTTTTACAGAAACATTCACAATGAAAAGCATCATGAAGAATCTAGAATTTCTCACAAAATGGAAAAACTGTTCTCATCCCTACTCTTTTTCCATCCAGGTCTGTTCTCCCTCGCTCTGCTGGGTAGGATTAAATGTACGATGAGAGCCTGGTGAGATTTCAGCCTCTGCACAGAGCCCCTGATCTTTTTCCGATTATCAAAGCAAGGAGAAATGTCATGCTAAAGAAATGATTGGAGACTGCTGAACTGATGATTTAATTTCCAGTGAGCCAGAGAGCTGAACCCTCCCTCAGTGGCACCACCACTGCCAGATCACAGATCAGAGACGCTCCCGGGCTTCACTTGGCACGGGAGGAGATGGGGAGGGACAGGGATCCAGAGCCCAGCTCCACAAGGAGTATTTTTAGCTCTGCTGATCAAATGGCCTGCGGAGGGCAATGAGCAGCCACAGCCTGGAGTAGTTTCCTACTCCCTTAAGCTCAGCTCAATCCTTTGGCACTTGAGCAGCAGTGTCACTCCCATTCCCATTTTTCCCAAGCCCATCCTGATTCCTGCAGCTCAGTGATGGCTTCATTACCAACAGACAGACATTACCCCCTGCAAATCTGAGAGGAAGCAATTTTAAACCACTCCCTACATTTTCATTCCCACAGTCAAAGCCCACTTTGCTCCATCATCCCTTAAACTCTTCAATTATCAGCACAAGAATCGTGCTCGTTTCTAACTGGGGTTCCCCTAAGTCCAGGCCAGTTCCACACTGGAATATTTGTATGTTTAACTGTTTCCACTCAGCATCTGGCAGAAAACTCTTCCTGCTGTGCCCTGAGCAACACCCAGCCTGCAAGAGAGGTCCAGCTGCTGCCAGGATTTGTGGTACCCTCCATTCACAAAACTTACATGCTAGAATTTTGTATTAAAGATGTACAGATCTTCTTGCTACATAAGAAAAACTCCTGTTTTCAGCTGGATCTGTCTCCATGTCAGCAGGCAGGACACCATCCTGTCCATCAATCCCTCTCCAAGCCAGCCAGGCTGCCACTGAGCTCCACACACACAACCTTCCTGCCCCAAAGTCTGACTGGGTTTGCTCTACAGCACTTAGGATTTATTTATTTTAAGACAGGGATAGACCTTTCTCTTCTGGTTCAAATGCTTATTTCCTCAGAGAGAACACATGGATGCTCTCCTGAACCTTGCAGCCCACATGGAGAGCAAGAGCAGAAAATGAGATGAAAGTATAAGGCAAAAGTCACTTCAGTTTGACCCCTCAGTAAGAAAACACCACAGATTAAATGGCTGGAAAAGCAGCAGCATCCAGCAGGGCAGGTTAACTCTGCCATGGTGACTCTTACAGCTGTCTGGGGCTCGGGCTCTGTATGTTATTCCAGCCTGACCCTTCAGCCCTTTCTGTTTTAAGTCACAGCAGAAAATGGTTTAGAGATTTAGTCAAAACAGAAAGCAAGATGGATAAAATCCATCCCGGGGAGTTCACCCAGGAAGTGTTTTTAGCTGGTGCCTTAGGTCGCTTTATCTACACTTACATTTGTTTACCAAAGTGACTCCACAGCTTCTGGTGTGTTATTCTAACTTGAAGGAAATGATAAATCATTAAAACTTAAAGGGAGCTTGCACTAAGGCAACATAAAAGCACTTTATTTCTGAATGAAACACTAAAACTTGAGCACTCCACCTGGAATCACAGCTCAAGGACATGAGGGAGGAACAAGCACAAGATGGAGGGAAAATACAAATGGACAGAGCACAAAGCAGAGGAGAAAATTTGGTATATTTATGTGGTGAACCCTTATTAGCCTTATTCCACAGCATAAATTAACCTCTCAGCATTAATTATCAGTTTATTATCAATTAATTGCAGTCACTAGGAAAAAAATATTTTAATGGAAACCACTGCAGCTTTTCTCCCCTAAAAATTAGACTTCATTGTGCTGCTGGATTCCAATTACAGATAGGAGCCTCCAAAGCACACACGTGGGGACACAGGGCTGGGTCTGAGGGACAGCAGTGTCATCCTGTCTGTCCTCACTGTTTGGGAAATCACCCCTCAGGTGTGTGTGGTTGTCTGGGGGAGAAGGGGACACCAGCCACGAGCCCCAGTGGTTCCTGTGTCCCTGAGAGGAACAGCTTTTCCAGGAGTAAATAAACACCTGGCTCAGGCTTTGGGGGCGAGTGCTGTTGTACAGGTACAGAAGAGTAAGAGCCCAGCAAGACAACCCAACACAAACAGAGTACCTGAAACCCTAAGAACCAATTTTCCTCCCAGAACCAGCCCATTTCTGAATGGCAGCCTGACAGACCTTGAACTCGACCCAGGATTTACAGCCCTTGACATGTGAGTGACATCCCTGCTCTCCTGCCATGCTGTAATTTAAACACTTCCATATCCATCATCTCTTTAGCAAAATTCCACCATGGAGCAGCATGTCAGGGGTGAGGGGAGGGCGGGCACAGCGTGGGGGGCTGCTTTTCTGCACTTCAGAAAATTACAGTCGTGACAAGAGAGCTTGGAGCCACAAACGAAACCTTTCAGAGCCACAGAGGAGAGCTCAGGGAAGGGAGCTGAAATTCCACCATCCTCCAGGTAGCAGGGCAGTGAGGGAGTGTATGTACAGCTACAAATGACTGTATGGACCTTGCAGGCATTAAACACAACTCCCTCCTTACCCCACAGCCCAAATGTGCCACAAACTGCTCTGCACTCAACCACAGGGGAAAATTCCATCAAAGCCAGCAGCCATGACTGGCCTTCAGAGCAAAACAAACAAACAACCTTTAAAATTACTTGCCTGAGGTTGTTAAAACAAAAGAAATCCCAGGATGGCTTGGGTTGGGAGGAATCTTAAACCCCATCCATGGGCAGGGACACCTCCCACTGTCCCAGGCTGCTCCGAGCCCAAACGTCCAACCTGGCCTTGGGCACTGCCAGGGATCCAGGGGCAGCCACAGCTGCTCTGGGCACCCTGTGCCAGGGCCTGCCCACCCCAACAGGGAGGAATTCCTTCCCAATAGTCCATCTCTGCCTGCCCTCCAGCAGTGGGAAGCCATTCCCCCATTTTCCTAGTTCCGAAAGCTTCCTGAATTCCTTGCCTGAGGTCACCTACAGCATCAGCAGCTTTGAATTTTCTTAAATCTCATTTTCAGGCAGATGATGACATCAAACAGCTGACTTGTGTATATGTACATATGTGTGTGTATACATACATATAAACATATATGTATATATATATATTTGATCAGAGCACAGAAGCATGTTCTTGTAAACACAAACTACCAGAGAGAAAAGAGCTTTTTTGTAGGTCCAAACCCAAAAAACTGTTTGAACACCCCCCATGACCCCGTTAGGACTGCTATGCCACAGGCCAGACATCCATCACATCATTTACAAACAACAGGCACTCAGGAGCACAGAAATAACAAAACCCTGCTGTATCTGCCACTGCTCCCTTCCAGCCCCATTCATCCTGACACCCCAGAATGAAGCAACACTATCAGTGCTTGGAAAATATCACTAGGGATAAGAAATGCCTCTGGGCAAGGTTAGAGATAAAAACCATGAGTATTTCCAGGGAAAAGATCTGCAAGCAGGGGTGTTAGAGATGCAGCTGATCAAGCTTCAAGGACAGAGGTTGGAAGGGTGAAACATTATTTAGAAAGCACAAGAAACAGAAGCAGTTATGGGGAGGTTTTGTGAACAAAGCTGGAGTCAAAATGGAAAATCAGCTGCTTTTCTGGCAGCTGCAGCCATCAGTTTTATGAACAAAGAGTCAAAAGTGGTGCCAAGACCCAGGAGATTAAATATTTAAGACAGACCATCTTCAATATCTAATATCCCTGATGGGGGCTTTTCGAAACATAAACCACAAGGTTTGAAATAAAGGCACAGTTTTTAACCCACAGATGAGTTTAAAATGTACCATTTAGAAAATAGAAAGTCCTGATCTGTCAAAACCTGAGCCCTTGGTGACAAACCAGCTCTACAGTGTTGGAAAATACAGTCTGTGTTTATTTCTGATGCCTTCATCCCCCAGCCTGTGGCACATCTTCAGAGTGACACAACTCAGAGTGACAATGAACACCTGCTCCATACATTTTAACAAACTTGGGGCCCAAACCTGCTCTGTAACTCTGGGAAAGCACCCACAATTTAAGGAACAAGCTCAAATCGGATTCCCCCTGAGAATTCTGTGATTTGACTACTCTAAACAAAACCTATTTTTAATCTATCATGCAGTCAGGCAAAGCACCTCCATTTACTGAGTGCAACAGTGGCACTCTCAGCCCTCTCATCACCCCGACAGCTCAGTTACAAATTATCTTCAGAGTATCAGTTTAACAATCCATGTGCACTCAGGGTAACTGGTAGGAGAGAACTTCAGAAATTGATGTGATTGTTTATTTTGCCACCTGACTGTGCCAGTAAATATTTGCTACCAACAGGGAAGATGATGCATCTTTGATTTACCACTAAAGTATCTCTAGGACAAGACGCCCTAAGGAGGGCTCGGTTGGATATTAAGTTGAATTTTTTTAATGGAAAAGATTGTCATGCCCTGGCAGAGGCTGCCCAGAGCAGTGGTGGGTGGAGTCACAGTCCCTGGAAGAGCTAAAAAAACCATGTTGATGTGGCACTTGGGGACAGGGATTGGTGGTGGCTTGGCAGTGCTGTGGCAGAGGTTAAACTCCATGATTTTGGAGGTCCTTTCCACCCTAAATGACTCCATAAGTCAATGATTCTGCCTTTACACACACATTGTTTATTATGATGTGGTTTCCATGCCTTGACAGAGCCTTTTTGAAACCATCCTTTCCTGACCCGCCTGCTCTGCATTTTATGTGCAGCTAATCTGTTATTTGGAAGTGCAGATGCTGTTCCAAGGTCTGTGAACTTCACCTACCCTGAGGCTGAGCATCCCAACTGCTCACCTGTCTGCTGCTGCAGCTTCCTCAGCCTCCTACACCCAGCATCACCTGCTGACCAGAGCAGCTTTGCAGCTTGCAGAGGATGGGAGTGGATAAAACAGTTTTAGATTTTTCATCCCAGCAGCCTGTCACCTTCCCGAGGTAAACAGATATTGAAAATGTGTGCACGGCAAACCTTCCCATAAGGAACAAACATCAAGGCAGGAAAGAACACCCACCACAATCCTCCTCTCATTCTGGACTTGAACCAAGCCCTGCTCTTGGACAAGTTGTAAAACAAGTGAATTGTAGGCAAAGGGCTCCTCTGCAAAGCATCTGCACTGCTCAGTTGTGGGGACAACTTGGTGTCTCATCAGAACAGCCCAAGTGTCCCCTTCAATTTGTGGCCGGGCCCAGCCTTGTCTCCAAAGCACCACATGAGGGTCAGGATCCCTGCCAAGGTCCATCACAGTCCCCACGGCTTTCTGCAGTGACTCTCACTGCCAGAGCCCAGAGCACAGTCTGGGCACAAGCACAGATCTCTAATTCTGGGCTTGTTTTCTGTCTGAAGGCAAAGGACACGACATTAACAAACGATCCTGGAATTGTGAGAGCCTCTGCTGCTCACCAAAACCCTTTCAGGACAGCACTTCCATGTGATACTGCACTTTATCCTAACAAAGGATCTTCCCTCTCATCATCCCTCCCTAGAGCAGGGCCTGGCCCTTCACTTCAGCTGGGGGGTTTCCATCAGGGAATGCCAACTGAAGTTGTTCTGTATCGCTCACATTCCCTCTGACCAAGAACTGCCCAGCAGCTCAGCCTCACGAAGCTCTGATGAACAGGGAGGCTCTTGTCTTGAGGAGGTCATTTCCAGATACCCTCTTTCCCCAGCAAAACCGACTCTTAAATAAACTCCTGAGCCTATCTCCACTGGAGCTTGAGCACAGAAAGCCTCTGTACTTGGCATGCTCAGGGGACAGCTTGAAGTGCACCTACACTTGCACCTGCTGAAAAAATGTGCTTTAGCACCAACAGCTCCACAACAATTTTTATTTCTGCAATGTCATAAATATATTATAAATTAATTATTCCATTCAAAATCCACACACAGCTACAACCCTGGTTTTGCATCTCGTGCATCCAAAGTTAAGAAAACAAAAGAGCTGACCCCATTTCTGTCACAATACACAATACATGTTTAAATAATTAAATAGAGAAGAAAAAATCTGAAGAGAGCCATGAATGGAGCAATTAAAGAACAAAGTTTAAGGGTGACAGTAATTTTTCATGTCTCGTGAGCAGTGGATGTATCTCCACAGCAGAGCAGTGATGTGCCCTGGCTGAGGCTGAAGGACCAGCCCCATCAGCAGGGAAGGGAACCCCAGAGCCCCAGGACACACAGGTGCAGCTGGGACAGGGCAGTGTGCTCCTGGATGGACAAAAATCCCTTTTGCCTCAAACTGGCACTGCCATGGTGACATGTCCAAACTGGCACTGCCATGGTGACATGTCCAAACTGGCACTGCCATGGTGACATGTCCAAACAGGACAAGGGGAAACGGCCTCAAGCTGTGCCAGGGGAGGTTTGGGTTGGACACCAATTTCTTCCTGGAAATTTGGAAGGGGCTGCCCAGGGAGGTTCCTGGGTGTCCAAGGAAGGGCTGGATGTGGCACGCAGTGCTCTGGGCTGGGGACAAGGTGGGGATCAGCCACAGGGTGGACTCGATGGTCTGGGAGGGCTTTTCCAACCTCAAGGACTCCATGACTCTGTGTGAGAATTAAGGATCACAGGCCAAAACCCCAGGCTGAGCAAAGGGTATGGTGAATCTGCTTTAAGGACACAGCAGACCCCAGTGTTAATCCTGCTGGATGGGAGTGCTGCCCTACCCAATTCTGCAGGAAAACTGAACACCAGCCAGTCAAACCCTTGTACTTAATAACTACTATCCCAATTACTAAATGAATTTATCCTTTAGTGTTACCATGCCAGCTCCAGAGTAATAGATGCTAATTAAGCAGTTCAGATGTAATTCAACCCCTATAGATGGCAGTTTACTTCCCCAAAGCCTGGAACAGAGCCAAGTGTTTCAAAGCCCCTTCACCTTGGCTTTGGGATCTCCTGAGGTCTGAGCACAGCCCAGCAGCACCCTGCAGGCTGCCTTCCAGCTCCAGGCATTCTTGATTAACTCTCATTCCCACTGTCACTTCATTTTTATTTACTGCTGCTGGGAACAGGAGGCACGTAGTGTGTGACCCCAGCTCCACTGGAGCACAGCATGTGGAGTGATGGATTAGCAGGGTGGAAACAAGGAATTCTGCTGCTTTCTTTTGCCTAATGTGAAACAGCCCTCAACACCCGAGAAAAGCTTAGGACAGAGGTTTCAACATGTGTGAACATCTGGAAGGATGGGGTAGAAATATCCAAGCCAGAAAGGCCAGTGAGCAGGTTTTGAAAAGGTTTTGTGGATTTACAAAATACCCAGGATTTGTTACCCAGAGAAGCTGTGGCTGCCCCATCCCAAGATGGGCTTGGAACAACCTGGCCTAGTGGAAGGTGTCCCTGCCCATGGCAGGGGGTGGAACTGGATGGGCTTTAAGTTCTTTTCCAACTCAAACATTCCATGATTCCTTCTCCAAACACCTGCACACGTGAGGCACCAAACTCGTGGACAACCTGTCAGTGGAAGTTTCATTTCCTCGGTCCTCTTCAGGCAAGTGGTGCCAAGAGGCAGAAAAGAAGAACAGAAAACAAGGCAGGGGAAAGGTCATGATGGTGACCAGAATTTTAATGCATCTGAAAGCAGAGCAGCTTTTCTGAGCCCTGAGCACACACAGCCTGGCCCTGACCAAGGGGTGAGGACACACAGATAGGGACAGGAGGCTGCATCATGGGAAAATTTACTGTTTAATAAAAGCACCCATTAACTGCTTTTGTTTTGTTTAATAAAATCTTAAATCAAGGCAGAAAATCCTATATAAACATGGAAAAGGATGTTAACACACATTCTGAAAACAGATTTTGCACTGGGTAGGATCCACCTGGATGCTCCAGATAGATAAATCCCTTTAATAAAGACATGAAAGCTTTCCCCTCTCTGTATTTCTATATGTATATAAAGCACACAGAAGAATATCTGTGAGTTGGAATCTGTCCTTCAGTCATCTGTTTAAAGAGCTTCTCACAGGAGCAAAGTAGCACTTACTCAGTTCCTGTTTTTCAGTTGTTTGAGTTTTAATCACAAACTATTAATAAAGAAGACAAAGAATCCAACTAGATTTTGAATGTTTGACTCAAAAATCCTCCTGTAAGCAATTTGTGGTTCCAGCCTGGACTATCCCAGGCAGCCAGAACCAGCAAACCACACTTGAGACGTTGCTCCTCTGACTCAGACATGGCCCCTGTGGGATCTTCCACTCTCTCCCCTACAAACCACCCGGGATGGGGAGTCCTGCCTGCTCTTCCTCCTTGGAGCCTGCTTTTCCTGGCCTCCCCCCTGTGCCTTGAACACTCCTTACTGCACAGGGAATGTGGGATGGGGATGCCTTCAGAGCTTGGCAAATCCTGCTCTCCAAGCAGAAGGTGCCCAGCTCGAATCTCCTGCAGGGCAGAGCTGGTACAAATGGCTGAGGTTTGGGGCAATATCTTCTTGTGGTGCACCAGGGACCTGATTCCATCCATCAGAGCAAACACAGCCCCTGCTGGAAGGAAGAACGGGAACAGGGCACAGCACTGGGCATCCTGTGCCACAGGAACAGCTCCTGCCAGCCTGAAAATGGGAGCAGGAAAATGGAGAAAACCCTGCTTGGACCACAAGAATTCCTGCTCTGGGAACAGCCTTAGAAATGTACCAGTGCTGGAGCAGAAAAAGGCTTCCTTTGCTGGCATTATGGCCCGGGAGGCAGGAGCAGGAAAGGTGCTGTGGCTGGGCTGGCATCACAGCAGCCAGCCCTGTTTAATCCCTGAGACTGTGTCAGCCTGGCTCGTGCTTGTGCAGTCTGACATCCCTGCTGAGCAGTGCCTGTCACTCCTGTCCCAACAATTCACCTGTGAGCACAGACATGAGCAGCCAAAGCCTCAGGAAAGGCTGGAGGTTACAGCCCCCCTCAGAACATGAACATCTCCATACACAGTCCTTGTTCTCTCCCTGCCACTCCAAGTGTCACCAAAAATGATGCTTGAGGTGTTCAAACACCACAAATTTCACATTGTAAACAGCATTTACAAGTTTCTTTCATTTTTCTTAACAAAGCTGAGACTGGGAACTCTTCTGTTGTAATATTTAAGTAAGTACACAGGGAGTTGCTGTAATGTCACACAAACAAACCCCAAAACATCCAAAAGGCACATTTCCAGCTTTCCTTACTAATTGACTGGATTAACCCATTCCAGCCTTTTTTTTTGCAGGCTCTGAATTGTGCTGATTTAATCTCCAAACACAAAGTAACCTCTTTTAAATGTGGTTCAGACTGTGTAAATTCTTTGTTTATCCCTGTGGAAACTCCCAAGGATTGCAAACACTGTCCAAGGACTTGCACAGGAGCAGGTACTTTCACAAATTCCTCAGGGGTCTCAGCCATCCCCTGTGCTCCTTCAGGAACCACAGGGATTCCCAATTACTGTCTCTAGGTTAGAGGGTTCACAGGTACAGTCCTCACACCACCCTTCCAGGACTTGACCCTTTTATTTTGATAATATCACTCTTTTCACAGAAGTCCTGAAATCCATCTTCTAGAAATGCAAGTTCAGTGCAATCTTACTTGGAAAAAAAAAGGAAAATCCACCTGAATTGCTGAAAAAAAACCAAAAACCCAAACCAAACCCTCACATCATTGTCTCTTCCCAATTGGATTTAAGTCCCTCCCTTTATCATTCCCTAGTTTTCACATTTAAATTTGTCCAAAGGAATCAAAAGAAGAATTCTATCTCTCCTCTTTTCTGAAACAGCTCTCAATATATTCCCACTTCTTCTTAAGAGCTCATAAACTGGATTAATTTTTTTAGGTTTTTAAGTAGAAGAAAAGCTGAGCAGAGACTTAACCCCTCCTCTGAACCTTGCACAAAGCCTGGATTTCACAAGCTGACTTGCAGCACAAATACACCTCCCAAAGAATGCTTTTCCAAACCTTATCTGGGAAGGTTTTGCAAAATAGGCATCAAGCACTAATTCTCTTTACACCACTAAAATGATACTTACAGCTGGGAAGGAGTGGGATAGAATTCCCTCAGTGTAAGTAGCTGTGTCCTGCCAAACCCTGCTAAGGCTGAGCTGGATGATTGAAATATCTGCTGCTGCAAAGCTTTGCTTTGCTGCCTGCTCCAGAGGGAATGGCACAGTGAATGCCATTTGAGGAGCCACAGCACAGTGGGGGTCTGCACAGCCCAGACTGGGCAAGGCCCAGCACTGACCCCCAAACCCAGGGGTTAACTGATTTTTCTAAGTCTGGAATCAAAAGCTGCCAGGATGGCAACTCCCTCACTCTTTGCTATTTGCTTCTGCAACAAACCACAGCAATTTAGAGCTTTTACATTTATGGGTCCAGCCTCCCTAGCAGAGTTGCCCGTGTCCATCTGAGCAATCCAGGACATAGCTCAGGCTGCTGCAGTGCCTGAGCACCAGTGCTGGAAGCACATCCAAAGGGTGAGGAAAGCCAAATTTGGTTTTCAGGCTTTTTTCCTCCCTCCTTCAATATTTTTGGCCTGATCCAGATGCACCCTGCCAAACTCTGTCCCCACTGCACCATCACTCCATGAGCTATTTCACACCTCCCATTCCATTCTCCTGAGGAGCCAACTCCACTCAGACACTGCTGGTGTCCAATGTGGGATGGAATGGAATCTTTCCCAGGACATGGGAGAGGCCACGGGGTGGCAGGGGTGAAGTTTCTCCATGGCAGAAATGATGCTCAGCTGTGCAGTTCCTCCCATACCTTCCTGGTCATTGGATCCAAATGTCACAAATTTCTCAGCTTTCTATGGATCTGAGAGACAGGGACATGGAGTAATGTGGGAGAGGGTGATCACAGGCTTGGGGAAGGGAGAAGCTCCAGCTAGCCAGGGGGAGTGTTTTATAACAGAAGAAAAATAGAAAAAAAAAAAAAAAAAAAAAAAAAGAAAAAAAAAAAGAAAAAGAAAGAAAAAAAAAAAAAAAAA
>VZRH01001144.1:6170-19317 GCA_013397555.1 Urocynchramus pylzowi | reverse complement strand
TAAAGGGAAAGGGAAAGGGAAAGGGAAAGGGAAAGGGAAAGGGAAAGGGAAAGGGAAAGGGAAAGGGAATTTCTTAGGAGCTGGGCCTGGTGCACAGTGGCTACAAAGGAGCAATTCCCTTTGCCAAGGCTCAGAATTCCCCCCATTGTCCCCACACAGATGAAATCCATGCCTGTACCCTCAGACATCCCTGCAAAGCACTGGAGAGTGGGAACAAGGCCCCAGAGGAGCAAGGTTAGGCCTCACCTCCATTGTGCCCTATTCCAGCTCTTTGCTGCTCCTGGGCCTCCCTCCTGCACAGGGGTACTCTGCAGGTTTGGGACACAATTATACCTGAGGCCACCCTGTGAATCTCTGGAGGTGTCAGCCAGGTGGGGGAAGGATCAGAAGTGATGTGCTCTGGAGCTAGTGAAAAACTGCCATGTTCTCCAGGCTCACCTGCAACAGCCAGGGAATAATCCAGGGCTCATCCCTGCACTGACCACTGCAAATGTACCCCAAATGTGAGGGCTCAAAACACACTGAAATTCCAATTTCCTACAGTCCCCTGAAAGTCCCTTTGCCAGGCACGGCCCTGCCTGTGGCTGGGACAGACATGTGCCCACCCCCAGGGTTTGCTGTGCTGCCTGTCAGCCCAGGCTGCTTGGCTGGGAAATGCTGCTTTTGTGCCAGACTGGCTCCAGGGGGTTACAACAGTCCCAAAAAATGCCAAAACAGAGATGTCCACTTGGAGCCTCTCTTCCCTCTCCCAAGAGCCCATTCATAAACGTACAGGAACGTGTGAAAGCTGCCCACAGACAGGAATTCCTGCTGGAATTAACACTGCTGGAGCTCAGCCTGCCCAGGCTCCATCTCCAGAACAGGGCAAGAGGCTCTGCTCCTCGAGATGTGGGATGCTCTGCTCCTCAGGATGCAGGATGCTCTGTTCCCCAGCTCTCACAACACCCCACTCTGAGCACAGAGCTGAGGCAGCAGAGCAGGGACCCTGCAAATTCACCCCCTGTCAGTGTGCACTCACTGGTGAGACAGATGCTCTGGGGGTGCTGAGGTGAATCATGGAAAGAGCTCTGTCCTGACCCAGGAAAACAACCCAGCACAGGCAGTAACTCCACACTGAACCTGCCAGCAGCCTGCATCTCCCACAGAGGGTGACTCACCGAGCATACTACAACACACCCATTAGGTAGCATTTTACAAAGGCACACAGATCAGCAGATGAAGAATTCGTGGGACAGAGCAGCAGATTCCTCTGCCCAAAGCATCCTGAGAAGAGAATTCCACACATTTCACACCAGGTGTCTGGGAGCAGATCAAGACTCCTGACAGCACACTGGTAACAAACCACTGGCTGGGATTCTCCCTGGTGGGGTCACTGGTGTGTCCAGGTGTCCGTGCTCCCCCCAAAGTGACCTCAGCCTGGACACACCCACTCCTGTCTCTGGGCTCATCCCTGGGCATCAGTGAGGATTATTTGCTTCACACTCTACTTTTTCTCCCCCCAATCCTTCTCTTCTCCTAAAACGTGCTGGTGGCAGCACCACAGGCAGCAGCCCTGGGAGCGAGCCAGGGAACAGGTGGAAAACCCCAGACACACCACAGGGAAGCATCACATCCCAACATTCTGGAGCTGTGTGGCAAAGAGAATGAAACCCAGGCTGGGGAGAGAAAACAGAGCATTTACCTGACAGGAGATCTGCACCAGGTACACCAGCTCCTTGGACTCACAGCCATTCCTCGTCACTTCGTTCTGTTCCTCCGGGAGCGAGAGCTGCAGCGAGGGAGGGGAGGGAGAGAAGAGAGAGGAGCAGGTGAGTGAGGGGGACAAACCGGGCACAGCGCGGCACACCGAGCTCAGCATCCACGGCAGCTCGCTCCCACACACGCTGACTCTCAGGGAATCAGGGAAGGGCTTGTCTGGCTGGAGCTGCCACAGGGGAGACACTCGGCACACACAGAGCCTGCAATGCCACCGGATTCTGGAACCTCACCTGACAGGTTAAAAATAAAAATACGGTTCAAAAATAAAACAGGTATGGGGAGGCAAATGGTTTGAGGCAGGAATTAAACCCTCCAGCTTAGAAGTCTGCAAAATTAATTGTTCACTGAAAATATCTCTATAAATATTCATGGATAGTGAATATAGAACAGTGCTCCTCTCTACCCCTTCCCCACATTTTTTTATTTTTTTATTTTATACATTCAGGCAGACATGAGATAATAAAACATATCTCCCAATTTCAGTGCTGTCAAGCAATTCACTCTAGCAGAGTTTTACGGCACCATTCATCACACCCAGAGTCGTTAACTGCATCATCAGGATGTGTTTGTGTGAGACAGTGAGGAGACATTCCTGAACATGGACCGAGCCTGGAGCATCCCACTTCTGGCCCTGTTATCCCACTAAAATGGCTTATGTTTAATGATCTTCTCTGAGAGCAGAAATTACAAATACTCCTAAGCAAGTTAAGACTGTTTGCAAAGCAAACAAATAAAGGAAATGTGTACATAAAACTTAAAAGGCCATTAAAAAATCCTAATTAGCCAAGAGCAAAAAAAAATCCTGAAACAAATGAAAGCAGAAATGAAAAAAGACTGAGGAGAAGAATCCCAAGTTGCTGTATGTAAGGAATGTAAGCAAGTGAAAATCAGAAGTGGGTAGTGAGAGACACCTCATGAAAGAGGGACAAAGAAGGCAAAGTTCTCTCCATACAAATGACCATGACACCTGGAATTTATTTAACTTTGTTCTGCCAGAATCTCCCTTCTCTCCGGAGGGAAGTCCACCACACACAGATTCAGCCCTTTCCCTCCACCAACCCAACTCCTGGAATTCTAACCTCTTTCCTGATGGCTATAGACAGCTAATTAACAACACTCCTGGACCAAAGAAGGTCTTTGGATTTGTACAATTTATTACCAGGTATGCTGCTGCCATTAATGTGATTAAACACAACCATTGCTTCTGTATTGCCCTTTCCCTCCACCTCTGTCATCATTCTTTGTATCAAATGTCACATCCAAAGTGCTACTGAGTTTTGAAACTACAGCCAAAGGAAACCCAAAGCATGCAGTAAAGGAAGGCTCTCACACACTGTAGATATTTACCATGTTTGCCAGGTATGAGGAGCTCTGGTGCAAAGAGGCCACAAAAGTGATCCAAAGGGTGGAGCATCCCTTCTGTAAGGAAAGGCTGAGAGAACTGGAAGTGTTCACCTGGAGAGGAGAAGGCTCCAGGGAGACAAAAGAGCCCCCTTACTGGGCCTAAAGGAGCTCCAGGAGAGCTGGAAAGGACTTGGGTCAAGGGATGGAGGGACAGGACACAGGGAATGGCTCCCACTGCCAGAGGGCAGGGCTGGATGGGATATTGGGCAGGAATTGTTCCCTGTGGGGGTGGGCAGGCCCTGGAATGGATTTCCCAGAGCAGCTGTGGCTGGCCCTGCATCCCTGGGAGTGTCCAAGGCCAGGCTGGATGGGGCTTGGAGCGGCCTGGGATAGTGGGAGGTGTCCCTGCCCATGACAGGGGTAGCACTGGATGGGCTTTAAGGGCTCTTCCAACCTGAGATTTTATGAATCAAATGTGGGTTTCCTACTCCTGGAGAAAGGTTTCCATCCTCTAACCTCCCCTGTGCTCACAGACCCCTCCAGCCCCAAGGAATTTCAGGTGTCCCTTCACCGAGCGTATCAGTGGCAAAGCTCATCACCACAGGCCCCGAAAACACAACAGCCAAGCAACAAAATCACCAAGAGGCAACTGCAGAGCTCTCTGAAAGCACCTCAGGGCCCGGCTCTGTGCAGCAGATCATGGGGTAGAGAAAGGCACAGGGTGAATTCATCACCCTCCCCCTCACACACTGACACCAGGCCGGGCTCCAGCCACGCCAGGGCTCTGCACAGACCTCAGGAAGAGCAGCGATCAGCTGGAGGTGTGAGCAGGACACTGAGGTACAGCAATCTTCCTTCCCGAGGCACTCCTGCCTGGGGACCATCCTCAGGATCACATTCAGGGAGTTCACACCCTCCCAGCCAGCCCCACTTCAGTCCCTGCTCACACAAACTCACTGTGGGGAGAAGTGACATTCCAGCCCACTGATGGCCACGATCCACGCACCTGTCTCTGATTTCAGAGGGAATTGTACAAACAGCTGAACACTGCTCCTCTCCCATGGGCAGCCTCGTGCTGACTGAGATGGAGACAGAAACTGTTTACACAGGAAAATCTGTGGGGTTTATCCTGCAATCCAGCTGTCCTCACAGCAACATGCCCCCAAAGATGAATATTCGCTCATGTTCCCTGTCCCCACGTGGTTCAGTTTGCATTTTGCTTAGTTAATAGACATGCACCAAAGCTCTCCCAAAAATCATGGATGTCCTGATGTTTACAAGCCTTTCCTGCTGCTGCATTCCTTGTAAACAGAACATCCTGGAAAGCACAGTTGCCCCCAGGCTTGATTTGAAATCCAAGCAAAAAGGAGAGGCCTCTCCTGACCTTACTAGACTTTGAACATGACTCACGGGCAGAATATGGTTGGCTCCAAAGTGGGACATAGATTTTTGTGTTCTTAAAGAACAGAGCAGCCAGTAGGGCCTGGTGAATATCCCTGTAACTGTGCCAATGTGTTTTCCTGAGGTAAATGATCTGTAAATAGCATTTATTGCAACTGATCACAGTTAAACAGCATATACTTTATAATATATAATCTGTAATGTTCCTTCTTCACAGTGAAATTGGCTGTCAGACCTCCTGAGCCTGATGAACAATTATGAGGCATTAGATCCCATTAGGTTCATTTATTGTTGGAATATATATGCTTAGCTAGGATGAGTGGATATGACCAATTTCATAAATGGCCTTTAGAGTATCCTAACCTTTTCATTGGTAGCATTTCATGACACACAAAAAAAGCCTTAAAAACAGTGACACCACCCTTCATGTGTATGGATAATGGAGAGTCTTGAAAACATTACAGAATTAGGGAATCTCAGAATGGTTTGGTTTGGAAGGGACCTTAAAGCTCATCTGGTTTCTTGGGCAGGGACTCCTTCCACTGTCCCAGGTTGCTCCAAGCTGGCCTTGGACACTTCCATGGACAGGGCAGCCACAGCTCCTCTGGGCAATAATGCCATGGCATTGCTCAAATTTGTCTTTACATGGCTGGGGACAAGTCTGGGAGCCTCCACCCTGCACACACCCACTGAGAACTGATGATGTATTCAACACAGGTAATTTTTCCTCTACCAGAAAACTCATGCCACGAGCTTTGGGCTCTTTTTGCCCAAAAGAGCAGTGCTTGCTGGCCAAGACTTTGCTAATCACATATACAAGGAGGTTAAATTTAAAAATGCTTCTACTCTGGCAAGCTGGTGATAAGGGGACTGATTACAGGGGTCTCCTGCAGAGGAAAATTTATTGGTCATTCCTCTTGTAGGGAAGAACAGTGACAAAGCAGGAAGCTGAGTTATGATATGGCACATTCAGAATTAAAAATAATTAAAAGACAACTCTTGAGAGCTGTGCGTAATCTTTTTACTTCCAACCACTGCAGAGTTTTGTGTGCTCCTCTTACAAACAGCAACAGCTGTGAAAAATCATCTCAGGAAAAGCACTACATAAATCTGTTGACAGGACGGGGATTGTTGGCTACTAACAAAGTGCCAAATCCTGACCAGGTAAGACCTGGTGCCCCTGAGCCCCAGATGTCAAAGGAAGCTCGTCCAGCCAGCTTTAACTTTCATCTCCTTGTTTCCTGAGGGATGTCAACTCCATCATCCAGCTCTCCTGGTGAAAGGGTGATTTGTGAGAAGCCTGGGAAGCGTAGACTTGATTTGTCTGTGGAACTTACTTCAACTTCTGCTTCATAAAGCCATGAATGCACTGATCTCACTCATGCACATCACAGCAAGTGAGTAACACAGAGCTGTGGCAGAGAGCTCACAATAAAATTAAAATATATAAGAGAGAGAAACCAAAACATAAAAGAAAAGAAAAAAGCCCAAACAAATCCCCCTCCCCAACAGAAGCAGTGTTAAGGTTATAATTTAATGGGGGAGGCATTCAGTAATTAGATGTCAATTAATTAATGAGAACTATAAGTAGAAAAATAATCTTGTTTCCAAACAGAAGGAGCAGATCATCCTTCCCAAACTCCAAACCTGTCTGCGCAGGTAATGGTGTAAACTCCTAGCAAACATTAATTAAATTAATCCAACTGAGACCCCATCTCATGTCAGAGGTGTGGAGCTACAATGACCTGGGACACAGCAAGGGAATAACACTCCAGAGAGCAGCAAAACCCTGTAAAATAACTCCTACAATTCTTGGAGCTGATTTCAGTCTCCACACAGCACCTCCCACGTTTCATGTAAATTCCTTGGATAATGATGCCCAGGCTGGGAGGCAGCAGAAAGCCAAGACCTCAAAGGTGATGCTGTGTGTGCACACCAGGGACTGGCTCTGGCAAGAGGCTTTAGGGACACTGTCAGTGCAGAACTGAGACAAGATCAAGCCACAGGGAGCAAACAGGAACTTCTTCAGGAAAATATTGGGACAATCACAAATATCCATCACCTATCTGAGCTGACAGAGACATTTCTGGCATCTCTCACAGATGGTGACAGAAACCTGACTGTCCTTGGCCCTTCCCAGAGGGTTTCGCCTACATTTCATGGCCAGTCAAAGGAATTATGGAGAATCACAGAATTGTTGAGGTTGAAAAAACCTATGAGATCATGGAGTCCAACCATTCCTCCAGCACTGCCATGACCACCACTGACCCACATCCACAAGTGTCACATCCACATGGATTCAAAATCCCTCTGGGGATGTGGACTCCAGCCCTGCCCTGGGCAGCTGTGTCTTCCCAGAAGAAATTTTCCCCAATATCCAATCTAAACCTCCCCTAGAGCAACTTGAGGCTGTTCCCTCTCCTCCTGTCCCTGTTCCCTGGAGCACAGCCCGACCCCCCGGCTGTCCCCTCCTGTCAGGAGCTGTGCAGAGCCACAAGGGACCCCCTGAACTGCCTTTTCTCCAGGCTGAGCCCCTTTCCAGCTCCCTGGACAAAAAAACACAGCTGCTCCCTAAAGCTCTTTCTCTATGCTTCAAAATGTTAATTATTTAATATTAATTATTGATATTTACAACAGTATTATTCACCTAATAGATATAATTATATTGTGATATGTATCTAAATATATGCATATAAATATCAGTGCATTACTTGTATAATAAATATTATTATATTAGTATAATGAATTACACCTATAATATAAAATACAATAAATGTATAACTGTATTTATACACTGAATATGACTTAGTTATTATAAGGCAAAGTACAAGCAAGTTGAGCCTCATTAGCAGACCCTCTCCCCTGTGATCCAACACAACCAAGTGGCAGCATCTGGCCCAATGATCCAGGTGGGATGAGAGCTCACATCTGCGGGAGTCTCCAGGAGACAAGGGACGGCAGGAACGCTGGCCAAGGCTTCAGCCAGGAGTTTTATGGCAGTGGAAAGGCTGCTGCTTTTCCTGGCAGAGGTTGTGTCATTGTTCCAAGGACAGCTGGTGATCTTGTCATGTTTTCCCAGGACGGAATTTCAGGTTCAATCCCTGGGGAAGGCAGCCAGACACAGGCAATGGGAGATGCTGCCGTTCACACTCGGCCATGGCAAAAGCCCATTAAGCCTCCAAAGCACTGTTACATCTGATAACTTTTTTCTGACAGTAATAGGAATTACTTTTTCCCCCCCTTCCTAAGCCACCACACTTTAATGTCTGTTAATTTCTGATGTTGGTGCAATTAACAAATCAAAGGAGGGCAAAGCCCCAAGGACCAGTGGCACCTTCATGGAATGTGTGCAGTGGGTGCGAGTCTGTCTAGTGGCCAAGGGCAAGGAACAGGAGGCTCATTTCCCTGTGAAACACGGCATTGTTTGATTAAAAAACAATAATTCTGAGACCCAAATATTCCTGGGACAAATCCTGAAGAAATTAAAAACTGATTAAACTCTGAGATGCTGCCTCTCTATAAGGAAAAGCTTTGTCCTTTTGTCAGCTCCAGTCACCAACAGCCAGTTCCTGCACCAGTTCCTAAATTATCCTGCTGGTCCAAGCCCCACTTCACCCTCATTACCCATGCCATTACTCACAGCAGCTTGTCTGGTAATGGGACATTTTCCAGACCTGCCTTTTGATACATGTGAAGATTTTATTTTATTATATCTGAAATTTTAGGTTGGCAAATCTTCTCAAACAGGAAAACGTTTTCTGCCTAATTACTCTGACAGCATAAATGTATTTATATGGCCTATTTTGCCTCACTCCAGCTTTATCTTGCTAAATGTACTAATTATCCTCCCACACGCTTCCCATCTTCTCCTGCTTTCCCATCTCATCCACAACTGTGGCTTCAGAGCAGAAAAAGAACATTCTTCACAGAGTGGTTTCTCTACCCAAGCATAAATATCCTAAAGTAATGATCAAAGTAAAGACAAGAAAGCCCTCTATAAAGAGTATTTTTCTATCTGACTCTCCTTTTTCACCCAGCTATTCTAAATCACCCCTTTGACAACTCCAACACAATGGTCAAAAAGCAGCACAAAAATACACAGAAAATCAAATAGGGCTTGATAAGAGAAAAAAGGAAAATGCACCTCCTGTAATGCCACGCAATCACTACTCCAGGCTCCCCAGGGTGTGAGCAAATCCCTCGCTGCACCTCATCTGAACCATGTGGAGTGTTGGACATTATCCCTGGGCAGTCCATGGAGCACCAGGGGCCTGCCTGGCCACACTCAGCCACCATCAGCACCAGGGTGAGCAGAGATCCAAGCACAGCTCTCCCAGGATGGCTGGGTTTTGATCTTTAAGGACCCTTCCAAATTCAAGCATTCTGTGTTTCTCTGGTTCCCCTGCCTGTTTTGTATGGAGTGTGAGACACCATTGTGTGGAAGGGTTTGGATGCTGGAATTAAACTCCAAGGCACCTCTGCAGTTAAGAGGCAAAACATCTCCATGAAGAGATCGCCTCTGTGGTGCCCAGTGACACATGAGGGAATGGCTGGAGCTGGGCCAGGGCGGTTTAAGTTGGATTATCAGGGAAAAAGTTCTTCCCCCAGAGGTGGAAGAACTGGCACTGCCCAGGCTCCCCAGGGAATGGGCACGGCCCCGAGGCTGCCAGAGCTCCAGGAGCCTTTGGACAGCACTGCCAGGGATGGACAGGGTGGGATTGTTGGGGGGTCTGGGCAGGGACAGGAGCTGGACTGGATGATCCTGTGGGTCCTGGCCAGCTCAGGATATTCTGTGATCTCTCATACCCTGTTTTCTTCCCCTGGATTGAGCACAGTACAACAGAAAACATCCCTGGAATGTGTGAGGATACGAGGGATAGATGTGAAATCGACTCATGGAATCCTAGAACTGTTTGGCTTGGAAGGGATCTTAAGACCCATCCCATTTCACCCCCTGCCATGGGCAGGGACACCTTCCCCTATCCCAGGCTGCTCCAAGCCCCACTCCAGCCTGGCCTTGGACACTCCCAGGGATCCAGGGGCAGCCACAGCTGCTCTGGGCACCCTGTGCCAGGGCCTGCCCACCCCAACAGGGAACAATTCCCAATATCCCTTCTAGCCCTGCACTCTGGCAATGGGAGCCATTCCCTGTGTCTGTCCCTCCATCCCTTGTCCCCAGCCCCTCTTCAGCTCTCCTGGAGCCCCTTTAGGCCTTGGAAAGGCTCTGAGCTCTCCCTGGAGCCTTCTCCTCTCCAGATGAGTACTCCCAGCTCTCCCAGTCTGGCTCCAGAGCAGAGGGGCTCCAGCCCTGGAGCAGCTCCTTGGCCTCCTCTGGACTTGCTCCAGCAACTCCAGGTCCTTCTTTCATGGGAAGCTCCAGAGCTGGACACAGTAAATCCCTTTCCCAGCAGACACAAGTTCCCATCCAATCACAGGTGTACTCAGAGGTTGGGTTTATGCAAGAACTCACACTGAGTCAATGTAAGAGCTTGTGGGATGTGTGTTTTGCTTGTAGTTACTTTCAGAACTATTTTAAGCTTGCAAATCACACAAGACAATTTCTTCCTATGGCAGGATGATTATTCAGCAGTCAGCATCCCTTCATCTGAACTTCACCTTCAACACTAATAAATCCTAGCATGGTTTATAAATATGTACAGCTAGAGAAAAGGGCAGGTCCCACCCCCAGCAAGACCCTCAGGGTGCTTTACAGGTACTGGATGCAGCAATGGCTCCATATCTGCCTTACAAGCACAAGAGCACGTCTCCTTTGGGCTATTTGGTTATTGTGGTTTTAATATAAGTTTCCAGTGAGGTCATGCATAAGTGCTACACATCTTGGTGCTTCAGAGAGAGCTGAGAACAGCTGGGACACTCCTTGAAGTCCTTCATAAAAACTCCTGCAGAGAATAACTTTAAAATCATAGAATCCCAGAATGCTGTGGGTTGGAATATCACCATAAAGCCCATCTCATTCCACCCCCTGCCATGGGCAGAGACACCTTCCACCATCCCAGCTTGCTCAGAGTTCTGTCCAACCTGGCCTTGGACACCTCCAGGGATGTGGCACCCACAGATGGAATGTATGGACACTGAGAAAAGCCTGCTGGGCTCCCATGGAAAACAAGAGCTCCTGGTGTGGGACAAACTGCTACAACTTTTTAAATACACATTCTCTGAGCTCTTCCTAGAGGGGTGGGAAAGGGCATCACTTCGAGGTGGCAGCGAAAACTCCACTCCAACCAGAGCATCTGAGATCTGACCTGCTGGGTTTTCAGATTTCCAGGGACTGGGGTAGGACAGGTCCCCTGTGGTCCATCAGACACAGGGTAAAAGATAAGGCATGTTAAGGGATATTAATCAGCTAAGAGAGAAATCTAGAATAAATATGAAACCAGGCAAAATACTTGCCCAGTGCCACACTTCTCTTGCATGCAGCAAGAGGAAAGGAAAGGCAATTCCTTGTGAATTTTACCCTTTCCAATCTTACATGCTGTTCTGGACAGTAGGGTCCTCCCCATGCTGTTGCTGTAGAGCTGTTCTGGGACACAAATCACAGGGGATCCAGCTGGTGCCTCTCTGGAGATGAAATCAGGAGTAACCTTGACCTAGGTACAGCCAGAAATGCACAACTTGGAAAGATCCCCCTTTCAATCCCCGATCCCAGGTCGAGCTGCCAAGGCAGGCCACTGTTGTATAACTGCTGGAGTCTGTTTGACTCCTAAGCCAAGTCTATTTGATGCCTAAGCTTGTTGAGACACAAAATCTCAGAGTTCTATCAGAGACACTTTCCTCAGATTTTCTCATATTAAGCTGCAAATATTTTCTCAAGTGGTCACACCCTTTTATCTCCTCTAAATGTGTAAGAAGGTTAATCTTCATAAGCGATGAAATATTTATAAAAACTTCTTAGATGCAGTCACTGGAGACCCCATTAGTCAAAAACAACTTCTGAGTGTCTGCAAACAGAATGTTTTCATGGAATTAAAATATCTGAGGTTATTAAAAACAAAGCAGGAACACCCCTGTGTGCGGCTGCAGGCAGAGCAGGGCCTCGGGCACTGGGGATTGGCACAGAGCACAGAACATCCTGATTGCTTCATGGGCTCCATTTGCCACCTGTGGGGTTTCTGGTCAGAATTTCCTGGGTTTGTCTTTTGTCTCTGAAGCTCTCTGTGATGAGAAACTTCCACGCTCCCTGGATTCCAGGCTACGGAAATGACGGTCTTCAGACAAACAGTGTTGAACTTTACAGACTGAAGCCACTGGGCTCAGAACTGCTTCTCACCATAGCTGGGTGAAGCCTGGATTTTATTTTTTTTATGATAAAGAATCTATGTCACTTGGAATGACATTTGGGAACACATGGGAGAAACACAGAGGTACTGCCAGATTTGCTTCATGAATTTCTTTCCTGCAGGTTTTTTTGCTTCCTTGACAACCTCACATCCTACTCCTTTGGGGGCACACAACTTCCAGTCTGTGGGGTTTCAGCAGACAACACAGAACACAACACTAAGCAGAGGCTCTGAAACCAGCAGCCATGGGCACAGGAAGCTGTTCTCTCACCAGACTTACAAGGGGTAGGAAGTTACAAACAGTGGGAGCCTGGAAAGTCCCTGTGCTCAGTAACTGCCACAGCTGGGGAGTCAGAGCCCGAGCCTGGACTGGTTCAGGCAATCACATTCCTTCTGCAAACTTGTCCCGAGGGGGGTGAGGAGGCCATTCCCAACACCACAGGGCACAGGAGTGACCTCCCTGCATGGACAATAGTGCTGTGGACACACTAGTTCTCCAGGGACAGAGAACTAGAAAATAAATGAGCAGAATCTGTTACTGACTCCCATCTATGACTTCTGGCCACCAAGAGACATCCACGGCATCAAACACAAAGCACAGAGCTCTGCCAGCACACCTCTGGGGGGGATCCAAAGCACAGCTCCTCCAAGGAGGGCTGGCATGGTCAGCCCAGCACAGATGCATCTGGCTCAGCACACACAGAGCCTCCATTATGGCATGTTGCTGATGGAATTGTTATGTTGTTGTTTGGGGAAGACAGCCCATTCCAGGAGCATGTGTGATGACCTGCTCTTGTTCCCAGAGCTCCATCCCTGGCCAACCTCACCTCCAGCTGTGCATCCCCTGGGGCTTTGTTTTTCCCAAGGAAAGGAAATAACTGTGGTGCAGCCACAAGGAAATGAAAACAATCTTGGGGTGCACAACTTATCCCTTCTAAATTCAATTTCCATAACAAAATAGAGCATAAATTAAACATTTCCTTAATAAAAGCAATTGCAAGGCTGGGTTAAATGACTGTGGGCACAGGTTCCTGTTAACACTGCACTGCTGGCAAAATCTAATTACAAACAACAGCAATTCCTGGCACAGACACCTCCAGGTACCATAAACCAGGCCAGCAGAGAGGTTTAATGTAAAAAGAGTTTGAAGACATATTTGAGTAACTTTACAAAAAGTAACTTTTGGAGCATTTCAGGACCAGGCAGAGGATTTTGAACTTCTTGCTTTGTTTCAAACTTCTGAGACTTGACTCAATTCATTGAGCTGCACAGTACTTGGAAGGAAGTACCTGGAGGTAACTCCAGAGCACACTCAGCTGTTCCCCATGAAATCCTGATGGGATGGG
>VZRH01001142.1:629421-643726 GCA_013397555.1 Urocynchramus pylzowi | reverse complement strand
ATCAATTCTGCCTCAAGAACAGAGAAACCCATTTGTGGGATTCTTTGCCTAGGGACNTTGGGTGGGGGATCTTTCAAAAATTGGGAGCAGCATTTAGCAAAGGCCACCTGGTTGGTTAACACCCGAGGTTCCACCAACTGAATGGGCCCTGCCCAATCTGAGCCCCTGCATACAGTAGATGGAGACCAAGTCCCAGTGGTACATGTAAGAGGTTTGCTAGGGAAAACTGTTTGGATCAATTCTGCCTCAAGAACAGAGAAACCCATTTGTGGGATTCTTTGCCTAGGGACCAGTTTGCACATGGTGGGTAATGTAGAAAGATGGAACAACACGATGTGTACCTCAGGGAGATCTGATTGTGGGGTGAGAACCATGTGTAAATATCACTGTTTGCTGAATATCACTGCCAATGTCTGCATATAGCTATATNATGGTTGGAAACCTACCCTGTGTCCCATGCTACTGCCCGTAACACCATCCTGGGCCTTGAAAAGCAGGTCCTTTGGAGGCGTGGTACCCCTGAGAGGATTGAGTCAGACAACAGGACTCATTTCAAGAACAGCCTTATCAAAACCTGAGCTAGGGAACATGGCATTGAGTGGGTGTACCATATCCCCTACCATGCACCAGCTGCAGGCAAAGTGGAGAGGTACAATGGACTACTAAAAACCCAGTTGAAAGCCTTGTGTGTGGGGTCTTTCAAAAATTGGGAGCAGCATTTACCAAAGGCCACCTGGTTGGTTAACACCCGAGGTTCCACCAACTGAATGGGCCCTGCCCAATCTGAGCCCCTGCATACAGTAGATGGAGACCAAGTCCCAGTGGTACATGTAAGAGGTTTGCTAGGGAAAACTGTTTGGATCAATTCTGCCTCAAGAACAGAGAAACCCATTTGTGGGATTCTTTGCCTAGGGACCAGTTTGCACATGGTGGGTAATGTAGAAAGATGGAACAACACGATGTGTACCTCAGGGAGATCTGATTGTGGGGTGAGAACCATGTGTAAATATCACTGTTTGCTGAATATCACTGCCAATGTCTGCATATAGCTATATACTGTGTATGTGTATATATATATACATATATATATGTATAATGTATGTGTTTGTAGAGTTAGAATATGTATTCATTTTGGTAGTAAGCTGACGATATGGGGATAAGGGGTGGAATGTCCTGAGGTGATTTCATGATGCTTGTATCCCCACTCATCTGTTTAGCCCAGAAATTAGTTTTGCACCTTTAAGACTGGTTCCAAGAGCAAAGCGGGGGGGAAGAAGAAGCTCAGAGTTTGTTATCAGACATTGCTCTCCCTCCTCCACATTCCGGCTCCTGGACTGTGCTGTCTGTGGATGGACAGATGGCAGGACAGAGCTCTCCTTTGCTTTTAGTTAGTTTTTAGCTAGCTGAGACAGAGAAGTTCCCTGGAATGTGATTTTTCTTTTTCTTGGAACTGTTCAAACCTGCTCTGGACTGAACAGCCAGATGAACACCGTCAGCTTGCACCTGTGGCCCACCAGGCTGGGTCTGGGCCATGGCATTTCCATCGCTGGAGGGACTGATAGGAGACTGAGTGAGCTGAGCTACAGCCCATGAAAAGGACTTTCTGAGTTTGTCATCTCTTCAGAGCAGCAAGAGGTTTTATTGTTTAATATTTTTTTTTGGTTTTTTTTTTGGTTTTTTTTGTGCGGGTGAATGCTTTGCCTGTTAAATAAACAGGCTTTTTTCCACTTTTCTCCAAGGAAATCCTGAACCAGGTGGGGGAGGGGCCACTTGAATCTGCTTTCTAGAGGAACCCCTTTGGAGGTTTTCTCCCAAATTTTCCCTAAACCAGGACAACCAGTACAAATCCAGCACAAAAAGAGGATTATGAGGTTGTGATTAATATTTTTGGTGTCAATGAAGATCAGTGGCACATAAGGAACAGCCCGTGGCGGACTTTGCTGTGTCAGGGGACACTGCAGTGCTTGCAATAAGTGATAAAATGTCACTGAGAGAGATCAGGACCATCTCCACATAGGAACAGGTTGCTTGAAGCTGGGTCACTCCAAATATCACTGTTTTCTCAGTGTCTGAAAGCTTTAAAACACTTATTGTTGAGAGTATTTTAAAAGGATGGATGTAGAAAGAACTAGCAATCCTGCCTCCCCCTCCAAAAACCCCACCCTAAAATCCAGTGAATAAAATACTTTATATCAAGCTTCTGTCTAGTCTGACTTTTAAGAGGAGACAGTGGAGTGGGAAACAATCAACAAATAACTATAACAATATTATCTCATCTAAAATGTAAATATAATAAATTGTGCACTGAATGTTCGAGCCAGGCTCACCCTTAGATGTGCTCCTCTGTTTCCCTTTCCACCCAAGCCGTGTTCTGTACAGGTTGAAAGAGCCTGGGGTGGACACAGTTGTGACCTGCCCTGTTTTCTTCACATCAGACAAGTCCCACTCCTGAGGATGTGGTGACTTGGGTGACCATGTCCTGCTGCTCACGCCATCATGCCAGAAGTGACTCCATCATTCTGCTTTTCCAGCTCTGCCTGCTCTCAGCAAAACACAACCGGAGCAGGAGCAGCCTTCCCAGGCAGACCTGTCTCAGCCCACAGGAAACCTCAAACCCTGTTTCCCCATCTCACAACAGCCACCTCCATGTCTTTATTAATCTGAATAAATTTGGGTATGTATATTTTTTTCACAGGGAAAAATAAAATGTGACTTAAAAGAGGTTTAAAACTTTTTTTTTTTTCTAACAGTGAGGTCCAGGCTGACAACAGGATGATACCAGCTGGGATCTACCTTTCTGATCTGAAATCATGAGGATTACTCACATGTCTAAAAATAAGCCCATGCTGAAATTCCCTTGTTGGATTAAGATCTAAACCCTGCAATTGTCACTTTTCCCACCAGTGTCAGTGGCTTATCTAAATATACTGTCCACATTGCTGCCTGACATTCCCAGATTGTTTCTCTTTCCCCTTTCACTGGAACTTCTCTATGTTTCTGTAAGTTTATTTTACTTTTTGGTTGCTTGCTTTTCTTTTCACCAATTCATCACCTTTCCTGCCACATTCCTTTCCCCAGCCCTATATGATCTCCCATTCTGGCTTTTCCATTTCTTTTCCAAGGTTTGCCACCCACTGCTTCAAACCTGGGAGAAGATATCCAAACTACAAATTTCTGCAAGTGGTTGAAAAAGTATATACAAATTTACCCTGGATTTGTGTCTCTTCCACGCAAGAAAGGGTAGAAGTGTTCCCAGGGTTGGGGCAATTTGCTGGTAGGGACACTGTAATGTCTAATAAGAGTTGTGCTGACACAAAGTCACTTCCAGGTGGCACAGAGTCTTTTGGATCACTATGATGAAAAAAGCGGACTCATGGTTTAGTCATGTGTAGAGAAGCAGCTAGGAGCAGACATGGGAAAAAGGCAAGGACTTCATGTGAGTCCAGCATTTTATTCTGTGCTTTGAAATAAAAAAGTTCATAAACAAGTTTTTAAGCTCTTAAAGTCATGTGGATCTTGACAGCACCCATGTGTGAGGAGAACATTAAACACTCTTGAAGAACAATTACCTCTATAGCTGCTTTACCTGGGTACAAACCCCCCAGCTCTGGTCTTACAAAGGAGAAGTGAAGTCACAAACATCATTTCTCATAATGGAGTGCAAGCTCCCCCCATCCTTGCTTACAATAAATAGTCCTCTCTGTCCAGAAGGGAGTAATTTTCCCTTTCTGAGCTGCTTTTTTTTCCTCTTGCCCTTTCTCACCACTGCATTGATCAGTGTCTCAAAGAGGTCTTAATTTGAGAATTTTCCTAATGCACAATGTGTGCAAGATTAAGCTTTTTTCAAGGATTTGCTGGTACAAAAGAAAATATATTTCACAATAAAAAGAACTATTGCCATTCTAAATATCAAAGCACAATGATACACAATTTGTAGTTCTGCTCCAAAGAACACTTTTGTTTCAAATTCCCTCTTTTCAGGAGCTGCTTCTTCTGAAATTTCTCACTGTTGTTAAGTAGCCCAAAGGGGGATTTTGTGCATGTGCGTGTGTGCATGGGAAGTTTGGCATAATTCACGCAGGATATTGAAGTAATGGGGTTATTCTAAGCATGAAACGAGCTAATTTTCATGCCTTTTGGAAGCTGTTCTCCTGTTTGCCTAATTTCAAACTGTTTCCCTTTTGAAGGGTTACTCCTGTATGTTGCAGCTGATGTGGCTGGTCTGAAAAAAGCTGACCAGCTGGGACTGGTCCTGACTGAGCACCAGGCTCTTGTCCATCACCTGGGATAAATCCTGCCAGTGTGACCACAAGCCATGGGTAGGGCCAAGGGAAACCACAGCCTGCAGTCTCCTCACTGACCACTCCATCACCTGGAAGTCTTGTGGGAACCCCCAAAACAGATAGGAGTGTCCTTCAAATTTGGGAGGTGCTGGAAGCAATCTTTCCAGGCTCATTGCCTCACTGGGCTGAGTGAACAGTGATTTTTACCTCACTGCACTCAGACCCTCATCGCCTCACCGAAAAGAGGAGACAAGCAGCAGCACCTGCTCTTACAAGGGACATATCCTACAGTCCATCCCATCTCCCTCATGTTAGTCCCATTAGCCACAGGTTAGATGCTTTGAGTGTATTTAGAGGTCTGGAAGTGAATGATGCCTAAAATCCCACTGACAGCACAGGAGGCTGGGTGCTGAATTGGTTTAGATGCTTTCAGACCTTCCCATCCCACAGCAAACTTCTGCCAAGCTCCTACTTGCATCTTTAGGGATGAAACTGGGAGGCTGACCCGTGAGCATGCACACTGTGCTTATCTGCCTTTGCTGAAAGCCTTTGAAATCCTTTCCCTCAATTTGATAAGACAACAATTTACAACTGATTTATGCCATATCCCAGTCCTTCTCATTGTTATCCTGAAAGTGCAAGTGCAGTATGCATGATTCTGATGATGATTTATAATACCCACAAACACTGCTTCTGCCTCAGCCAAGCCCTGCATTCGCCCCACAGCCCAAATGATGCTGTTATTATGGTTTTGTAAAACACACATGACAAGAGACCCTCAGGGATTTGGGGAGACCAGACCCCCAAATTCCAGCACGATGGGAGCTGCATGTTGTGCCAGGCAGAGGAGGCATGGGGGTTTGCCAAGGGAGGTTTCATTTCACCTCAGAGCTGTCCCCATGCTGTAGCTGGCAGGGGACCAGTGCAGCTCCTGGCATCCCTTCTCACCATCTCAGGGTGGCTCTGATTTATGCCTGGCTCCAGTGTCCCATGCAGTGACATTCCCTATCTCCTGGCCATCTCCTACAATTTCCACCCAAGCCTGGTTTTGGGCAGAGAAGTAAGGATTACTCTGCTTATAACTTGGCATATGTCGAGATCCCAGTTATATAGGAGGCTGTAAGCTTTATGGCAGACAAAATATTTGTGTGATATGTGAATTAATCAATAAAACAGCTATTGGTAGTGAAACTGAGCATGTCTGTCCCTGGCAGCTGAGGAGGTGCATTCCCAGCCCCTGAAGCCTACGAAACAAAAGACATTTACCACTGAAAATTTAGTTCCAAACTGTGAAATGACAACCAAAAGAAAGGCTTTTGTTTTCCATCTCCTTTTTTTCTTGAACTGAACAGTACCTAACTGTTTAACATGCAGGGAAGGATTATTTATGTAGGGCTCTTGTGTAGGTAAAGCGCCACGTCCTTGGCCCTCTGCCCACGTAGCTCAGCGCGGGATCTCTTGTTACAAATTGCAGCTGTGTAACATAACAGGAAACGTGAGGCTTTAAGTTATTCCACTGGAAAGATTAATTATTTGGAAAATAGTTATGCAGCGACTTTGTGTATTTTTGGAGCAAAGGTGACCAGCACCATCTTAAATTTAAATGAAGAAAGTTGCTGGGAAAAGAAAAAGGAGCTTTGGGGAGTGAGAGAGTTTTGGGACAATTTTTAATTTTTTTAAAATAGTGCTTGGAATGTCTGCTATCATGGAAGGAGCAAAGCTGAGCTCCACAAAGGACAGGCCTGGCAGGGTGAGGGTGAAGGAGGATCTGTTGGATTCAGCTAGACCTTGACCCTTCCCAACCAAAATCTCATCCATCTACTTGGGAGGAATTATGGTAATCCTGCAGACAGGAGAGACAGATGTGAAGTGAGCTTGGAGGCACAGACCCAGCATGGCAGGTCATGGTATCCCCAAAATATGCTGGAACAGCTCATGGTAAGACACCATACTCTGGGGAGCCTCTTCCCTCCAGGCAAACACCCTTGAAAAGGCAAACACGGTGTCTGGAGGGGAATTTTTTCCATGAGGCAGGGGATGGGATGACAAGTGACATCTCCTGCTCACCAAAGTAGTGTGGCCAGCAGGACCAGAGCAGTGATTGTCCCCCTTATGCAGCACAAGTGAGGCTGCACCTCAGACTATGTCTGTCTTCAGTTTTGGAGCCCTTGCTACAAGACTGACATTGAGATGCTGGAGCATGTCCAGAGAAGGCCAATAAAGCTGGGAAAGGGTCTGGAGAAGCTTCTAGGGAAGCACTGGAATAGGCTGCTTTGGGAAGTGGTGGAGTCACTATCCCTGGAGGTATTTAAAAGATGTGTGGATGTGGCACCTGGGGACACGGTTTAGTGGTGGCCTTGGCCGTGCTGCCTTGATGATTGGACTTGATGACCTTAAAGTCCTGTTCCAACCAAGAGGAGCCCACAGTTCTGTGTCAGTCCCTCAGCCTTCCCTGGGCAGCTGTGAGCTTCTCTACAGAGCCAAGCTCCCAGGATTTTGATTTGCTCCTCTGCACGTGAGCGATCACCCCAGTTAAAGGAAAGCACTCCAAGAGCCAGCTCGCTGCTGCAGTGCCTAGGCATGGGTGACAGCCAAGTCCTCCCAGCGCCTCTGCAGATGCTTCCCAGTGACTTCAGAGAGCTCTGTGGCCAGAGCAAAATATCTCCCTGATTAGGATTCCTCTTTGATCCAAATGTGCTTAAATACTGGAGCCCTCTGGAGGCATGTGGTTTGGACAAAGACGTGGTGGTTATTTTTAGGCAGCACAATGCACCTTTTAGTAAAGTTTTTCCACTCAGCCACTTAATGCATGGCCATTTTGCAAGAGCAGCTATTCCAGAGCTAGCTTTGAGCTAACCTGGTCTTCTGGGGCTGTTGCCCACTGCAGTGACAGGGACCTGGTGGTCCCTCTCTGTTTGCTCATCTAGAGCTGATGAAATTAAAGCCCCAAGGGAGAAACCCTTCTGCACTAACATCTTGGTGGGTTTGGGTATGAAACTCATGCTAACCATGACTTTTTGGCCTGGCAGTTGTGCCCTTGGACCCCTCTCCTCTCCTGCAGGCAGAAGGAGCAGGCAAGAGGTGCCCCAGGAGCAACAAGATGTAGAATCCAAACCAGGTCCATCATCCCTCCTTCCATCAGCAGGCTGGGGAAGACTGTTTTCAAAGCTGCCCATTTTTCGCAATCCCTTCTGGGAAAAGGACAATTAATAATAGAAAGAAGATGCATTCAAGGTGTAAATGTCTCATAATTGATGCTGGACAGCCCATTATTTTTAATTTTTATGTTTCAGGTCCTGGCAAAGTAGAGCATCAGTTTAAGAAGGGGAGTAAAGAAAGTTTCCTATAAAATCAAGAATGTTTCCTACGCAAGTAGCAAACCAAACAGAGAGAGCAGTCTCTTAACTTTCCAAGTTTTTTATTTCTGCCTCATTAGCTGCTGCCTCAGACTAACCAAAATCTCCATGCTTGTCTAATATAAAACCCCATATTTTTGAAAAACTCTTCAAGCCACAGTAGTTTAGCTCTACCACAATAATTTGACATTCTACTATAGCAAATGTTACTATATGAAACAAAACACTGTATGTTTAAGGGGAAAAAAAAAAGAGGAGGAAATTATTTAATTTAATGTAGTCATGTCAATGCATTTGATAGAAGACAGGAGGCATATTTTTCACCAGCCAAAAAATAACACCAGTCAAAGGCTACTTTCTTTACTGCATTTGCACTTCATGTGGCTGTTGGCTCTTCTATACCCATAAATGCACTCCCAAAGCAGACTCCACAAAATTCTTCTGGTCTGGGACCTGAAGAATCCCACCCTGCCCCATAGCCCACATCACCTGAGTGATGCCTGGACAAATCATCTCTGGTATCACCATAGCACAAGTGCATTACAAGTCAGCTCTGAGCTACCTTGCATATCATTGCATGCCACTAAGCTATCTGAGATAGGACCATGGTCATTCAAATGGAAAGAAAGACCTGAATAACTCCTGCTGGGAGAAATATCTCTGTCTTCTGGAGCACTGACTACAACCCAGGATGGCAAAAGCCATTATTTGGGTTTTTCAGAGAATGGCTTGAAGTTGGGTGAGACAAACAGAAGGCAAAAGTGAAGGTGTGTGGGGAAAATGTCAGTGTATAAACCTTTTCCGAGGGGAAAAAGAAGCCACTGTTGTCTAGCAGAGATGTGGTTAGGTCTGAGGCTAGCAAAGGGTTCAGCTGAGAAACAAGGACAGCATAGATAAGCTGAGAAGCTTTCCAGAAAACAGGTCTTTTGGGCAAAGCAACCAATCTTCTACATTCAAAAGTCACCTGAAGACAGAAGGTGCCTGGAAGAGCAAGCTTTAAGTGCCAGCTCACACACAGCCTGGTTGTTGCACAACCAGAATCGACACCAGAGAGGTTGGTTGACACAATGGTCTTTGGAGTTTGCCAAAGAGCCAGGTGTTCCCTGCCATGGGGGAATTGTCTTCCTCACCCTGGTATCTGTTTCCTGTAGCTGCCTGTAAAAGAAGGGGACAGGCACATTGTGCAGAGGGGCAGGTGGCACATTGCAATGGCTTTTTCAAATGATTACCAAGAAGAAGTATTACAACGATTTTTGGCTGAAACAATACAGATAAACACTGTGGACAACTTCTGTGAGCGTGGCTTAGGGAATCACTGAAATTAGTATTTATATCTTGATATTTCAGAGTTCTGGGGGGTAGATTATTTCAGGAATGAAGGTTTATTTGGCAATGTAGCCCTGTTTTTGGTGCTGTGCAAAGAGCAGATCCTTAAGTGAGCAGGCAGGCAGGCTATGAGTTATCCTGTGCCCACTCACACTGATTCATACCCTAAGGGTAGAACACCAAGCTCTTGCTAACCTTCCTGCAGGGCTGGGCAGTTCAGAAACTACAAAAGAACAAGCGAAGGGCTTCAAATATAAGACAGAAAAATAGCAATTCTCTTCATACCCCATCTAAGCAATAAACAAAATGTTTATGTTAGAGGTTGTTGCAAATCTGGCATCTCAGTTATGTGCTGGGGTCAGACTGCTGCCTTCATAAAGCTCTGTGGGGTCCTTCCATCGAGCAGGGCATTTTCCAGGTGAGAAAGGCAGTGTGAGCACAGGAACCGAGACTCCAGGTGCAAATCCCTTCCTGATGGGGGAGGGTTATCTGTTGCAGGGCCCCACAGGGCAGAAGTTACACCAGCCTCAGTGCTCCCCACCCTGGGTCCGAGGGTTTCCAGCTGTCCTTCCTACCTTTCCTTGGCTGCTGCTCCCCCACCATCCCATTTTGGCCCTTGCTGATCGCCCCGGAGCTCAGAAGAGGCAATGGGAATGTCTTAAGGAGAGAAGTCTGGAAAAATCAGGAATGCTTCCTAAAACCCTGGCTTGTGTGACTTCCATCTGCTCAGAGCACACATCAGTGGGTTGTTTCTTCTGAACTGAAAGCTGTGATAAACTCAGCTGCTCTCGGCTCCATCACCATCTTTATCCTTTGGAGTCAGTTGGCTGGGATGAAAGGGGCTATTCCACTTCACAGACAACTCCTGGCCTGCATGCTGGGGCAGACCTCTGCATCCTACTGTAACAGACCCTGGGCCTTTGTTATTTTCCCAGAGCTGCCAAGGGAGCAGGGAGGGGGTGCGAGTGGCACTCGGATCCTTGGGATGCAGCTTGGACCACACGTGGTGGCCCTGCTGGGCTCCCCAGCACTGCTGGAGGAATCGTGGTGGAGCCTGGGAGACGTCTGAGCCACCAACACCAGCAATTAAGTGTAATTATCCAAGGGGAGTGTGTGTTACATGGAAACACAGTCCTGCCACTAGTGCTGATGTTCAGAGGTAAACACAGAGCTGAGTGGATATATAAAAGTCAACTCTCTTTTAATTTTTTTTTTTTTTCATTTTCATGCTTGCTGTTACAGAGCTGAGCCTTAGGGGGTTGATTTCTTTACAGAGACAGCATTCAGGTTCACCCCACTGCCCACCAGGTGCCACAGTCATGACAATCTGGCCGTGTCCTCTGTTAAGAATAACCTCAGCAAATCCTACCCATGCGGGGATTGGCAAGACACTGCCATGAGGAAGTGAGAAATCTCAGAAATCTCTCAGTGGGGTGGAAATTAGGGTGGAGAAGGTGAGGTGAGCATCCAAACAATGGGTGAAGATGGGCTCTGAAAACTGGGAGTTCCCCATTTTATGATTTCTATACGGTTTCAGTCACCTCGAGTGGGACTGAGCAGGAAAGGTAAAACAATGACCTAGATAACATGGCTGGGCAAAACAAAGGACAAGATGTTTATTGGGGAGTAGCTCCTGGCTGGCTCCACTCAAGCTGCAAAATTTACTCTTCTCAAGAGTAAATCTGAGATTAAAAGGAAGAACTCAAACATTAAAGGACCCCAGGGCTCAGCCAGGGCTTAGGAAGGAGGGGAGTGGAGAGGCTGTGGAGCCATGGCCACTGAGGAGAGCAGCCACATCTTTGGAATAAGTAAAAATGCCTTTACTTGGATGGGGCTGGTTTGATGTTAATCTATCAACTGGCAAGGCTCACGTGCCTTCAGACTGCAGGGGCCACAGGGCACAAAATCCCAGACAGATGTGCTAGAGCCACCTGGGGGAACTGTTCCTCTTCTTGGAGGGATCACTGTGCCACCTCCTGTTGGATCTCACATGTTGGACAGCATCAAAAGAGATGCCAACACCTCCTCACCCTAAAAAAGGAGCACCTGGGGGGAAAAAGCACTGCAAGGAAAAAATTTTGAAAAAATATTCTCTTTGGGTTGAGGAAATTTTGGTGGTATCAGGCATTATTTTCAAAAGTGGCTTGTAATTATAAAAAAAAAAAAGCCATGGGTTTGTGCCAAAGTCTCCTGAAGTTACCAGGGAAATGACCTTGGATCTGTCCCGATCAGGATTGAAGGGGATGGTGCATTATGTAACCTCAACTTCATATTACAAATGCCTCAGGACACTGGGGTTTTTACATATCAGGCAGAGTACTTGGTGAGAGGCTTTGAGGTGGGAATTGCAGCCCTCTATTTTTCTGAGCATCACAGAAATGTATCAAGGCCGTAGGGAATATTAATATATTTTATTGGACAAGCCACTAGAGCTGGAAACAGCTTGTCAGCTGTTGGGCACACAAAAGCTTCCAGAATAAAAGCAAAAAAAACTTAAAAGCTTTTATAAAGTTCCCAGAAATCTCCCACTTGTGCCAACAACACCTTAAATAAACCATCAAAAGTAGCCAGACAAAAACTAAAAATAATCACAGAAGCCAAAGAAGTTCTGTAAGTGTGGATCAACTTTGGACAAATTATAGCTGCTTTGCTTGAAATGTAATATTTTTTTTCCTCCACAGTAAAAAAATTCTCTTTTTTTCTAATTTTCTACCTAGACATGAAAATTTAATTAAGAGATTGATTGAAAACCAGCCAGGCTTGACACAGATGGAACTCTGACCGAAGCAGATTTTATTGATTCAAAACTCTGAATTTTTTCTAAAAATAGCCCTATAGGAAATCCCTGTGGATTGGCAGGGTATTCTTGTGGTTGGTGGGAAGGCCTGAGCTATACAGGTATCTTGAATGAGCAAGACATGATAGCGAGAGAAATACTGGAGCCTCATCCCATTTTGTGTTTGATCCTCTTCAGTGTCCAGGACCAGACAGCTCATAAGGCTGAAGCTCTTCTAGTCACTGGACCTGGATTTCTGAGAAATTCAGTTGAAAAGACAAGTTAATTCAAGGCAAAAGAGAATATTTCTCATTTTCTGTATCCTGCTTCCCTTGTTTTGTGAGTTGTAAGGAAGATTAGACAATTTCCTGTGAACCTGTACATCTGAAGAGTTACTTGATCACTTATTACCCAGGCACTCGCTGCCTGCTTTGTCTACCTAGAAAGCATTAAAAAAATAAGTTTTTGCCCAAGTAAGAGGTTGGATATTTGACATTTCTTATTCACATTCAAAATCTGCCATGTTGGGTCAAGCTGTAGGGTTTATCCCTGCATCTCCTCTCATTCAGGACACTTCTCCATCAGAAGAAAAGGAAGATATTAAAAGCAAAGTCCACAGGTTGTGCTTCTTGTTTGCTCTGCAAAAGGAATTTCAAGTGAGGCTGACATCACAGAATGACCATAGGCACCAAGGAAGGATTCCATGATCCATAGGCCAGGATTGAAATGAGGACGCAGAGCAGTGTCTCCTTCTCTTTGGGCTCTTTATTGAGCTGAGGTTTTTGTCAAAGGCACAAACCCTCAGCCCCCTGCAACATCAGACATTTGTTTAGGTCGTGGCAGCTGTCAGAAGACAGCCAGAAGAGAATAGCTGTCAGTGTAAAATTACAAATCATTCTGCATAATGCCATGTTGATTGCCATGAAAGCAATGGCAGGATTGGAATTTTACTGCTTTTTTTTTTTTTTTTTCCTTTGTCGCTCAAGGCGGCAGCCTCGCCAAGGCAGCATTTTGTGCTCAGGTCAGTGTGGCGGGCCTGATGTCACTCCTGCATCTTGCTGTTCTACAAAAAGGTTCGGCAGGTACCTTAGGGCAGGTGGATGATCCTACAGCAAAGCATCCTTATGAAAAGGGCTCCTGCTCAGATTCCCTCCAGCAACAGCACAGGGAAAGCAATTTTCACCTTCCTTTTCATGGAAAGCCCAGAGAAGGGAAGCACAAAAGCCCAAAGTCACTTGCCCTTGCCTGCATTCACAACACAAGTGGCTGAAAAGGACTTTGCACTTGGATGTCTGGAGCCACGTGAGTGACACACCCAGCCACTCACCCGGGGATCCCTCAAGTGCCTGTAGCATGATGCTGCCATCCAACAGAGCTCAGCTAACATCCACCACCTCAAGTGTTTACCCTCAGTATTGCTCTGTAGTCATGGCTACCCTTCCCACAAAACCTGATTTAGATTGTTTAAGATGAGCTCAGGTTAAACCATGACATCAGTGTCATAGTGTTTTTGCAGTAGGAAGGTCCTGGAAATTTTGACTGGGGGGATAATCAATGAGGGAAGGTGTTTGGGAAGATGCTATTTTGTGATGACCATTTATCCAAAGGGAAACCTTGACCCAGAGAGAGTATTTTGTAGTCATGACAAAAGCTAGCACTTAATTCTACTTGATGTGAAGAAAAAAAGATCATTGTCAACATTTATTTCTCTCTGCTAGAGAATAAGAGGCTGCTTGACTCTGGACTTTGCTTTGGGGAGTCATCTGAATTAAAAAATAATTAAGAGAGATGTAGAAATGAAGTATGACAAGGGGCATAGTTATGAAACAAGAAGCAGAAGACGGGCTGGTCTTTTCACCTTAGCCATCAGTAAACCCAGCTAATCCAACCACAAACAAAATGTATTTCACTGCCTCTCTGTGCCTGCACAGCTGGGGCTCCCACAATCACCCCTCCTGCAAAAAGCAAGAGAGTCCCTAGAGCATCAGCATAGTGCTTGTCCCTGGGGCATCAGCCAGATGTGCCTGTTGGCTCCACACTGTGCCCTGCCTTGGGCAGAAAGGTTCTCCCAGAGCATTGCAGAGCTGGAGGTGTTGTGCTTGCCCCATTTGATGCAGCTGGACTCTAACCCAAATTCGTTATATATGTGCTCCACTCAGTAAACATATACATGTCTTATAGATGTCTCCTTCCTTCTGTCCTGTAGCAATTCAGGTGGTGAAACTGCAATTCATGTGGTGTTGATAAAAATTGATAAAATTGATAAAATTCTGTCTTTGCTGCACACAGTGCCGCTGATGCGAGGCTGTGTCTGAAGGGGAAGTGTGGATGGGGTTTAGGGTGGTGCTCAAGTGCTTTGCTGATCCCCACTCCCAAAGATTCTTCTCAAAGGAGTCTGAAGGGTCTTTGTGAAGAGCCTGAGGATGGGATTTTTTGACTCTGCAAGGGGCTATGGGTCACAAGAGCATATGGAAAATGTGCCAAAAATGGGATCCTGCAATAAATAATAATAAAAAATAAAAGGCATCAGGCCCTCAGAAGAGCTGACATGTCACACACCCCCC
>VZRH01001142.1:603867-622255 GCA_013397555.1 Urocynchramus pylzowi | reverse complement strand
AAAAAGGGTAAGTGAAAAAAATTAATGGGTTTTAAAAAAAAAAAAAAAAAAAAAAAAAAAGGTAATGGCCCTGGAGGTGTGGGGGGAAATGTATCTAAGGTGGAGACAGTATCCATGGAAAGATGGAGGCTCAGTGGCTGTGGATGAGTCTGGGAATATTGAAACAAAGCTTCTCTGAGCTAAGAAGGCTCACCTTTAGACAGCAAAGATCATGAAGATTCAGGTGGTGTTTTACAAACTGCAGCAGGGGGTGGTGATGGCCTGTGGGTCATCTTCCTTAACCATGGCATTTCTCTGGCCCTGCCTGCCATACTGGAGCCAGGCTTGCTGAGCATGGAGCACAAAGCTTGCTTTCTGGATTTTCTATTTTAAGCAGCTTCCGTCAGAGGTGAGGAGTTGAAAGTTGCCATGCCGACAGGGAAATTTCAGGCCCTAAAATAGTCAAAACTTGCTCCTGCATCATGTGAGTGTGCGTGTGCTTCCTGCAAGGGAGGCAAGGACCCAGCTAGGAGGGCGTAGGGAGGCTGTAAGGATGCAGGGAGGGAAACCATCATCTCAAGAAAACATCTGTAGGATGCTATCCGTCCCCTTTCCTATACCTATAGGGTATCTGGATAAATTAAGCACCAGCAGGCAACAGACTGCATCAGCAATGGGGGGATCCTAATGATCACAGTATTAAGAACAAGGACTCTTCCAGTTTTCACTGTTACTGACACTGCTAGAGGTCTTAGGCACTGGATCTTGATAAGGAATCCAGTCCTCAGGGGGAGACACAGAGAGAAGAGGAAAAGGAAAAGAGTGTTTTTTAAGAGGGAATATGTATTTCTCAAGGAGCTCTAGCAATGTGCTGGTGGAGCATTAGTGGTCCATCAGGATGTAAAAGATGTGTGCTGGAGATACCCAAAGGCTGCACCAAGCACTCAGGTGCCTCCTGTTGATCATGGGCCTGAAGTCTCCTGACACGCAGGGCTAAATGGTCTTGGGTTTGCCTTTTTCCTGCTCTTCAGTCCCATTTCACCAAAAATTTCCAAATGTAGAGGTTTTTTACATTCTTTAAAACTGGAGTAGACCCTGCAGAAATGTCTAAACTATTCAAACCCATGACACAGTTCTGCCAGTGGTTAGGGAGCATTTTTGTCCCTTGTACATGCTTGGGTAAGGTTATTCTCCAGTCTCACAGAAGCACAAACACAAATGCTGTTTAGACATCCACAAATGAGGAGAAAATCTATTCCCTACACATGCCCTCATAAATGAACCCCAGCAGAGCCCACAAAGCTCCTCGCTGCATTTTGGCAGGGAGAAATCACAGTCCACCTTCCATTTCCCACATTCTGCCTTTTTTCCCTCCCTCCCTCGCTCCTGTTGTTTTCCCCTGCTCGCCCCTCCAGCCAGTTGTCGCTTCGCAGTCCTCGCTTACAAATGTAATTTCTTCTGATGTATGAATATTTCACAAGCGCTCCCTCCCTGGGGATGCTGCCTGTGAGGAGGAGGCAGCCTCTGTGGGGAAGGAAACGGTAGCAAATGACAATCTTAATGAAAGATCTCTTCTCCAAGGGCATCTCTGCAGAAGAGAACACCATCCTGCAAGAGCTCCCAGCTCGCCAGAGCACGCCCTGCTCTCTGCCGGCTTGGATTGCCTTTGGCCATGGGCAGTGGATGTACAGAAAAATACAGCTCAGGCTTTTCCCAGGATTCATGGTTCTGTAGGCTTGCAGGGTCTTAGGATGCTCTGGTCTGAGCTCCTCATAAATCTGTTGGAAATATCTTCCCTTCTGTAGATGCACAATGGCATAACCCAGAGAGTGGCATGGTGCTTTGGGTGAAATACTTTCCACCTGATGTCTAGAGAGAGGAAATTAATCACATAATTGCATCCATCCTGATACACATAAGTAGCTGATAATCAAAATATGTATCGATTGCAAACAACAAATTAAGCATCTTCACTGAAACATGCACATGGGCCCCTATTTCCCTGCACCACCATATCTCCATCCCCTCCCAATCTCCTTGACTATCCCTTCTACACCTGCAGGCCACCGAGGGGGACTGGCATCCAACTGATGTGTTTTCCTAGACACTTGTGACCTCCAGACCCATCCAAAGTTTTTCCAGCAAGGTCTCCTCCTCGCTGGATCTCCATTCACTTCATCTCCGCTTTCTGTGACCCACCAAGACTCAGAATGGTACACAGATATTGATTGATGTCGATAATATTTATATCTCTACATATCTATATCGGTATAGATATACACAACTCACCCCAGCAGTATGTATATATCTGTGTGTATATATCCTACTCTATGTAGAGAGCTGCCTTATCTGTCTCTCTTAGATATCAGAATGATTTATGTCAGATAAATATCTTTGTTACTGGCGGCAGCAGAAAGCGCCGCCCATCCCGCGCAGCGTCCCTGGTGCCGTCTGTCCCTCCGACAGTGGGTGGCACTGTGCAATCAAAATAGCTTTGCTTTTCCTTTATTCCATTGCCCTCATCTTCCAGCCCGCTAAGGTTTGAGCCCTGCAGTTCTGGAGGGATAAGGGGGCTCAGTTCCGACAGCATCTCAAAGCTGAGGTTCATAGGCTGGGAACTGGAGGACGATTCCTTATGAAAACCAGCAATGGTGAAGTTACTCCAAAAGGCTTTAGCTTGGTTAACCTTATGCTCTTAACCTTATGTTCTTCATTGCTTCTTCTATTATTTAAGGAACAGTAAGTATTTATTAGGATAAATGAAGTAAGATTGCTGCTTTATGCCAGTTTTTTTTGGGGTTTTTTTTGTTTGGTTGGTTGGTTTTGTTTGGGTTTTTTTTTTTGCTTGTTTTTGTTTTTGTTTTTGTTTTTGAAAAATGTGGAGAATAATTTCTATTTGATTTTTCCAGGATGGTGTTATTTTATGACACTCCTTGTCTTATGTACAACTTCAAAATATTGAGACTCAGTGTTGTGACTTGCTCCTGATAAGAAGAGACGTGGAACTTGATTGGCATCTGTTGCAATAATTTTTATTTGGGTTTCACTTCTGTTAGAGGTGCAAGGGAGGTGCTTGAGCCTGACTTTCATCTGCCCTAGTATTTTCTCATCAGCAAGCTCTCTGTAATTAACTCCCATTGCAAAAATTCTGCCAAATTGAACGGACCTCAAGTGAAAAACAGTAAGACAGTGTGATCTGTGAGTCCCTGAGCAATGGCACAGTCACGTTTATCATGGGGGAAAGGACACAGAAATGTTTGCATGGATTGCTAGGCTCACCAGCTGGGCTGGGCTTGTGTGAAAATGTTGTTCTCAAAAAAATTAAGAAAATTTCTGCAGTATTAGCAAACACTGATCTGTATGGCAAACTGTATTTAAAAGCTGAATGGATTTTATTTAAGCTAAACCACAACCTTGGCAGGGAAACCATGAGCTGAAAAAGAAACAAGGAGAAAACAACTATGTATTCATGACAAAAATGGAGAATCTCCTGACACCTCAAAGCAAGACCAGGTTCCGAGGTGGCCCATGCAGCACAGTAAAACCCAGAGTGCCGTGTTGGGCATGCCCCAAAGCAGAGCTTCTCAGGCAATGGCTGGTGAGCCTTTTCCCAGTGAGACACTAAACCAGGAGGTGTCAGTGTCTCCTGCCTCTGCTCTGCGTGCTTGCAGGGAGTTTACTGTAGGAGCTGCTCAGAGTTTGCAGCTGGGACTCTGGGATCTGTTCAATGGAAAGCTGCCTTAAGCAGAGGAATGGGACCAGCTTTCAACAGCAGCATGGTCCACAGAGAAAAGCAGTGAGTTTAGAGGGGTCAGTAGGGGAATTAAAACCTCTGTTTGGTTCTTCAAATAGAACGGGGGGATACCCACCTGGGCAAGTCCTGGGTTCACCCTAGTGAAAATGATCTCTAAATAGGAGCAAAACACTTTAGTCAGGTGACCCAAGTTAATGTGGTACCCTGCTGAAGGAGGGTTTGTAAAACAACAATGCATCATCTCTCTGGAGGGTATTTTACCTGAGGGCCCTTCCACTATGTCAGTCTTGGCCAGTTCACCATCCCTGAGGCAGATAAGGACCCAAGTGAGGAAACTGCGACACAAACATCTTCTGAGCCAAAAATGCTGTGTGACCCCAGGAGCTGCTGCTTGTGCCTGCAGCAGCTCAGGCTCAGTTTAGAGGACAGGCTGTGCCCATTTACTGGCTGTGGACACATCCATCAGCAAGGATATAAGTCATGCCTGGGCAGTAAAATGCAAACAAAGTGAGACTGCTGAACTGGAAATGCTCAGTGTCATGCAATGGGGCCTGTGCTGGAGCTGCCAGCCAGGAGGGCTTAAGGTGACCCTGCTTGTGGTGGTGACATGGGATCAAGCTTCTTTTCCCAAAGAGAGCACCCCCTCTTGAGAGGACCTCAGAAAGCGATTGTTTACTGTGGAGCTCTGCAGCAGCTAATGATTCTCTTAAATGTTTGAAGGAAGCCTTTGGAAGAATAACAGTGCTCCTTTTGAGGGCCCAGACTAGAGAAAAGACTTTCACAGCACTCAGAAACCCAGTCCCTACACGCAGGGAGAGTAGGAGATGGTCGTAAAATCCCTCTGAGGTGCAGTGAGAGGCTGGGCAAGCATACACAGGATTGGAGCCACATGGTGGCTCACTGCAGACCCCAGAAGAGCTACACCACCAAAAGGACATTAATGTGCTGGGAGAGTCCTGCTTTTTCCAATTCCAGAAGAGGTCTTTGGCAACTGCAAAGTACACTCCAGTTTTGCAGGCTACAGCAGGTTGTCTCTACATCCACCTCAGAGGATGACAGCTGCTATGATGCTGGCCTGTGACCAGTCCCAAACCTTTTGAGCACACAGACTTTGTACACCACAGGATCCAAAGCAGTAAAGACCTCAACACAGTGTCAGCCCCCCAACTCCCTCTTGCAGAGGACCTGGGGCTCAGGGGTATGAACCACATGGGCCAGACCTTTACCCTCTCCTTCACAGCATCTTCTCTGCTTGGGTGGGCAGTGCAATAGCAGGGGAGCACTGAGTGACAACACCTGCTGCTGTGGTTGCTGTCCATATGCTTATGGGGTTTGTATATGCTGGTGGAAAAGCCAAAATCTGCACTGAAATCTGTGAGGTTTTATGGCAAATCAGGCAACAGTTGCCCTGTCATCTATGTCAGAGCTGGAGGTGTCCTGTAATTTTCTAGAGTTTCTAGAGTTTCCCCTGAGATTCCCCCCACCAGTCTCCCATCTTTCTTACTCCAATGGGAGCAGAAGCCCATCGCCCAAGATCTGTACCCACCATCCCTTTCCCATACAACATGTGCCTCAGTTCCTTGTGCCTTGAGTGGCAAAATTAAATTCTGCCTCTGCAGCTGGGAAGGGTCAAGCTTTGCCCAGACCTGTGCCTGTCCAGTGCCCACACAGGCTGCAATGCTTGGAAAAGCCCAAGGCTGAAGCGCTTGGCTCAGACTTGTTCTCCTGGCTGTGCTCACCATCACTCCTCATCATGCCAAGTGTGGACACTGTGGTTGGTGTGGCAGAGTCACAGCCCTGGCCTGAAGTCCTCGCTATCAAGAAGATGCCCTTTATGAAACGATTTCTGCCAGGGTCATTTAATGAGAAGTGCTTTGCCTTGTTTTACCTCAGTCAGATGCCTTGGTGGGACTGGCAGGAGGTTTGCTCCAGCGGGGCCGGCACCTCATCCAGGAGCCAGAGGCTCTCAGAAGTGGCTTTTGTGAAATTAGTCTGCTTCTGACTCACAAACTTGTGTCTTGATTTCAGATGAGAGAGAGAGATAGAGGAAGGATGGGTAAACAGGCAGACTGGTGCAAGTTTCATTCCAGGCACTGCGAATTGCTTTAGCTACATTAGACATGGCGGTGGTGGGCTTTAGACAAGCAATTCCTGCCTGCTCCTTCCCTCAGAGCAGAGGATTTCACTTCCTCACCAGGACCAAAGCACAGTGCTAGGAAGGGGAAATGACTCCTCCCTCTTGTGTGCTGTGGGGGCCCGAGAAGCAGCACGGCCAGGAGAAGTGCCATCACCAGGGCTGCTGGGTTTGCCTGGAAAACTTTCACCAAAATCTGTTGCATTTCCCACCAGCCTTCCCACATGCCTGAGATCTGGAGGAGGAAACTCTGCATTAAGTAAGCAGCCACAGGAAGGAGTAGGGAAGGAGCCAGCAACAAGAAGCTGGACAAAACTTCATGTGTCTCCTGTCCCTTCATGTTGGATACCTGCTTCACACATGGTGGGTGAAAAGCTCCCAGGAAATGATTTCAGAATATGCACAAGAATAAAAGAAAATTGTTGTTTTCCTGTTGGCTACAAGAAGCCAAGAGTACAGCTACACAGCTGGCTGCAACCATTTAATTATTGGAAATTTGAGTTTCACTGGATGCATTCAGAAATAATAGCTGTATTTGCCAGTGAGGCTTCTGATACAGTGACAAGAGAAGCTCCTAAGGTATTTGTGAGGTTTTCACTTCTGGAATTGGTTTATCTGGTGTTAATGAAAGTCAAATTCTCTCCATTGCCAGTCAAAATAGTTTTCCATCGATTCCAGGTCCTGGGGAAGGGCCCAGAGTAATGAATATGGCATTTCCTGTCTGGGAGTTGGACCCATGCACCCTAAGTATGTGTGTGTACCCTCACACAAACTAACACATCCATTCTTGTTTATCTAGTTCAGCCTCTTGTGAAATACTTCTACCAGATTCTGTGCACTTTCAGCCCAACTGCTCTGAATTTAATTACCCAATCTTGCTAAAACTGTTCAAATGCAATTAGCCAATGCAATTATCCAATAATAGAATAAGTAAAAAAATTAAAAGCAGCAGAAAGAAAAAAGAGGGGAGGACAAAAGAAAACAGAGGCATTTGCATCCAATTTTTAAAAATTAATTTTCCTATTTAACAGTATGGAGGGAACAACCCTCTGCAGCTAGAAAAAGATTGGTTTGAGTGGGAAAAAACCAACCCCACCTTATCACTAGAATTCATCCCTTGAAAACAGTTTCCTGTCTGAAAATGCCAATGCAGAGAAGATTCTGTGCCATTTTCCCTGTGGTCCTCTTTGGGCCCCTGGAGGCACGAGAGACGGCGTTGCCTTATTCCACATGAGTGGGAACAACAGTGGTCAATGTCCCATGAAGAAAAATGCACCCAGAACCTGCTGGAGCTGGCTGGTGATGCTCTCCCGTGAAAGATGCTGAGTTCTGGGGGAACCATTTGGGGATGAAGTGGGAACTTTGCTCCAGATGTGCGGGAAAATGCTGTGTCATGCACAGCAGCAGCATCTCGAAAGTTTGCATCCCCCGTCACCCAAAATGTCCCTTCCAAGAACATTGTATGGTCACTGACACAGCCTTCACTGAGAGGCCCTGAGGTTGAGGGCTGCTGATCAGCTCAGTCCCTTTCTCTGCTGATTCCTCACCATTTTCTGCACCATGTGAACAACCACATTAAACATCCAGACACCAAACGAACACAGCTCTTCCAGCTCAGTAATGGAGGTTATAAACCAAATTAACAAGTCAAGACTTAGTTCCATGTATTCACTTTTCATTCTTCATTTCATTAATTAAGCAAGAAACCTGGTTCATAAATTGGTATGATTAAAGCAATTAAGCAGCGTAGAGTACACCCTTAACTGTAAAGCTCATGCAACTCTGCAGATCATAGGTTGCTCCATCTGTACTTGTTTGCTTAGCCCACTCTGGACAAAGTCCTAGTAGATTTTGAGCATTTAATTGTCAACTCTTCTTTTTTTACAGTTCATTGCTTGCAAGCCCACAGATTGGACAGACATCTAGAGACAAAGGGCCAAATCCTGCCCCATCCTGTCCCACTGGGAATGAACTGAATCAACAAGACAGGCGAGTGCGCTGCCAAGGGTGGGACACGGCAGTGCCCGGCCGCTCATGCTTTGGATTGAGCAGAAATTGGAGGAAGTGGTGTTTTACCATGGAGGAATTTCCTACCTCCTACCAGCCTTGCAAGACCCACCACAATGACCTCCTGTCCCCATTAGCTTCCCCTTTTCAGATCAGGCTGGATCTCAAAATTTATCCTGAACACTTTCTGTTTCCAGTTGGCAGCGTGGGGTGGCCAGTCTCCCGTCACAGGACTCACAGGAGTCATCCTTGAGTATTATATCCTTGAGTATTATCCTCCCATAATTCATCCTTGTGCACATCCTGGAAAACCCTTGCTGCCCCCCTGTCTTCCTGCTCCGTACCAGATCATTAAGGGACCGAGTATGACCCAGCCACCACTTGCATAAATGTGCTGCAGCACTGGGGGTATCTGAACCCTTCCTGGCAGTGCACACAGTCTCCTGGAGAAGAAATTATAAGAACACCTTCATTTAATTCTGGGGATGTAAACCAGAGAGATCAAAGTGACTTGTACTCCCATCTCAGCCACTCATCCCCAGGTTGCACTGGGGTGAAAATGCCATGAGACTTTGGCAGGCAGATCTCTGGACCTTCATTAGCTGAGCCCAGCTGAACATCTCCCTTCCCGCCTTGTTAGGAGCAGTGGCCTCTGTAAAAGGTAAGTCAGGATTCGGTATGGATGCAGGGAAGGAAGGGCAAACATCCAAACACCAGTATTTTTCTGAGCCCCAAGGCTGTAGGTGAAGCAGTGCATCTGCTGGTTTGAGGTGGATATTGTTACTGGAATTTGGGATGCCTTTTGGATTAAGCATCATGCAGCACTCACAAGGCTCCACTTAGCTGACATGTCTGAGCTCTGCCTGAAAATCTGATCTCCCTGTCATTACTCCTAAAGCTGTCTTTACCTCTCCTTCTTTCTTTTCTGATTCTTTTCATCCTGGCCAGTTGTAACATGTACCTCCCTGTTATGTTCTTCGGATGTGCTGCTCTGTTTTCACTTGAGCTAAATAATACCCTGTGCTCTTTTCTCCCCCTTTCCCAGTGTTGACTCTTCCCCCAAATTCCTGGTGCAGGCAGTTTGTTTTCTATGGTTTTGCTTCAGCTGAGTTTGGTTATTAAATGTGCTTTCTTTTTTCCAGGGAGATTCCTGGTCCAGCCTCTGAGCTGCTTTTCCAACACATGAGGTATTTCCATGTCTTTCCTCCACTCCAAGAAGATTTCGTTGTAACGTTAAAAAGGTAGCAGTAACCTTGGACACCTCTATTTCTGTCCCATTTTCTAAGGACACAAGGTTTAGTTAAGGGTACTATGTGTGGGCATAGTTGCTGATTCCCTCACAATTTGAACCCATCAACCAAATTTAATGAAGGTGAACAGAGGGTCAGAGGGCTCGAAGACTTCGGGTGCTGAAAAGTCTCATGAATACGTCTAAGTGAGCAGACAAGGAAGATGCTCTGGCAGAATAAAAAGGCAGAATAAACACTGACTTTTGGGCTAAAAACTTAAAAACATGATCCAAGGGTTCCAGTACCAAAGGCAAATTAAGAGCATGCACTTATTTTTCTTTCAAACCTCATGCTTTTGAAACCTTAAAGTCTCATGCTTTTGGAGGGACCTGACTCACGACTTTTAAACCCTTGGGTATGGAAGCAGTCATGTTGGACTCTCCTTGAAGCCAGGAGTAGTTAATGGCCCATCTCAACCCCTAGAGGGTAGAGCCCCACCTCCTCCTTCCTGCTGGGTCCCTGCCATGCCATTCCTAGAGGCAAGAAAGCAATGCTCCCAGCCTGCAGCTGCGCTATTGCGTCCTGATATGTGATACAGGTGCCAGAGGGGACAGCATGGGACAAAGCAGATGAAAGAGCTGGGTTTACTGGGTAATCCTGGGCATGTCTCTTTACCCTCCTGTGCCTCCACTTCTCTACTCATCCTGCAGAAACCCTTGTTGGGTGGGGGTTTCCATGATGTGTCTGTACAGCACCTACCACTACAGGATTCCCACCAGGCTGAGTGTGCAGGGAGAGAGTACACCAGGTCCTAAAACAAATAAGTTATAGGCACAGCAATCTCACAGGATCAGCTTCACCTTAGAGAGCAAAGGGGACAGCCTGTCTTGTAGGAGTCATTGCTCCAGGGCTTTGTTCCCTGGATGGGTTCCTCTTGGCTAGGATTTGTCCCACAGGCACTCATCCCAAACAACACAGAGGAGATAAAAAGCTAAGGTGGGGTAAGAGAAAGAAATGTAAGAGCAGGCAGGAAAGGAAGGCAGAAACTGGGACAAAGAAAGCACGAGACAGCTCTCAGGTTTGCCAGAACAGGTAGTTGCTAATTCAGGGCAAGATATTCCTACTGGAAGACAGAAAGGCTTCCTAGCCCCAGCATACTGTATGCACACCCCCTGCACAAGCAGCCAGCCTGGAGAGGGTCAGCACAGCTGAGAACAGCCACGTTTGCTACCTACAGTTCCCACACGAAAAAGCCCCTCAGCTGTAACCCAGCTCCTGCCTCCATGCAGACAGCTATTTGCAGGATTTCAATGGGTAGGGCCGAAACGACTCCATGTCCAGAACTTCCACTGCCAAAGGAAGGAGATGGGGGTCTTTGGAAAGGGCTTTAATAATCTCTCCGTTGCTCTGGCTGGCAGTTTTCGGCATGCATCCCACATTCTTCAGCAGCCCTTTCCTTAGCAATGAATAGGCTTTTAGCACACTCTCATAATGGTTTCTTTTCCTGTGGCACTCAGAAAAAAACTTTCAGTGTGCTCCAGCAGCCGCCTCTGCTGCCTCTCCTTAACCACTAGAAAGTTGTGGTGGCTCTGCTCAGCATGTCCTCTGCTGCCAATGGAGCCACTCTGCCACCTCTGAAAAAAGGTGGCATGTGAGCAAGGAGTGGAGTGGTGTGAGCAAGGAGTGGTGGCTTTACATCTCTTCACTTTTCTCAAAGCTCCTTTGCAAGCTGGGGGTAACAAGGCTAAGTAGGACCTCTTCACCTTCTGCCCAGAAGCACATGTGTCCCACAGATCAGCAGCCCCAGGGCAGGATCAGGGACTTCACCCTGGGGCTGACTGTTCTGTGGCTGCACTGGGCCAGAGGTGAATTGCACTCCTTGATGCAGGAGGTCTTGCCTCTGACCTCAGGCAGGTGGAAAGTTCACACTCTTCCTGCCTTGTTTTTCTTATCTTAATTCCCAGCTGGGCTATTACTCCAAAACCTGCAGAAACAGGACTGTTACACAGCCACAGTGGTGTGTAATCTACTCTGCACAGGTATGTTGTTTGTTTTGTTTAGCCTGGTTTTGATAATGATGCTGCCTCATTAGGGAGCTAAAATTGCTTCAGTTCAGGCAAGTAAAAGGGCATTTGGAGCTCCCAGCACCTATCTCACATACCTACATTATCCTAGGCAGCTTTGAAAATTGTACAATAGATAAAGTAAGCTCAGATTCTCAAAGGCTTTGAGATCGCTGAGAACTACAAGCGCCAGAAAAACATCAGGTACCTATGTACTTTCCTAGGTCTAGCTAAGAAATGTGTCTGAAACTGTGGCCTTTAGCAGCAAAAAACTCATTTTCCATGATGCAAACATGCTGGGAGAAAAGGGAGAGAGTAGCAATGCAACACCCTGCTGGTACTTTGAAGACTTTGAGGTTATTTTCACACTAACCTGCAGACTCATCACACATGTTTCTATGTTTCTCCTTTCTTTTGAGCATGCATTTACCATTTTCCTTAGATATATGCAACTGCTCTGTGTTTCCCCATATTTTATGGGTCTTTTCAGGATTAAAGAGAAAATCTGCATCAGCCCTTTCTCCCAGATCAGGAGACTACTTTGTGAGTCACACGGAGAGTTGGGACAGCAGTAAACATAAAGGTAAGTTTTAGCTGGATACATTGGCACATGCACTGGGAGATGTGTCTCTGCTTGACTCCATCTACCCATCCCTCATTAACAGCACTTGATTCCAACAATTCCACTGAATAGTTTGCTGAAGGGTGGAAATCTCACAGGAAGTGTATTTCTGTGAGTTTCCAAAAAAATGGGCAGGTTGGCTGAAGAGAAACCTCTGCTGAGGAGATGCCTGAGATTTCCTCTGAGCAGAAATTCAAGGACTGAAAGCCTCAGAGACCTACAGCCTTATTAGACTCATGAGCCTAATAACATCTCCTGAGCCAGAATGACAAATTCCCTTCCTCATGGAGGAGGGAATTGCACTTGGTGGCTGAACAGCAGCCTTGGAGGACAGAGGCAAAAGGCTGTAACACCTTCTTAAATCTGTATCTTACAGACTGTAGCAAAAATGGAGATTTTCAGTGGATGCAGTCCTGGTAGCTACCTGTCTCTGCCAGGAGAAGTGCAGAGGGTGACAGAAGCATGCAGTGAGCTCTGCAGAGGATTAACCACTTCTCTGGAAAAGAGATAATGGGGTTAAAAAACACAGCAGACAAATTTCCAGGTGGAAAATTAATGGAAGGCTTTTAAATCAAAGGACCACTGGAAATACCACCACTCTGAGTTGCAGATTGTTGGGTACTTGGAAAGCATTCTCTGAAAATAACACATTCTTGCTTTGCTTACTCTTATGTTCTTTTCCAGTTACTTCTGAGAGATGTGTTTGGTCCCCACATCGGCTCCCACAGCTCCTTAGTGTGGCCACTGTCACATCCTGCAGTGAGCTGGGGGCATGGAAAGACACCCTTACAGTGGGCAGAAGGCAGCTGCCTAGTCTCCTATGTTTCTTGGCAGAAGCTTTGTCATTCCTGTTTGCTGTCATCCCAGTTTACTGTCACCCATAATCAGGGGTACAGTATTCATTGTCATACTGTAATCAGGGATAAAATGTGTAAGGATAGAGATTCCCCTTGTTGTTTCTAGCCACTGAATCACAATCAGCGTTCAGAAATTGCTCACACTTTTTTTTTTCCCCTAATGTGGCTTTTTATAGCATATTCCATGCAACTGAAGTAAATCAATGCATGCTCTGCTTGTGTACGGGTCCTTGAATGCCAGGCAAACCCTCAGATGTCCAACTTATCCACCTCCTGCCAGTGGCAAGGCACTTTATTAACCCACTACCATGGGAGAAATCAGCAGGCACTTGAAGCATTTTCAAGCTCTTCATTCAAGCATGTTTCCCATGGCTGAGACGCTCCGGTCGCTTCCCTCGCCTCTTCGGTAGCAAAGCTTCATTGCTTGTTTTCAGATCAGCCCAGCTTGTTTTGAAAAGCCTGACCCTGAATTTCCCCCACCAGCTGGAGGCAATGTCCCCTGCTAGGACAGGTTGTCACATATCCAAGATCTTGAACGTCTGTTCTTGTTCTTGCCCTTTTTTTTCCCTACTTTTTCCTGCTTTTCCTTGATTTAAACTCAAAGAAAAACCTCAGGGAGAGCTTATGAAGGAAAAAATTCTACTGTTTTTGTAGGGTGATTGGTTTTTCTTCATGTTTTTATATTATGATAGTTTTGAAAAAGGGAGCAACACACACAGTTTAAAAATTACTCTTGCCCCAGTATAACTTTGTTTCCAGAGCCATCAAAGGATCCTTAGAGTAAACAAGGTATGTGTGTGTGGGTATTATTCTATATTTTTCATCTTCTTTCTGGTAAAACTGCATGTGCCTTTGAAGGATAAAGTTAAATATTTACCCTGGGTCAACCATCCCTGTCCGCAGAGTTTATATTTTGTTGGAGTTTGGGCAAGCAAGTGGTATTTGCAAAATTCCTTGCCTGCCTCTGCTATTAGAAAATACATTTACAGACGACATTTTTTTCCTACTCAGAATATTTTCGATCAGGTGTGAGCACTTACCCAGCCTGGAGAAATGCTGAATCAACATGTAACACTGTGGTAGGATTGTGTTTGGGACTGTTATTCCAGTTGCTGGCCAGGAACCTAAATGAAGCGGGACCAGAGCAATATTCTTTGGCTCTGTCATCAGAGGAGACCAGGGAGTTTCCTTCTATGGTTTCAGATGTCTTGAAATTGGCTCATTCTGGTAAATCCAGGTAACTATGCATGGGTGGCTGGTCCTACATCCAGCTTGCAATGAGGTGAGCAGGCCAGGGACGGGGAAGAGCCGAGGAACACATCTCATGTTCCTCCCAGATGCAGGCGGAGAGGATTTCTGCAACGGGGCTGGAGTCTGTCCAAATTGCTTGGCATCCCAGGCCCAACAAAGTCTTCTTGCCAAACTAAAAGTCTGCATACCAAGAAAGTGCTGTAGGCCTTCCTGCCTCAGCTCATGTGCTGTGGGTCTTCTGAGGACTTCATTTTGCTCGGTAGAAAACAAGATCTCGCCCATGTGCTCTTCATGAATCCTCCTCAGAAAAAGGCCACATTGTAATACAGCCCCTTAGGACACTGCAGGCTGCCCAGCACATCTCCGTTGGGAAGTTTGGGAGCACCTTTATTCAGGCTTCTCGTGAAAACCATGACTATAAAATGCAACCCCTTCCTGCCCTCTTCCCTTTCATCTTGTTCTCTCCTCCCCACCATGCCTTTGAGGCATCAGTCTTCAAACTACTTCAAATCAAAGCAATTGCAGGAGATGACTGATGGATGATTTATCTGGAATCCTGCTGATGTTTCTACTGGGTCTCCCAAAAACAGAGAGCAAACAGCAGCCAGACCCAAGAAAAAAGCTGCAGATGACCTTGCCAGTCTTAGGAAGAGGGAAATAGCAGCAGGAAGATGGGGAAAGCGGAGGTGGCACAATGAGTGTTCTCTGCACTCCTGCTGCTATGCAGGTTTGTAGGAAATGTGGCCTGAGGGCTACTCTAACTTGTGCCAGCTGCTGAGACTTGTATGTATCAGGCATGAGACTCAGGGAGCTGCAAACAGCTCTTTGAAGGCCTTCCTCTCCTCCCCTAGCAAAGAAATTAAAATCTGATTTCTTCCAGTCTTTGTGCTGACCTTCTGCAGGTGTGAGAAACAATCACCTCTGTTTCCTAGGGGCATTAAAATCCTATATTTCCAGTGTGTTATTATAAGCATCCATCTGCACTGATGTGCAGAAGAAACATAGAAGGGAAGGACCTGGTTCCCTTACAGCCATTAAGATTTTTTCATGCCTTCCACTGAGGACAGAATTTCAAATACCTACCATCAAAAACTGGTATCGAGTTGAATTTGACTGGAAAACAGCATGATGTCTTCCTTCCTGGGCCAGTGGTGAAAACTATATTGGATGTTTTTTCACTGAAAGCAAAAGCACTTAAAAAATTTATTTAAGAGTAACTGTATTTTTTTTCTGGTTGTTTTGTTGTTGTTGTTGCCCGTCCATGAGCCCTCTGCTGATTTCTGGAGGAAGCACCCTAGCCCTATGCAGGTGAAAGCCACTTAAGCCAAAAAAAGGATCTTCAAGTTCCAATAGGGAAAGTCAAAATCCCTAATTTAGAAGCACCAGCGGGGTGGACATTGGAAACATGCAGACTCACTCACTGGAAAGCTCCCAAGATCTACAAGTGCTGAAATGAAAACATGACACAATGGATCAGTCAACGATTACTACTGAATAAGCCAGCGGGTTTCAGGGTTAATCACTGCAGCCATCCATGAACCCTCACAGGGTGGAAAAACAGTTAGCTTTGCCTAGAACATCTTTGGGATGATGTCCATTTGTATGGTGGGAGGTTCATGTGCTCTGTTGTCTTCTCGTTGGCAACAGCATTGTCATCTGGAGATATGTCAAGAGAGGAGGGATAACTGTTTGGATCAGTGTTTGAATCAAAAACTCAAGAGAGGGGGAGAAAGGAAGGGGAAATTAGGGGGAATTCTCATGGTGCCATTGATGAGGAAGCTTGGCATCCCTATGTCAAAGTGTTGTTTTGGAAGGATTGGCTATCACCAAACAGCTCCAGCATGGGTACAAGAACTTTCACTGGGATCTACAGCTCTGGAATTGTGTGTTCCTGCAGGTCCCCTGGCTGTTCTCACAGCACTGCTGTGAGCAAGGTTAGTCCCACAAGGATGTGAGGGGATACTCCATTCTTCTTGTTCACACTCTCCTGAATTTCTCCCCTTGCTTTCAGTTTGCACAAGGGAACAACATTTGTGTTTGTTGTTTGTTTTTAGAATATTTTCTCAACTGAAACAAGGAACAGATTTCCATATGTTTATATTTATTTTATAATTTTCTGTTGTCATTTCTTTTCTGCTTTTCTCTTTCCCTTTTCATGGGTAAATTGAAAGAAAAAAAAGGTGAGACCAGGACAGAATGGCAGGGAAAAATACAAGGAAAAAATTAAGCATGACATTTTCACTAGGAATGCTCTGAAAATATTAATTAAAAACCATTTTAGAAATGCTTCTGATGGAGAAACTTGTTTATTATTCACAAACCTATTTGCAGAAAAAAATTCAAACCCCATTTTAAAAGATCTACATGATTTTTTTGTTCCTTTTGAGGTTTGTGGAATTGTATGTCTTTAAAAGTGTTTGCAGACATTTGTTTTCCTGTTTAGTCTCTGTTTCCTATATCTGCTGATTTGATGGGACATTGATTCACAGACTTCCACAAAGCAAGTGTTACTCAAAGGGAAAGTTATCAGGGAAAAAAATAGGAAAATCAATAAGAATGTGCTGGTATCATGAGTCTAATTTCAGTGCAAGAGCGAATCAAGAATTTTCATCAATGTCTAAAGTGGATGGTGGTGGACACAACTGCTTGTCAGTGGTGTTGTTACCTCTTTACACACAGACAATTCCCAGGAGCTCCAGCCATGGGATAGAGATCAGGTCTATCCATGAGATCGGAAAGCAGAAAAGTCTTATTAAATCGGGATTATTGTTGCATCACAGCCTGTCAGTCTCTTTAATTAGTGCAGCCTGCTCGAAAAGCAGATGTGTGGCTGGTTGTTTTCACAGCATGTTTTCTGCTAGGCTGTGCTTTGCTGATGTCAAGGGAATGAGCTGAAATGGAGCCCCTGACAGAGTCCAAACACCAGCTGGAGCTCCTGGAAGTGCCCTTGTGAGCAAACATGACTGTAGTGCACCCACGAGGCACTTGTGGGTTTGAAAGCCCCAAGTGCCCTTTATCAGCCCCATGTATCATCACAGACATTGTCTGCTCCTCAGGCAACCAGCTGATGGGTGATGGGTTTCCTCAAGGAAGGGTGCTCAGAGTCCCCATGTCCATGTCACCCTGCTCTGGATGAGCCCACAGACCTGCTGAATGGCTTTGACTGTGCAGACAGGTGACACAGACACAACACCCTGGTGCAGAGGATAGCCCCTGCCTCCTTGAGAGGTTCCTGGAGAGGAGAGGGGGACACTGAGGGCACATGTGAGCCCCACTCATTGGACAATGTGTGAGTTGTGAAGACATTGAGGGGGTCCCTGAATGGACAGGTGAGCTGTGGGAGCACTGATGGGGATGTATGCAAACCATGGGGACACTGCGGGGGACGTGTGTGAGCCACGGGCACACTGAGGGGACGTGACTGAACCACGAGAACATGGAGGGGACATGTGTGAGCTGTGGGGGCACTGAGGGGGCATGTGTGAACTATGGGGACACTGCAGGGGTGTGTACGAACCCTAATGATACTGCGGGGGGACAATGAGGGGACACGTGTGAGCCATGGGGACATGGACGTGAACAGAGGTGTGAAAAACACTAATCACGTGTTTTAAAAATTTAAAAAAGTTTAATAGTAATAAAATTGTTATAAAAATAGTAATACAAATTAGATTAATAAGAATTTAGACAATCAGAGTTAGGATAATAAAGGACAATAAAAACAAAGAATTACGAACGTTTGGGTGCCTCCGGGAGCAATTAAACCCCGAAAGCACACAAATGTTAACAAAGGATTAACCCTTAAAAGCGATAGCCTGTTGCATATTCATATATCTTATACATGATGCATAAATTCTTTTCAAATAAAGGGTTTTCTCTGGTTATTGTCAACTTTTCCTCCTTAATCCTGTTGGCACCTCAAAGACAAAAACGAGGTTGAAGAATGTTTGTCTTTTCCGATAAGTAGGCGATAACTCTTTTTAGGTGTCCTGCTGCTGCCATCTCTGTGCAAAGAACTTCTTGATTATCTCATAGCTAGTTAAAGTAATAGCTCACACTGCATAGCTTTAACACTATATCATAACCCAAAACTATATTCACGACACTACTTAAAAAAATCAATATTAATTTTTTTACTTTTCATTACTTTCTAACATAACACATATTATAGTCATTTCAGTATTTACGAAAAGCCAGTATTACAATATGTATTTTTCACAGAGGGGACACGTGGGAGCCCTGGATGTGACTGAGGGGACACGTGTGAACCATGGGGACACTACGGCAGTGTGTACGAACAATGGGGACACTGAGGGGGGACAACGGAGGGACAAGTGTGACCCGCAGGGACACGAAGGTGGACGCTGTGGGGACACTTGGTAGCTCCGTGACACCGACGGGGATGTGCGTAAACCGTGGGGAGACACGCGTGATCCCCGCAGCCCCGCGGGGACACCGAGGCGGCCTTCAGGACACGGAGGGGCCTCCCGCC
>VZRH01001142.1:563693-603664 GCA_013397555.1 Urocynchramus pylzowi | reverse complement strand
GCCGCGGGTTCCTGCGGCGCAACGCGCTGGTGCTGCTGACGGTGTCGGGGGTGGTGGCCGGCGTGGCGCTGGGGGCCGCCGTGCGCGGCGCGGCGCTGGGCCCGGCGCAGGTCTCCTACCTGGCCTTCCCCGGGGAGCTGCTGCTGCGGATGCTGCGCATGGTGATCCTGCCGCTCGTGGTCTGCAGCCTGGTGTCGGGCGCCGCCAGCCTGGACACCCGCTCGCTCGGCCGCCTGGGTGGCATCGCGCTCGCCTATTTTCTGGGCACCACGCTGCTCGCCTCCGGCCTCGCCGTCGCCCTCGGCTTCATCATCCGGCCCGGCGCCGGTGCCTCCGCGCTCAACACCCAGCTGGGGCTGCCGGGCGCGCTACCCAAGAGCAAGGAGACGGTGGACTCCTTCCTGGACCTCATCAGGTGAGGCCGCCCCGCTCTCCTCCTTCCCCCGCCCTCCCGCTGCTGGAGGATGATGACAGACCCGGCGGTGTTGCACGCTGCAGCCGGGGAGCCCTCCTCCTCCTTCACAGCCTCCTGCATCCTCTTAGCCTCCTGCCCTTTTCATCTTCCTGCACCTTCCCCTCATTTTTCTCCTTCTCCTCAAACTCCTTTATCTTCTTCATTTTACCATCCTACTCATCCTAATCCTGGCTTCTTCAGAAGCACGGCTCCCTGCCCTAGTATCCGCAGCCCGGTCAGGTGTAGGGCTTAGTGCTCTGCTTCTCCCCGCTTTGTTTTTAATTTTGCCTGGGTGGCTGCAAGGATGAGTCGAGGCTTGCTCAGAGTTCTGGGTGCCTAGGCCCGTTTTTGGTTCTGCCTGGAGGGAGAGCGGCTCCTGGGTGCCGGCTGCAGGGCAGGCTTTCCCTGGCACCTTCCCCTGCCCTGCTGCCTGTTGTTGCCTGTCTCCTGCAGGCAGGGCAGGGCTGGGCAGCTCTTCTCATCCCTCACACACACCTTTTTCTTTAATTGTCCAACACTTTACTCAGTCTCCTCACCCAAATGCCAGCCTTCCTCTTGGAGTGCCCTCCCATAGATGTGGGCATGGAAACGCAGTCCTGTAATTCTGTGGAGGATATACCCTAAACATAGTCCGGTGTAAGGATGCTCTGTAGGTTCGTGAGCTTCCCTTCTTCCCTCTGCATCTTTCAAAGACAAGACTTGCATTCCCCAAATCTATCTGTAAACAAGGCTTCCACTTCTAATCAGATGGTAGCGTTTTAGTGTGTCTTTACTCCTCCTTGCAAAGTTGCAAACTTCACCTTTTTTGTTCTACTCAAAGCCCATGTCTTGTTGAGATCTGTCTGGCTTTTTAAATAAGATAGGAGCACACAGACAAACGAGGCAGGCATCCAGATGGTGCTTTGAGTATTGAGCTTCCAACTACATTTCCTTGTGCTTTGCACCCAGGTACAAACACAAGAATAAGGGAGGTGACCTGTGTGTGTCACAGCGAAGTGGCTGGAAAGTTGAGCTTAGTGGATATCCTGGTAATTGCAATACTGAGTGGTTTCTTTTTCTTAATTTTGATTGTTTGCTTTGCTTTTATGAGTCCAGTTTTTCAGCTGAGATACATTTTTGCTCTGTCTGGACAAGTGGATGTGGCAACAAAGATAAAAAGACTTTGTAAAAAAAAAAAAAAAAAAAAAAACCACCCCCGAACCCAGAACTGTATTTACAAATTCAGGTTAATGTCCTTTTCTCCCCCTGAGACAAGTATGTTCCCTTTGGATAGAAAGTAAGTCTGGTTTGTTCCATTGGCAGCCATGTACTCAGTGTCCTCAGTTCACCTCTCTCTCTCTTAAGAACTAACAATTAAGGACCTTTCTTAAGGACCAGCAGTTCCTGACAGTGTGTTAAGAAGGAATAGCAGGACAAGTAGGTAGCCTGGATGTGGTGGTGATATGATCAGAAATAGAGGGGAGAGAGGTAAAGGAAAATTGCCAAAAAAAAAAAAAAGGAGTAGGCACACCTGGGAGAGTTGGGAAGATGTAGTGGTGGCTGCCCCAGCGCAGTCTGGCGTGGCTGCTGTACCTGGTGTTACATCCCTGTGTCACCTGGCAGGATGGAATTGAGGAGCAGGCCAGCTTCAGGCTGTGGGTAATATCTGAAGTTCAGAGCAGACAGCTGTTTCTTGGTCTGGTCTGTAAATGCAGGTGCAGAATTCATCTTCAAAGGGGTTATGATGGTGATGGGATTGAGTCCCTAATTCCAAAGTAGGGCTCATAATTATGAGACTTGGGTAAAAAGCATGGTGGGTTGCAGAGGAATTTCCTTCTAGGAGATGAAGGGACAGGAACTTTTCCCCCAGTGCATGTATGGGGGGTCTGTGAATACAGCTTTTTCTTGGAACCTCAGGGAAGGGCTGTTGCAAACACACTGTTGGGCTGTCAAGTCATTACAGCAGTAACAGTGAAATCCAGTCCAGAAAAGTTGTGTTTGGACACAGCCATCACTAAAAGTTTCAGTCTTAGCACAAATCCCTGACAGACTGAGGGATGGAGAGAGTATGTGATTTTCAGGAAATAAGGTCTCTCTCTCTGCTGTGTAATGTTATTTTTTAAACTGTTCTTGAAAACCTGGGTGTTTTGGTTTGGGCACTGAACTTGGTCCCTGCTGTGGTGAAACTTAGTAAACTCATCTTGAGATACAAAGCCTTGATTCTGTAGGGCCTGGAGGGTCAAAATGATTGCTTTTCGTGTGAGTGGGTCTTGCAGCATCCTCCTCTTTGCTTCTCCTTTTATCTCGTTTGGCTGTGAAACTTTCTATTAGATGCAAGGCAACTGTTTTCAGTGTGGCACAAGACTGACTGTGTCCTTCAAGGCTTCCCTTCTACTTGGTTTCAGAGGAGAGGTAAAAATGAGTTGCAAGTGGGTAAACTGAGTCCCCCATCAGCACTGAAAACCAATGTAAAACATGACCCAAGGAAGAAACAGCAAAGAGGAAATCACAGCTGTGTGTCACTATTTGGTTCTGCAAATCACTTCTGCCTTTGGGAAGTCTTTTAGGTAATGATTCAAGATGTTGCTTTTTGTTGTTGCAGTGATGTCTGGAGGCCACCTTAATGCTTGGTTTTCCTTTTCAAAGTCTAAAGCTTCCCCACAAACATGCATCTAGGCATGGAAAAATGACCTCTGGAAAAAAGATTTATCTTGGGCTTTGGTATCAAATGAATGATGACTCACTGGTGAACCCACAGGCTGTCTCTGTTTTATTTTGTCCATTGACCATAACCTCCAGGTCTGATTTGTCTGGCTGGAGGTGCTGGAGCACCCTCCTGGTTTCCCTTCTGGCTAGTGCTAGAGGCAAGCAAGCCTTGAGCATGTCGAGTCAGGGCTTAGGCACACTGTCCTCTGCCCCAGGACATGGGGTGGGGACAGCAGAGCTGTCATAAGGTCCTTTTGTGCCCCGAAGCAGGGATGCTGATGGCTCCTCTCATCTCAGGTCTGTCATGTGGGCAGCTCCTTGGAGCTTCCTGAAGACTTCTCAGCTACTTCCACAAGGCTGATTGCTTTAAAAAAGGCACTCAGAAAGTGGGGTGTTCCCTGAACTCAACGCAGGCTCTTAGAATTCCTTAAATCTGTCAGAAGATGAGGGGAATGAAGGGAAATTTTAGAATTTCTGTGTTTTTCCCTTGCTCATTTATTTGGCAGAAAAGATAAAGCAAGAGAGCTTGTAAGCTTGATTGTGAAGTGGTTGGCAGCTGGAGGAAGGGGCTGGCTGGGATGTGGTGGGCTCTGGGGCTCAGCTCCCACCTGAGAAGGTGACACTGTAGAGAGCCAGCTTGGCTGTGCTTGTGCCCTGCATGTAACCAGGGAGAGGGAGACCCAAGGATGGGATTCCAACACCTGCTCACACAGCCCACCTGCAGCTTGTTGGAAAGCAGTTGAAACAGCAGGATCAAGTGTTTTGCAAGAATCTATTGATCTGCTAACACTTATGATGGGCAATTGTCACGACTGAGTGTTTCAATAAGGTCAGAGTTTTATTCTAGCTCGGATTTGTATTTGCTGATTCAACAAAATTGAACAGTTTCACAGGAGCCTATTGATCTGTCAAAATTTCCGTCAGTGGGTGATCGTGGCATTTGGTTACAGTGAGGTCAATGTTTTGCTGTCATTTTATACAAAGGACTTAAGTAGAGAATCTCACTAATCTAAAAAGGAACATTTCAACAGAGTATTTTACAATTTTTTTTTTAGTGGAAAAAAGGATCTGAGACAGGCTTTCTTTGCCCAATTTTGGGATGAAAACATGTTTTGCAACTGTGAAATTGGCTTTGGGGAAGCAAATTCTGTTTTTAATCCAACCCTAGCTGTAACAGTCTGGGAAGGGAAGGAGGTAATCCCATTTTTTTTAATAGGAAGAGTGCACAGAGGTCCTCATGTCTGCCCCAAGCAGTAAGGTCAGGGCTTCCCAGTTTTCTAGGCAAGTCTGCAAGAGCTGTTTAAATTTTATTGCTTCTCAATGCCCTTTCTGTCTCCCTGGGAGCACCCACAGCAAGCTCGTGCCTTTGCTCCGAGTGTCTTGAGAGAGCCATAGGGAAGGCAGACATGAGCACAGGGAGAGCATCAGTTGTGTTTTGCTGGCTGGGCTGCAGAGCAGGTGGCCAGAATGGGCCACCCAGGCAGGGACCCTCTCTTGGGCACCAGTTGCACCTGTAGCACTTGTTCCTTATAGCCTTGGTCTTCCCAGTGAGTCACCCAAAACCAACAGCCATGAAGGCCATTTCTGAAATCCCAATGTGGAAAGACAGTAAAATTGTGACTGTTAGAGGAGGAGGGGGAGATGCAATCTTTGAATTCATAGATAGAATTAGAAGTGTCCAGGCAGTGGCTGCAGTTACACCAGGAGACAGGCTGACCTCTGGGTTTGAAGGTGATGGCTAGTTCTTAAAGTGAAGGTAAATGTCCCACTTTGCTTGTGTCACTTTCTGAGTCTGGAATGAGTTTTGTAGGAAGAACTCAAGGTTTTCATTCATGTGCCTGCACTCTCTGGCAGGGTTTTTTAGTAAGCCTCTGAACATTTTTGCTCCTTTCATTTGTTCCTTATATTTGTTGCCTTTTACAACTGACTCCTCCCAGTTATGTTTTATTTTCCAAGCATCAAAAATACAGACTAGATTGTTAAGGCAAAAAAGTGTCAAATATCTGCTATAAGTAAACAGATTTTCAGGTTTCTCTGTGTTGAAACAAATGGACACACTCACAAATATGAATATGTACAGGGCTTGTGTTGTGCACCCACATATCAAAAAGCAGATGAGGAAAATTGCTGTGTGATATTGAATGAAAATCTTGAGACAGAAAAAAGCCAGAGCTACTGGAGGAATTCGAGCTGGGTTCTGGCGTTTTGCCACAGATGGCAATAAAGTTGCTGCGAGTGAACTTGTACCATTGAAAAAAACCCTGAAAACTGGAGATAACCAACACAGAATATTTTTTGTAGACTTCCTCAAGAAAGTATGTTTTTCAACAGCAAGGTTTTTGGCCTCAGAAGTGGAACCTTTTTGTAAGAAGCAATGTGAGAGGAATGCATAGCATTTTGGGGTTTCATTCCATTTGCCTGGATTTCCCTTCAAGCTTTTGCTGCCAGAGCAAAGTTGTTTGCAGAGCTCTAGCAAACAAATAATTTAGAAACAGTTGTTAATTATAATCCCTTACACATACAATGGAGCAGTTCCTGTATAATCCTCATCCCACGGGTGGAAAGATACCGGCCTGTAAAGATGAGAGCAATTTGACCATAATATCAAAATGGAGAAGGAGGAGAGTTACAGCCCCCTTTTTGTCCCTTTGCCAGCTCCAGGTTCCTTTAGTTGTCTGGATTCCCAAGAGTGGATGTTGCAGCTAAACTAAGATTTCTATTACAGCAGAAATACGGTGGGATCTTCCTGGGGAGTAATGGTCCATTTTTGACTGGTAGGAGCAGCTTTTCCTGGGGAGAAAGGTGCATTTATCCAGCTGTGCATAGGGAGATGGTGTGATGAGCACAGTATTCAAGAAGGAAATACACACTTAATACCTGCCCTTGGTGCTGCTACTTTCTTGTTCCTCTTTTAAGAGGATCTGAGAAGGGTGCTTTCTCACCCTATGTGTTGTGCAGTTACATGGAGGTTTCCTGGCTCAGCCCAGCTGTTGCTTCAGCCCCAGGACACAGCTGTCCTCTGTGGCAGCTGTCAGATGGATTTCTGATACGGCTTTTTTTGGGGCTGTCTGCACAACTTGCAGCAGGCAGAGAGAGGCTTTCCTGCCTGGTGCTTGGTGAGGGGAGTAAAGCCTCTCTGTGCCACCTACTTCACTTTAATGGCACAAAGGAGTTGGGGTCTGTGTGTGTGTGTGGAGCGCGGTGCCGGCGGCAGTGGAGCACGTGGGGTGCAGGCAGCCCATCTGTCCCCCTGCTGTGTTGTTGGCCTGTCTTGTCCCAGCCACGTGCAGCAAGTTTTGTCTCCCTGCATTTGGGGCCAAGGCTGTCTGATCCCACACTGCTGTGCTGGGCTCCTTATCACCCAGACCCAGGGTTTGGCCGGCGCCGTGTTCATGTGATAATCCACATCTGCTTCAGAAAGACGACCGTGTTCTCTGGCACAGGGCATGGGGATGGGGCCGTCAGAAACAGTCAACAATCCAGCCATGCAACTAGGGTCATTTCCCTAAACTCCACATTTGCTACAGGCTTTCAAAGCACAAAAACCTTCTAAACCTTTGGTCCTCACAGAAAAAACAACTGGCAGACACCCAAATTTCATTTGCATGCCCAATTACCCAGCTCATCAGCTTTCCTGTTTGTTGGTTCACCCTCACAGGAGGGATGTCCACGCTTCCCCATGCAGCTCCTCTGCTCACAGGGACAGAGCTGTGTCTGTGTTTCTGTGATGGGTGAGCTTCGCCTTACCAGGCATGAGGAGCAAACCCTGCAGGCACAAGTCCATGATGGGCCCAGGCAGGTCACCAGCCAGCTTTTACCTCTCCCCAAAGCATGCAGCATCTTGCCCCATTTTTCAGGCACTGAGGTGGTGTTCTTGCACAAATCCATCCAAAGGTAAGAACTTGTGATCTAATCCACCTGTAATTAAAGCTGAATTTAGTTCACATGCTGACTGATCTTAGGTGAACAATAAGTGTAGTCTGTGCAAACCTCATGCCTCTAAGATAAGCCATTTCTTTGTAGATTGCTTTTTATGACCTGACACATTTTGTTCTTAAGTTTTGGGATTTGAAACAGAGGAGCAAAACATTATTTTATGTGGTTTGGTGTTTTGCAGTCAGGTGTACTTAGAAGTTGGATTGAACAGAACATATAACTCCTTATGAGCTGCTTAAGATCAAAATTTTTTACTTGGAGAATTGTCAAGTCCTGTGACTGGTGCTGGAGGAATAAAGTGTCTACTCTAGGTTATTTTTTAGCACTGTTCACACTTGAAGTAAGAACCTGCCCCTTGCCTTGCTGTAACAGGGTTGTTGGCATCACTTAACTATGTGCTTTAAATATATGCTTGGAGATAAGTTAATGTTTAGTTACTGAGGCCCATGCCTGACATACTGTGCAAATTATGGAGGGTTTGGTTTCCTGGCCACATTTAAACATTGGAGAACCATGTTGTTTAGGCTTTAGTATTGCTTCCTTTGGTTTTGTTTTCATCAGGATGGAAAGGCTGATTTAAAAAAAAGAATTGATTTCTCGTTGGTTTTCAGTCTTTTTTCGTCTCTTTGCTTCTTCAAAGTCCAGTCAGTTCTTTTTTTAAGAAAAGTAATCATCCTGCTGTGAAAAGCTAAAAAGAAATAGCCTTCTTTTCCCAACAGCATGAGCCCATTTGTATATGTGATATTTTACTCCTGATAAAAGCAAGTTTGCTTTTACTTTACTCAAGGGTTTTACCCACCAGAGAGTTCCAGCTGTGCAAGAACTGATGCATGTTAGCTGTTCCATTGATCTTATTTGACCAATTCTTGAGTGTCTTGGCTGAGTGAGAACTCACTCTCCTGCTTTCAGACAGACAACTGTATTGTCAGTTTTTGAGGAGAAAAAGTTGCTATTTCTTTCACGCTTGGTGGAATGTAGACTCCAGAGGACAAATTATTCTTGCAGCAATCCTCCTAATAAACTTGTAGTACATCAGGGAGAGAGAGAGGCTGAGGTATTTCACAGCAGACAGGTGTTTGATGAAGTTCCGTGTCCTTTACAGTTGCTGTCAAGGCTGTGGGAAAACTCCCTGTGTGGCAGGAGAACAGAGCCATGCAACCAAAAAGGCCAAAGTCCTTATCTGGGCCACATTTTAATCTCCCTCTTGCTTTCAAAGATTTGACTCTGCTACTCCTTTTCTTGCTCTGGTTTGGATTTGCACATTCTATGCCATTCGTGGAATGACCACAGCCTGGTTTAATGTTTGCCTGGGTAACTGTGGCAAAACTGGGGGGAAGTTAGCAGGACACAGCCTGGAGGGAGCTGCAGCTTCCTCAGAGCAGCACAAAGAACAAAGGATGGGGAGCAGCTATCTGAATGATTTTTACCACAATTAACTGGCTCTGGGTAAAGTCTTCTGTTTCCTTACCATAAGAGTTCTTGTATCTGATACCTTCTACTGGCAGTATTTTCAGCTGATACCTGTCACGTTCCTGCCTGTGCCAGCTGTGGTCCTGCCATGACCCTAGAGATCAGCTTTTATTCCTGTTTTCCTTTCTGACACAGAAAACCAAGAGCTGTCATTTGGCTAGGGGAACACGTGCTCTTTGCCCATAAGGGGAGAAAGGAATTAGAGCATTAAAACCAACTAAAAGATACCACAAGAAGCTTGGAAGAATGCCCTGCTCGGTCCAGTTCACGATTTTAATTTCCTGTGTGCACATACATACTGGATGGTCAGAAAGAGTCTACATCACTCTGCATGCTGTCCTCTCTGCGCTAACCTGATGCTAGATTGGCATTTCTTTGTGAAGGTACTACTGGATTCAGATGTTCCATAGGAGCTGCCTGTACTTTCCATCTGTGTTGTCTAAGCCCTTGCAGAGGAGTCTGGCCTGTGGTACTGTTCTGCTCTGCCTTGGTGATCAGGGAAGCTGGCCTTGCTGTGTTGAAGGGTTAAGCCATTCTCATAAGTGGATTTTGCTGATTGGATTGTCCTTCATGTTGATGCTGTCAGTGAAGTGTAATCACGTGAGCAATGTTGAAAACCTGCCTGACACTGGAGGCCATAAGCTGGTGCTGCAGGTGGTGTGGCTGAACCAGTTTCTGTAGCCACTGGGCAATGGGAGTGTATAACCAGCATTGTGTGTGATTGCCTCTGGTGGCCATGCCCAAAAAGGTGAGGTGTGGCAGAAAGCCATCTGTCATCTCTTTCATGGGAGCCAAGGAAGATGGCATCCACACCTCTGGACACACAGCAAGCTCCATGCTGCCGGAGAATCTTCCGTGCTACACACTGCTACACAGTGCCAATGTGCTTTTGAAAAAGGCATTCTGTTTCTGAGAGTAAGATACATTGGTGCATTAATTTAAGAAGTTCTCCATGACATATTTCATTTTCTTGTTTGTCTTTTGCAGAAACCTGTTTCCTGCAAATCTTGTTGCTGCAGCTTTCGAAACGGTAAGATCTGTGTGGACTTTGGACATAAGCTACAGTGTATAGGCTCTTTTATTGGAAGAGGACTAGAAAGGTGGTGTAGAAAATACCAGGAGTTAATTTACTTACAGAAAGTAGGGTTTTTAAAAGCAAATGATATAGTCAGACATACAACTTCCATGGCAAATTATTTGAAAAATATTCCTCAAACAAAAGTATATTCAGAGGCCATCTCTTCTACCTTCACCAAAAATATTATTTAAACTTTGGGTGCCATGGTGGGAAGCAGTGGCAATCCTGTGCCAGGCTGCTTACCATTTTGCAGGAGAATCCTAGCTGGGAATCCTTTGGCTGTGTAGTTTAGAGTTGGGCTCAGAACAGACAAGGCTGAAGACCTTTAGGGCTCCCATGTGTGTAAGCATTGCTTGTTGCCTGATGATTTTATTCAGTAGTTTCCATTGTATCCCTTGCTGGATTAATTACTCAGCCTGGTTTCTCTTCCAATAGATGCTGTGTGTGGTGGGATGATAACTGGCACCAGAACATAGGGTGGTTTAAACTGATGGATAGGAGCTGTAGGGCTCCAAAAAGATTTTGGTTTAGTTCTCAATGCTAATTTTATAGGCCAGGATAGAGAGTGTTGAGAATATTGTCATGGTGCAGAGTGATTCTTTGTGATACAGGAGCAAAAGCATAGCTTTTGCCTTCATGGTGGGTTTGCTTTTGTATGAAAATCAAGGGCAAACTCTTAAAATCAAGTTCCATTTTGCAAGAATATATAATACAGTACAAGTCGATATTCCATGAGTAAAACAAGAAGCAGTACAAAAATAACACTGAAAAGGATATTTTGTCATGCCTCTGGTGTCAGGGTTGTGTGTGTTTAGGGATGAAATAAAGCAGTCCTCTTTTCCTCTGTGCTGCTGTTGTCACAGGGAATTGACAAGGACAGAAGCTTTTCCTTCCCTCCTTTTATATTTAAAGAAAACAAGCCCGAAGAAGTGCCCTGCTTTTGTGAGGTGTCTAGTTTGTTTATCAAAGTAAATTGTTGCCCTAGATTTTAGATATTTTGCTGACAACTTTAATGCCTGCCTCACCATTTTTGTTTGGTTGTGTTTTTTTTCTTACCTGCAGTATGCAACAGACTATCAGATGCTGCCCAGGAACACAAGCTCTGGAAATATCACATGGGAAAAGGTAAGGTCATTTCTTGGATTTTAAACAAATTGTTATCAGTAATATTTGACTACTTCACAGCCTTTAATCCTTTCCAGCAGTCTTGAGAAAGAAAAAGTACTTTTATTTGCCTATAACTGAGACACACACGAGCTGAATGAGTACCCACAGCCACGACAGAAAGCTGTGGTTGACAGGAGAGTTGAGCTCAACTGATGTGACCCTTGACACATTATTTTTTTTAGGCCATGCTTTCTTAGACCTGGTCTCACTTGATCTAAATTTTAGTCTATCTACCTAATGTTTCCAAATACCTTTCTGTAGACTTGGAACTAAATAGTAGTCAGGTTGGCTGAGTATGTCTCTTAAACCTTACTCTTCATTAAGAGTTTGGAGAAAATGAGGTTTTTTCCCTCTACCCAAGGCTCTTTAAAACGAAAGAGAAAACAAAAGAGATTTGTTGGGTTGAGAGTTTTTTCTCATTGCTGAAATTTTGTTTGGAGCAGTAACAAGTGGTCTGAAGGTGTAAAAATTATGGGTAGAACATTACAAATTACTGTTGCAATGGTGTCAAAAAGGGAACTGGTGTGTAGGTGTAGACAAAGTAGAGTGGTATCTTCCAGATGTAGATGGTAGGACATCCAGAGATGCTCTGTATCCCACTAAGTGTCATTTCTCCTGCAGACAGGGCTATCAAACATGTTTATTATTGGCCAGAGCCAACACGTTGCAGGCCCAGCAATAATAATTTCTGTTGTCTTACAAGCAGCATGCTGTGAAACAGACCCAGGGTCCCAGCCTGCAAGGTGTCACCTTGCTCCAAATAAAGTGTCTCATGTGCTGCCATGGGATTTTTTGGAGACTGGTCTGAGAAATTACTTTCAAGGTGATTTTTCTCTTCCTCGGGCTCATTCTGGCTGTCTGAGCTCAGTATTAGATGTTGGGTTACTACATTTTTAATATGATTTGAATTCCCCTAGGGCAAGAGACTTGTAATGTTTGCATTTGTCATAGAAGGGCTCAGCTGGAGTTTGCCCACCAGTTTGTAAAACCATCAAGGAAAAAGCAGTTTATGCTCACCCAGAGGGACTCTGGAGCCTATCCCTGAGCAAAGGAAGCATTGGCTTCATTACCTTCTCCTCCCCATGCATGGTGTGTGAGCAGGTGATGCAGAACAATGTTTGTGAACTCTGCTTTCAGCCCTGGGCTGAACTTTCACCAGCCCTGGAGACGGCCTGACGGGTGAACTGAGCAGGGGCAAAGCTGTGCCTTGCCTGCCAGCCTGCCATCCCAGGGTGAGCAGGTCCACTGGGGAAGGAGGCAGCTCCCCCTGCCCGTGCCTGCTGGATCACATTAGCCGGGATCCGTGGCCCCCCCGTGTGACACGGGTGCAGTCGGTCACTGCGGAATCCCAAAAGAGCGCTTTGTCTCTCTGTGCCCTCGGGCAGGGCACGCCCCTGCAGCTTCGGTGTGAGAGGCTGTAGCAACGTGCACTTAGATTTGTGTGTTTGTTGCAGAGTGCTGAGTTATTTGACATTTAAGCAAGGGTAAGTGAAAGGGGAGTAAGTCTTTTATATATCTTCACTGTCAGGTTTGATATGGGCTCTGGAGCAACCAAGCATGGATTAAGGCTAACCACATCCATTGAACAGAGTGCTGGCTGTCAAGTACTTTTTTAATGCTTGTTCAACACCATCACTTCTCCTTAAGAGATAAGAATGCATCTTTTGGCCCTTTAAAATGCAACTTCATTTTTTCTCTCTCTTTCTCCTGCTTATCAGTCTCCTGTCTGATGTAACATCAGAAAAAATATTCTGAATATGCCACTGTTGTCTGTTTTTGCCAACAGTTGTGGTGATGTAAAGGTTATTTCTGCTATTACTTTTCCAAAACCTTTTTTAAGTTGTTGGAGCAAAACCAGACTGAGCTTGTTTAATTTCAGAAGACGCCCTACTGTCTCTAGGGAAGAACAGACCAAATAAAAAGAGCATCATCTCAGTTTTGTTAGATCAGTTTTAGTTCTGGTCTGACCATAGTATTTATGGATAGATGAGGATTAAGTTTGGAAAGAAGAGTATGATTTTTGGATATCATAGGGACAGAAGTTTGGTTCCAGAGGAATAAGATCATATTCCTATATATTATTTTCTTTCATCAGCAGAATATTTGAGTGAAGAAGACAAATATTTTCTTTCAACTTTCCATATGAATAGTGTAGAGCAAAAATTTCCATTGGTTATATTTCCTTCCCCCCCCCTCTGGTTACTAGGCTCTGTCTTCTCTCACTGATGAAGTGAATAGTGGGACGTACTTGTTTGCTCAGCCATGTCCTTTTTTGTTGTTTCACATGCTCACCTCATGTTTACCCAGCTTTTATGGTTACATCCTCTCTGTCTCATTGGCAGCAAGGCTTCCTGGGGCACAGACTATCTCACTTTACCATCTGCAGCATAGGGAGCCTGGAGGGGCTCAGTTCCTCTTTGGACAGGAGTAAAAATACACAAACCAGTGGTTGCTCTTCTTCCTCACATCACATGGCTGCATTTTCTGTTCAGCCACCTACTACTGGGACTGTTCAATGTCAGCAGTTGTTTCCTTGATAAGCATTTTGTTTCAAGAGCTGAAAAACAATGGGATCTTCAGAGAGATTCAAGGACCAGGAGAGCTCCACAGATTTTCCTAAGAGAATGCATAATTTCAGGCAAACAATAACGTGTCCCATAGTTTGTCCAGGAACAAAGTTCTCATTAAAGCTGTTTTTGTTTGGTGTCCACAATGCTGCTTGGTTTGGCTGCCCCTTTGGGGTGATGCACTCTTGTGTGAGAGTACAAAAAGGCTGTTCAGCATCTGCCAGTTTTAGAGGCTGGGATTGTGAGGATCTTCCGCTGAAGATTTTCTGCTGGACTCATTCTGTATGGTGTCGCAACGAGGCAGAATTCCCTGAATGCTGCCGATCGTCCCCTGGATTTGCAGGGAGAAATTTCTTGCAATAAGTTACTACTCTAGGCAAGTGGTGCATCTTCTGCCTACATCTGCAGTGTTGGGAGGTGATGGTGAGTGTTGTGTGTTGTAAAGAAATCAGTGAGAGAGAGACAAGGGGAGAGCAAAGCCTGAAAGTGAGGACAGGATGGCAGCGAATAGAGGGAGAGAGCTTTTGGCAGCGGCACACACAGTCATCTTCTGGTCACCAAGAGGTCAGGAGGTCCCCAGATCACAAATTCTAGGCTTGAGGTGAGTGTGAGCACTTGGAGAACAGCAGCAGCAGTTCTCCCACAGTGCTGGGAGCAAGGTGGACAGAGACCTCTCCAAGGGTGAAAGAAGACCATGTAGAGACTACAGAGCTTCTCTCCCAGCACCATCCAGGTCAGAATGCTGGGATCATAAAGCATTGAAACACTGCACTTCTGTTCCATAGCAAAGTTTTATACAAATTTTTTTCAGGATGGAAACCAAAACAAAAGAGTATTTACTGGTTTTAGGACTTTTTTTTTTAAGGAATGTTTTTGGCCCATTATGATAAAATTCTGTTCCGGCTGAACTTTTCGTATTACCCCTGTATCAAATGAACCCAGTGTAAAATGATATATATTACAAAATAACATCCCATGTACACAGATGATTTGTTTAATTAATAGGAGGGGGTAATTTGTTTTGTGTTAACTTTTCTAACCACAGAAGAGTTTAGAGTTTTCAGTAACAAAAAAACAGAATATAGCCAAAACTACCCAGACAGAAAAGTGTTAGTGTGTGTGACAGCATGTTTCTTCAGACATCTCTGGAGATACACTGTGCCTCATGCTTAATACCTGTCCATGTTCTCAGCTCTTTCAATCAGGAATCAAATAAATAGTGGCAGCTTAGCCCTGGACAAACAACTACCATAATAAATTGCAGATTCCATATCTAATTTTTTTTACCTAGTGAATAAAAAAATGCTAGCACCTTCACTTTTTGTAAACACTTCTCTTAATAGCAGTTTAACCTTCCTGCTTTTGTGTATAATTTACATTTTATCCCTTTCCCTGCAGGACTTAGTTTCCACCTGCCATTGAGAGACAGTCCAGTTCAGTAGTGTACTTCCAGAAAAAACATCAATCTTAAGCAGGCTGGTTTTATCAGATTTAGGAGATCAGTATCCTGAGTTCTTTAGTTGATACTCATTTCAAACTTGTAGCTCAGAATGTATTTTTCTTTCCTAGTGTTGAGCTAGTGTCCACTTAAACTAGCCAGAAGGCCAAAACTTGTACACAAACTTCATCTGTTATAGAAGTTCTTCCAAATAAAACAACAATTTGACATGTTTGTACTGCCAAGTTGGAGAGAAAAAAACCCAGTTTTTGTCAAAACAATTATATTTTTATGTAGCCACAAGAGTACTCATTCATATGATACTACATTGCCAAAGAGAGCTCTGGCTCTCTTTGAGAAGCAAACCATGAAGGACTAACAGAGCAGACATAAGGGTAGACTAGTTTTTGTCAATAGGTGGATCCTGTTTTTATCCTCTTTTCCCAGGTACTGACAGATTTTTGAGAAGGGGAACAGGTATCTCTCTCCTATTCTCTATCTCCCACAAGTGACATGGACAGATGAAGGAGTTGGTTGCCACAGTTTGCTGCCTTTCTCTGCCTTTCTCCCCTCCTTCTGCTTCATAACTTTGGTTGTTTTCTCATGGTTTTCACTTTGGTATCATCATTGCACTAAAGCCCTGAGTAAATTGGGGAGTTTTCTTGTTCAGGTCACTGAGAGCACAACTATTGTATTGAAGGGCACATGGGGAGGTAGTAGCAGGCCCTTTCCTTCTTAGTGAATCCATGCCAGCTCATAACTAGGGAGGTTTGTACCTGAACTGCATCCAGATCTCCTGGATTCCCTTCAACAAAACAGGCTCTTCCTTTCCAAAATAGGTTCTCCTTGTTGATTTCAGATCAATCAGACAGCAACAAAATGAGGTGATCTTTTTGTTAGGTTTTGTCCTATTCTCACATGTAACAAGCCTTCTTTTTTTGTCTCTGCAGGTCCCTGTTGGTACTGATATCAGAGGGATGAACATCCTGGGCCTGGTGCTGTTTGCTCTGGTTTTAGGAGTGGCACTGAAAAAGCTTGGCCAGGAGGGGGAAGATCTGATTCGCTTCTTTAACTCATTCAATGAGGCAACAATGGTCTTGGTTACCTGGATTATGTGGTGAGTGTGTGCCTGCAGGTACATCTGCACTGCAGTGTCATGCTCCAAATTCACAATTCATCTCTCTGTCCAGACTTTCCTGTGAGATCCCTCATCACAGCAGAAGTGAATGTTGTGGTGTCACACAACAGGGTCTTTTCTCCTTGCTTGTGCCCTGTAGTGAGACAGTCACTCATAGCTTAAGGTATCAGGCTGGAGAACTTCAAAAGGTTGCCTAAATCCTCTCCAGGACTCCTTTTTGATTATTTAGTGGAAAGAAAACTCAGTATTTCCTAAGGCTAATTTTTTTTCCTCTTGCGTATTAACAAGCAAATACATTATTTCACTTAATTCCTTGGAGTCTGGAAAAGTTTATGGGCTGACTAGTGTTCTGATCAATCCCACAAAGCTTTTGATGCCAAAAAAAGTCTGTTAGTTAGGAACTGGAGCACACTAAACTTCCTCATTAGGCAAGAAACCAGCGTTGGAGGAGGCAGGCACCTCTAGAGAGTGGTTCAGACCACCTGAGCTGGGGTAGGAGCAGCCTCCTGGCTGGGTTTTCCATCAGGTGGGATGAACCTGGCCCTCAGAGCAGTATCATGGTATATACATCTGTATATACAGCTGTATGGAGTTAGGCTGCTCCTGTGAAACCAACAGTACTAATACCTCACATACAAACTTAAAAATATTCATAAAGATAGCTAGCAAACTCACTCCCTTTCCAAAGCTGGTGAAAAAGCTGTACTAATGTATTAAATATATATTTAAATGTATTTCTTTCTTCCTTCATTATGCATTTTTCATTCCTACTGTTTTCCTCTCCCTAAGAAGTAGAAGGGTTTTAACAAAACACCTGATTTTTACACAGGCAGATCTCTGTGTTAGTTGCTATCATAAGGGATTGAAAAATTCAGTCTCCAAGCAGCTTAAGCTTTTTGCTCTTGAGTGTAATTCCTTGGACACTGAATACTGATAAGAGGCAGTTCATGTATTCAGCTTATTACACTTCAAGCCAATCAGTTGGTATGTAATCCTTTATTTTGTGGATTATAGGGACCACTGCTGACCCTTAACAGTGAAGCCCTTACTTGTTCTCTTTCCTTTCTTAAGGCTCTTGTGTAGTCTTGGTATTTATTCAAAATCTTTCAAGCTGCATGTGCTTCCCAAGGGATACTTTGGAATAGTGAAATCATACTACCAGGAGCAAAGGCAGCTTGAGCTCCTATCTGGTCCTGTTCAACAGCCACTCTCATGTTTTAGCAGCACTTGGTCTCAACTTTCAGTTCTTTCCTCTCCAGCCTTCCTCTTCAAGGGGAGGAATTCAGTGTTCAGAGCTTGTGCAGGACTGGGGCTCAGCTGGATCTGGCTAATCAGGGTTCTCAGAAAGACAGTTCAAAGGCAGAATTGCAGAGGCTAAGTGGGGAATGTTCCGCAGGCTCCCCTAGAAATTTGGCCAGGGGAGGACAGAGGAATGCTCACGTGGATCTGGGACATAGGGAGGTGCTCTCTGCATGGAACAGAGGAGCTGCAGAACCACTGAGGGAGAGGCAGACCAGGAAGAAGTGACTGATCTGAGCAGCCTTAAGGCTTGCCCACCTTTCCACACCTTTGCATGCTTAACCCAACCTTCTGTAGTTTGTCCTGACTCCACAAATCAGCTTCTCTGAACATGGGCATTGGATTCTTTGTTCCTAAGATGTACAGGCAAATCTTTTGTAGTCACACATTTTCCTGGGGCAGAATTTTAAGGAGCTGGGTGATCTTTTAGTATTTCTTAATCTTAGAAGAAAGGGATGAAGTTGTGTGGACAGCATCAGCAGAGGTACTCAGACACAAACATCCCAGTAGAGCTAAGGAAGGAGCTGGCCCTGGGCCTGCAGTGATTCACACAGTTTGTTTAGAGCTGGTGTGCTGTTAGTGCAAAGGCAGTTCAGTCTTTTCAGGGCTACTGGGACCAGAGGTGTGGCTGTGGCCTGCAGGTGGCCCTTCCCTGGAGCAGCTCCACGTGCTCTTGACAAAGGAAACTACAAAGGAATGCTGACGTGGCATGTTTCTAGATAGGAGGCATGGATGTGTCTGTGTGTGCCTGGCTGTTGGCTTGGGGAGGCTCTAGAAGCCTGATCATTTAACTTAGTCCTTTTTAGGCAAATAGCAGAGTTAATTGCTGTCTTTGGCACATGCATCAGCAGCCTTTAGCTGAGCTCTCTGGTATGTGCACAGCTTTTTCTTAACCTCCACAGAGTTGGCACCCAGTGTGTCTGTGATTTTAATGACCTGACTCTGTACTCTGCTGGGAGTTTCTGCATGTCTAAGACCCCTCTCTGTACTCCAGTGATGTGATGCTGCTCCCTTCCCCTTCCTTCCCTCCCCTCCCCACTGGTGTCTTGTCCTGGTAGCTCCTGGCAGCATTTCTGCTTCCCACTCACCTTCCCTTTGGCACTCTCCTTGCCTTGTCTCTGAGGGCATAAGTGAGCAGACCTTTTAAAATTTGACTGCTTACCATCCACCAAACAAGAGTCTTAGAAAAGCCTTCCAAATTTGCCTAACCTGAGCATGTGGTGAATAAGGAACTACCCTTCAATAGGAGCAGCAGATTGTTTAGGGGAATGTTATTTCCAGGACAGAAAATGTCGTGTTTTCCAAGGCTTTTTGTTTGTACTTCATGACAGCCAGTATTTCATTTACACAGGTATGTACCTATTGGCATTATGTTCCTTGTTGGGAGCAAGATTGTGGAAATGGAAGATATTGTGCTTCTGGTGACCAGTCTGGGAAAATACATCTTTGCCTCTATCCTGGGCCACGTCATCCACGGAGGAATCATTCTGCCACTTATTTATTTTGCAGCCACGCGGCAAAATCCGTATCGTTTTCTCTTAGGACTTATCACACCACTTGCCACTGCCTTTGCCACTTGCTCCAGGTGGGTTTCTGTGCCACTTCTGGGACTATAGCCTGGTTGTGTTTGTCACCCTAAACTGGCTGTATCCAGTTGTAGTTTTAGGTGTGAATATTGTTCCTGAGATTGCAGAAAGAGTCTTCTGGGCATAGAGAGTCCCACTGCTGTCGTCAACCTGCCACACAGCACATGCAGATTATCAGCTGTTGAAAAGAATTCCTCAAAATATTGGGGCTGTTGCATGATGCTGAGTTGGAAATACCTTGGGGAAAAAATACCAAAATTGTCTTTTAATGATCCTGCCAGCTGTCCTTTCAATTTTAAGTGAAGTGAGGGTCAGTAGTGAATGACTTTGTCCTCAGAAGTTTACTTTTTAAGTTCAGAAGGACCTGGAACAAATTTAGACTAATTTTGTAGGAGCAAATCAGACTTGCTTGCTATTGTAAAGGCATTTGATATTATTTACTTCAAAGATCTGGCCTGATCAGCTTTTATTTGTCATAACCAAATGATTGAGCGTGTCATTTACACTTTTCTCAAGTACAAACTCCTGATCAAATGACATATTTAATAAAATCATTTCAGGTCATCCCCAAAAGCAGTTGCATGTCTGTCAATGGAGCTGAAGTACTATTTATAAACTCTCTCCTTCTGCATAGTAGGAGAGAGCTTAAGAATAAAACCATGTAATTTATAATGCAATAAGTAAATCCTAGAGTGATGTTTTATTTTTAATTATTTTTCTGTTCATTTGAGAAGGTACTAATACAGCATTAACAGAGATTGCTACTGCATCTGTTGTGCTTATATTAACATAGAATCATACAGTGGTTTGGGTTAGAAGAAACTTTAAAGATCCTCTAGTTCCAACCTCCCCTGCTATATTTGCATCTGTTACTGTATGTTTGAGACTTGTACATTCTACAGCCATTTAATGCTGCATACTGTGTTAAGTCATGAGTTCTTGCTTCTGGGAGATTAAAGTCCTTATCAGCTATTTCTGGATGAAAGCAGATTATTAAATACCTCTGCTCAAAACTCAACAAGGAGGCTCCCTCATTGCCATCATGCCAGAGAGGGAGTGTAAAATGGCATTGTTGCCTTGACAGTCCTGTCTGCAGCATACTAGAAACATGAAAGCCATGGCAGTGATGGGGCATTCCTGGTGCTCTGTGTTTCATTTCTCCCTGCTCTGTTTCCAGCTCAGCCACGCTCCCATCCATGATCAAGTGTATCGAGGAGAACAACGGAGTTGACAAGAGGATCAGCAGGTTTATCCTTCCCATTGGGGCCACTGTAAACATGGATGGAGCTGCTATTTTCCAGTGCATGGCAGCTGTGTTTATTGCTCAGTTGAATAATGTCGACCTCAACCCTGGGCAGATCTTCACAATTCTGTAAGTTGCTTGCAACCACATTCTTCTGGCCCCCAGATACATTAAAGCTGTGGTCTCTCTGTTAATAGCTAACAGTTAGCATTCCACATCTCTGACCTAAAGCTTACAGACTGCTATGTAACATAATTATAGGGTGATTAAAGGATGGAGTCTTTAAACCTTTACAAGATTTACAAGAGTCTCGATTTAATAAAAGGTGGAACCTGGGAGGGGTAATTGAATTCTGAAACACTCTTTGAGCTGTTTAAAGCTCTTTCTCACATGAAATTCCTTTCCTTCCTTAAGCATCTCACTCCTCCATCCTCCAGTCACCATTAGGCTGGGTAATTGAGGCATTTTGCACTGCCCAGAAAGCAGGCCCTGATTCCCTCTCTGGATGTCTTAGAAAATTCTCCTGCCAGCTTCTTGGTTCCTTATGCATGTATTTTGTACTAGAGACTCTGTTGCTGCTTATCTCTTTCCTTTCTACCATCACATTGCTGGCTTTCCTGATCAAATCTCTTGTTGTTCCCCTCCTAAGTGCTTTTGCTCCATTATCCCTTCCACCACCCCAGTCCTACCTCCTTCTCTAAGACTGTCTCCCCTCTATGCCTAGAATATCCTCCAACGTCACATATCCCATGAAGTGTCATTATCTTCATTTCTCTCCTCAAAATCCCTTAAATGAGGATGCTACAAGCAGGTCTGGCTCCTCACTGTGCTCAGCAGCCACAGCTACATCCACTAGATGCCTCCTAGGGCTGGTTCCTGGCATTTTTTCACCCTTCCTGGCCAGGTTTTATTTCCTTCTTGATTGTGTTTCCCAGTATGTTGTTTGTCTATTTAAGGCAGGGCTGGGGCACTGGGGTTTTTTGGGTGGCTAGCCAAATTAGCTTTTCAGGTAACTCTCAGTGAATCAGGTGTAAAGACAGGTCTGAGGATGATGCAGTGATAGCCCAAGAAGAGTTCAGTTGCAGACATCTGCACACAAAAAGGTGTGTTGAGCACATGCACTGCAGGTTTCCTGATTTAGGGTCTGTGTTGGGACACAAACGAGACACAGAGAAGGTGCTGTGCCCTGCATGGCAGAGTTTGCCTTTATACACGTGGGGTCAGGAGCTGTAAGTCCCTTAGTGTACTGAAGCTGGGAATGTTAGTAAGGCAGCAGGATACAGTTGTGTTGGTTGTTTCTTATCCTGAAAAGGCAGGCCTGGTGTTGAACCCAGAGCCATCGCCTCGGGAACTGCCGCGGATCCCTGCTGAGCCCCTGTCCTCTGTACCGTTCTTTGCATCAGCAGGCAGGAAGGGGTTTGCCTGGGAAGCGAGCGCTCCGCGTGTCCCATGCTGGAGCGTTTGTTTACAGTTCCCAGAGCGGGGAAGCACGTGACAGAGTGCAGCAGAGGAGGGCTGGGAGCTCCTCTAACCAGGCATGGACATTGATTTGCAGGGTGACGGCCACAGCGTCCAGCGTGGGAGCAGCCGGGGTCCCCGCCGGAGGCGTCCTCACCATCGCCATCATCCTGGAGGCCATCGGGCTGCCCACCAACGACCTGTCCCTCATACTGGCCGTGGACTGGATCGTGTGAGTACTGCGGGCCTCACCTGCCTGCTGTAGGAGGCATAGGAACATGGAATTGCAGAATGGCTAAGGCTGGAAAAAAACTTCAGATTTTGTCAGTGTAGTACCACTCGCCTGTCACCGTTGTGACAATAAATAATAAAACTTATGTAAGGTGTTCCAGCATTTGAACAGGAACAGGAAAATAGAACTTTATTTTTTAGACTTCAACATTTATAGAATTCTAAAAGTGACAGTGGATTGGAGAATGACATTGCCACCTCTCCAACCACACTGGTCAAACTAACAGTCCATCAAAATTCTCCTCCTACAGAGAAGAATGTGAAACAATTATTATTTACATGAAAGTGCGTGAGAAACTCCATTACAAGAATGTAAACATCAGAAGGCTTAGAGAAACTCAAAAGAACAGAACAACACCCACCATGCTCACTATTAAGCTGTGTCATGGGGACTCCACCACTTCCATAGGCAGTCTGTTCAAATGATTTACAACTCTTCCCATGAAAAGATTTTTATAATATCTAATCTAAACTTCCCCTGGTGCAATTTGAGGCCATTTCCTCTCATCCTGTCACTTGTTACTTGGGAAAAGAGTGACATCCACCTCACTACAGCATCCTTGTAGCATGTTTAGCTGGAAATATGGTCAAAGTCCAGAATATAACCCAGCAGAAAAAAAGACCTTACAAGATGTCTGCCTACAGGACAGATAACTTGTGATGGGGAATGGAAAAGGTGGTGCCTTCCCATTTAAAGCAGTCAGTATGCTAAAATCCCTCTTCAGCTTTTTTATTTAACCTTTGTAGAAATGTATTTCTTCTTGGCTTCAATTCCTATTAAAATGGTTGTTAAAAGTCCATTTAGAAGGTGTTGATATTGCTGGAAATTAACTGGACGCTAAAAGGCCAGGGGAGGACAAAGAAAATTGAGTCTGAACATCATTTGTGGCAAACTTCCTTGGTCACATGTGGGAAGCAGTTTCCATCAGAAAATTCTTGTCAGCTATTGTTTGAACATTTTTTATAGTTCCAAGACTGGAACTAACCACTTGTGTTGGTCAAAGCACCAACACAAGTGTCGTAGAGGGGTGCTGTCCATTGGCAGGGCAGGGACACAGAGGGTTTGTGACACATGTCACTGCTGTGGGCGGTGTCATGGCTGGAACACACTGCTGACTGTCACAAGTTTAGTACAGTATTACCACCTTTCCTTTCCATCTTCTGGGAAAGAAGTAAGAGATCAGTATGGGTCAAGTGATCTGAATCCCACTTAGGTGATTTCTTTCCATTTGGTGGGTTATTGGGCAGCTCATGGTTTGGACTGCACATAATACCTCAGCATTGCTTTTTGGAAACACCAGCCTCTCTGTATAGATGGTGCATTCCCACAGCAGATGTGGAAATTAGGATGCCTGAGGACATGTTTGAATTTCAGAGACTGGGGAAGGTGGCAGCTGTATTACCTTCCCTTCCCTTCCCACACAACACGTGTCTGTGGAGCATATTCCTACAGCTTCCTTAGGGGCATCACACTCTTTCTTATTGTAACCTCTTGGGGATCAGCCACCTCCAGAGGACAGGATACAGAGATACAGGTAAAGCAGTGGCTAGCCCTTTTTATCCTGTCTTCTAAGGAAGTACAGTAGTGGCTGGGTATTCCACACCTGTGCTTGCAAGTGCTTTGAGGCAACAGTGAAAAATTTGTTTACTGTGGGCTGCTCTCAGCCTGTGTTGTGCTGGTTGCCTTTCTTTTAAAATAGGTAGCATCCCTCTGTGGTCCACAGCGTTCTAGTCAAGGAGCTCAGCCTTGTGGTAACAAAAGGGGGAAAGAGGGAGGAAGGAGTCCCATGTCTTGCTTTAATGCCAGCTGTTTAATTACCAGAGAGGACCACAGTTACAAGTTGAGCCTCTGTTAAAGTTAGGCTGCAGAATGACTAGCGAGTCTCAAAAGCCACATGAGAACGTTGTTCATCTTTATGATGCATAAATCTCTTCTGTTACACCCTGGCACACTACTTTTGTGTTGTAGGACCAAAAATTAGGGCAGGTGCTATGGGCAACAAATGCAGAGAACATAAGTCTGCTTCTGGAAGGAGACCTTAAGAAGGTGCTTGAATTAAGATAACCAGTCACAATAGTTAAAAAAGAGAGCTGGGTGCTCTGAGTGACTTATAAGCCTGAAGTAAGTTCCTGCTCTGAACATGCATGGGGAAAATGCTGGCCTAGGAAAAGAGAAGAGGAAGGAGGTGACCTGCGAAAAGCAGGATGCCTGAGAAACAGTAGTGCCATTGCTGCAACCCACGGAGAGACCAGAACCAGCTGATAGTTACAGTTTGACTGACCTTAAACCTGCTCTGGTGCACATTTTTAGTTCTGAAATAGTGATGATACTTCTGTGGAAAAGACCTGTGATAACTGTGATACATCTCCCTTGTCAAGTTCCACTGATGTTAGTGGTTCAGCAGGGGTGAATCACCTCCCCTTATTGTGTTAAAACTCTCTTAAAACTAAAACCCTGCTGCTTTGGTTTTTGTTTCTGATCTTCACCAGGGACCGAACCACCACAGTTGTGAATGTGGAAGGAGATGCCCTGGGAGCAGGCATCCTTAATTACCTGAATGAAAAAGACAAGAAAGAGAGAGAGCAGGAGCTCAAGGAAGTCACCGTAGAAGCAGTTGCTAACAGCAAGTCTGAAGCAGAAACGTCACCTTTGGTAACCCACAAAAACCCAGTGTCCAACACAAGCAGCACAGCAGACCCTGAATCCAAGGAATCAGTATTGTGAACTCGAGGCCACTCATCGAGACCAGTCCTAGAGGTGGCCTGGGGACTTGTCAACGCGTCCAGACATTTGCAGTGTGACCAGGGGCTGGATGGCTCTTGGAAGTGCTCAGTTCCAGTCTGTTTTGAGATATGCTGGCCTGGGGAAGGGGAGGGAGGTGGGGTGGGCAGAGGAGGGGTGTTGAGAAGGAACACTCGCTTTATAATAGTATTTTGATAGTTTGTGCGTGTACATGTATACGTGTTGCACTGCACACTTGTGTACACGTATGTGAGAACTGCCATCGAGGCTTCTGGTGTAACAGGACTTCCATTAGTGAAGGCTCAGATGGGTTGAAGATAGGGAGGTAGACAAACCCAGTATGTGCTTATTGTAGGAAAAAAATTTTGCTGCTGTTTGAATGGAGAAGCAGTCTAGAAACTCCAGAGTGGGTGAAAATGTTGCTTAAATTTGTTTTCTAGCCTGGAAACACTTACCAACCATTACAGCCATGATATGAAGCAACATTTTTCTCCCACTCCCCTTCCTCTCATGTTCTCCGATCCATTAAAAACATTCAATATGTCCTTAAAACTAGCTGTTTTCTATTTTTAATTTTTTTTTTTTGTTTCATACCTAAATTAATAGCTTATAGGGACTTGTTTCATTCTCTCTCAACATTGCAGCTCATAGCAGCTTTCCTTGGTGAGTAACTCCCGAACTGTGGGACCAAACAGAGGAGATCGTCATGCAGATCAAGGATTGGTTTCCTCCTTTCTTCTAACCAAACTGTTAAGGAAAAAATCCAGAGGAAGAACAAATTTTGTTAAAGTAATCCCTTTGGAGCTGAAAAAAATGTAGAATCTGTTCCAACATTAGTATGTCTGAAAGAGACTTGCCTGTGACAACATCCATAAATCTAGAAGTCAGTTCCCTTCATGAAAACACACATGATCCTCTGCTAGCACACCACGTCCTGCTCATGTTTATTTAATGGGTCAATCAAAACAACTTTAGTCATACTCTCTTTCAGCAAAATGGAATAGGAGAGGAAAAATTCTGAACACACATCATGTGGAAACTGGTGACAGGCAATTCTGAGTCTTGGCTTGAAAGGGGAAGAGGAGAGGTGAGTTTATAACCCCACTAATCTCAGTGTGGGAGCTGGCTACCTGTTCCTGCTGGGAGTTTGGTCCTTCCATAAATGTTTTTCTGGCAGCAGTTTACTTGTAGTAATTCTGGGTGGTGCTGGGCCAGGGTAATGCTTTAATGTCAGGTGGTAACTGTTGCTTGAAGCTCAGCAAAATGCTTCTGGATTCTTATTCCTCCTTTTTGCCTTTACAGTGTCCTTCCTGAATTTACATCCCAAACCTGAACCAAGTCTGGCAAACTCATTACAAAGATCCTGTTGATTTATCTTGCCTCTTTGGATGCTAATAGTTAAAAAATGATGACTATGCATACCAAGATTTGCCTGGACTTGTGATGTTTTCCCTTGGCTACTTCAACAAGAGATTACATATGGTCCATCTCCACACTGTTAATTCAGCAATATATATTTACACTTAGCTTTGATATAAAGTAATGCTAAAGTCTCCCTTTTTCTTTCTCCTCTCAGAGGACTCTATCTTGGAAAGATATCAGCACTAGGAAGAGGCAACTCTAATTCCATAGCAGCAGCTGCCTTCCTTTTGCAAAGCATCCCTCCTGGTAAAGGGACACAATGGATTTTGCAGGAAGATGCTCAGAGTGAGATGTGGCCACCCCTGAGGGAGAGCGCCGTGAGTGCGTCATGACTGGCTGGTTAGTCCGGTGCACTGCAGCCACGCAGACAATCCGAGTAGGAAAGGATTAGTCAGCCCTCTGGGAAACTGCAGGTGGAGTTTCTTCTTAACCAGTTTATTTGTAACCATGTCCACAAAATTTGGTCATTCCTTGGCTCACCTTCAAAATGGAAGGAGACAAACACAATTCTGTAGGGATGTCTTTTGCCCAGCAGATCAACTTCGCATTTCTTCCTGTTAGAATCATCCCGACTCCTTTCAACTCAGGAAACCAAAAGCCCATTTTTAATTCTAAGCATCTCTTTGAAATATCTGAGTGCACCAGAACCCCACTTTGATTTTAAAATAGTAAATGGATGTCTCAAGGAAGCTGGAAATCCTGACTGTCCCCTGTGGGCTGTGTTCTGTAGTTTAATTTTATCCCTTGTCAGACATTTAGCTCCTTGCTTTTGTGAGACCCCCTGGAATACTGTGTACAGTTCTGGTGTTCCCAACATAAGAAGGACATGGAACTGTTGGAGAAAGTCCAGAGGGTGACAGAGAGGATGGAAGCATATCCCCTGCAAAGACAGGCTGACAAAGTCGGGTTTGTTCAGCCTAGAGAAGAGAAGATTGCATTGCAACCTTCCAGTATCTTAATGGGGGCCTACAGGGAAGCCAGAGAGGGTCTTTGTCAGGAACTGTAGTGGTAGGACAAGGACCAATGGATACAAACTGAAAGAGATGAAATTTGGTGAGATACTGGAACAGGCTGCCCAGGGAGGTTGTAGATGCTCCAGCCCTGACAGTGTTCAAAGCCAGGCTGGATAAGACCTTGAGTAACCTGGTCTAGTGGGAGGTGTCTCTGCACATGTCAGGGGGATTGTGACTGGATGATCTTTAAGGTCCTTTCCAACCCTTTAACATGCTGTGGTTCTATGCTGCTCTCCCTCACTGTGACATATGCAGCTAGGATCAGCACATGAGGGCAGTACTAAAATGACAATTCATGAAGCATCACAGCACCATATCAGAGAAGACCACATCTCAGTTTTAATTTTTTTTTCACCTGAAGCTGTTGTTGCCCACAGGTAAAAGTACTGCCCTGGGCAAACCCAAAGGCTGGGCTTCCTTGTAAGGCACTACCTTGCCATTGCCACATTGCCATATGATCCTTCTTCCCTATGGTGCTGGAGCGTGCCTCATCCTTGTAGCAGTGTGCCATAGGCTGTGGCACATTGTTCCTGACAGGGGATCCCAGGAAATGGAAAACTGAAGCTAATACCCCAGTATTAGTATTTTCCAATAGCAATGCAGAGGCTCACAGCCTTCACTGAAGGCCTCTCCCAGTCCCCACTAGTGGGTTGCCATGTTTTGCATAGGTGTGAATGTCTAGTCCCACGTAAAGCTTGTTAGAGCAGTTGGATTTAAAGAGGTCAAATCGTTCTCATAGCAGGAATTTAATCAAGGAAATCTGACATTCCTTTTCTTGGAGACAGGTATCATAGGATTTATATGAACCATGAGTATTCAGCTCTTAACCTGCCAGAAATCTGTAGTCTTACAGAAGCCCTACTTTAGACTTAAAAATCTGCCAGGTCTTCTGTTTGTGGACAACAAGAGGGATCTATGGAAGCAGTAGTGCTGGGTAATTACTGCTTGTCAGAACATCTTCTTGATAATTTTTTTTAATTATTTGTGCCAGAATTTACATTTCTTGTTTTTCTGTGATGTTCCCATTCCTCACAATAACCATGATGCATTCTAGAACTCTCTACTTGGACTGTTTTCTTAAGGTAGGAATATGAAAGATCCAGTATTGCACTCTCTGAGACTGTAAAAAATGTGATACATTCCAAAAACTGCCACTGTAATGATTTGGATCCTGGTGGTAAGCCTGATGAGATAGAAGACTTGCCATTTGCTCTTAGTGGTCAGGGTCTTCAGGTAAGACTGCTGGGAGAAAAATGAAAGGGCAGTTGAGGGATGTACATTTGAGATGCTGTTCTTGACCTGCAGTGTAATGTGTTATACTGGGAGCTTCCTATTCCAGGAGGCTGTGAGCTGAGAAGGTGCTCAGGAGCCTTGCAGGTGCAGCCAGGGGTACCTGCTCTGCTCTGCTCTCACCCAGGCACTCCACAAGTCTGGTGCCAGTGTGGTACTTAACTCCATTGTCTCTTGACTGGACATATATTTCTGTTCTCCTGGCATAACTGTAAATTGGAAACCTTTAGAACCTTTAGTCAGTGGGGGTTTTTTTGGGGTTTTTTTTGTTGGTTTTTTTTTTTAAACAGGAAATAAATTCATGTAGAGAACACTGTTTTCCACTTGATTTTAGGTTGGTTTTTTTGTTGTTTTGTTTTTCTTTTTTCTGGAAGGTACAAATTCTGTCCTCAGCTCACGTCCTACTCTCTAGTACAGGAATTGCTTTTTGAGAGAAAGATAGGGAAATTGCATGGTGTGTTTCTTAGAGTGTCCTGTGCAAGGCCAGGAGTTGGACTCGATGATCCTCATGGGTCCCTTCCAACTCAGTGGAGTCTATGAAATATTGAAGAGTCTGCAAGCCTTTTTTCAGTGAAGTTTCTTTGACCATTTTGCACCATTTTTTATTCCTTCTCTAGGATTGACTTTTCACTCCATGCTTTATTTATCACTGCCTGATCTCATCCTGTTTCCTGGAATACCCTGTGTTCTTTTTATGTTTTAGTGACTCAGGAATAAATGGGAGAGTGGACAGAGTTTTGAGGGATCCAGTTTGCATTCTGCCTTGCTCCTGTCCTAGACTCAGCAGAGGTTTGTGAGCTTTGGTAATTTAGAGTTGCTCTGAGAGTGCCAAGCAGTATCTGTCTCTCACATTGAGAAAGGTGCTGTTCTGTGCTGTGACATGTGGGTGTAGATGCCTGAAAAACTGTAGTGAGCAATAGAAGGTGCCAGGACTTGACTGCTTGTAGGATATTTTCAGTAAAGATCTTGTATTCCTAAGAACTGAGCTTTAGCTGAGTCTTGGTGTTGGTAATTGCTGTACAAGACTGGGTAAATTGCAAAGGACTTTAACCCCTTCTGGGGATGTCTCTTGCAGTCAGGATGGCTTTTGTGTTGAGAACGGACTAGAGCCAATCCCAGGGCTTCCCCTGCCAGGATGTGACAAACAGGACTGTGTCCCTCGGATATAACAGAGATGTGGAGCTGGCCAAAGTACCACATGGGCTGGTGAAACAATCTCTGCTTTGTCTTTTCTGGGCAGCCCTGAGGAGGAAATGGCCCTGAGGTGGTGAGAGACTGGGGGGAGGATGTGAGGGGCAGGAAGCTTTCCTGGTGCTTACTCTTTTCCCATACTCTTCCCTGGGCATTTGCTGTGACCAGTGCCAGATGTGGACCTGACCCAGTGTCACCATTCCTATTCTCCTGTGGTTCCTCCTTATTTTGCAGCAAGAACACAGAAATCTGAGGTGTTTAGGCAGTTCTTCTTTCAGTCAAGTCAAAGTCCCTGTCATCTCTGTGACTGACTGCCCAGCCATATTTTGTAGGTTGTGTCCTCAAGAGCTTGCAAAAGGGACAAAATCACCACCTTTTCTGCAAAGATTTGCAGCACTGGTCAACAATCTGGGCTAAATCTTCATTCTGGTCCTCTGCTAACACAGAGCATTTCTGCAGCCACTGTAAAGATCATCCTGTTGGAAATGATAATTTTTAATCCTGACCTTCCCACAGGCAATGAGCAGTGGGCCTCAGGTACCCAGTCAAAAGACCAAAATATAAACTCTCACCAAAGAAAAACAAAACTGTTACATCATTACAGATTTTAACAGAACCTTGGCAGTTCATAATGACAGAGCTGCCTGTAATGACTGATCTGGTGACAGATGAACAGCACAGACTTAGGCAGCTTGCATAAGTCCTATACCTATGCTTCCTTTTCTGTAAATTAGGTTTACAGATATTTACGTGTTTCTCACAGGCCATGCTGTGGAAAATAGTGAGTTGTAATGCTTGGAAAGCACTCTTAAGACAGAGAGCAGTAAATCTTGAAGAATAATGAACTTTTCAAAAATCTGAAAGGAATCAAATAATGAAAGTATGCAGAGTTGCATTGTGCTAGAGGAGGAATGACTGATGGAAAAGAGATCAGGTGGATGCATTTGCTAATTTGGGGGGAGCTGGTGTCAGTGTGAGCTGCAGTTCAGAAAAGGGATGTGACTTAGTCAAGGATAACAAAGTGCCCTGTTCTATCTGCCTCCTTCCATCTCCACCTGACATGCCATGAAAGCTTAGGCTCAGGTAAATTAAAAGACATCACCATGGATTCAACATCTAAATTGGGAGTCTTGACAGCTTAGTTCCTGCCTAGTTTCAGTGGGAGAAAGAGCTTTTCAACTCAAAGAACAAGTTGTCTTGTTGTCAGTATGGGTGACAAAGGTGGAGAAAAAGAAGGAAGAGCTGGAAGGCTGCAGAGGCACAGGGTAAGCAAGAGGATAAAGAAGCATCTTTTCCTTGACATTTTGATATGGATAGGCTCAAAGAGGCTGCAGGCATTTGTCTGGCACATAGCAGAGACAACGCAAATCCCTGCCTGCTGCTTGGGTGAGATTTGCAGGGAGAGGCAGGAGTGATGAAGTTTCTGAAATGCAACAAGGCAGCATGCAGAGGGCCAGCATGAAGCTCTGATAAGCTGCTGCTGGCTGCTGGCCATGAGCAGAGGAACAGCAATACAGTTCTGGATCAGGGATTGACCCACATTCCTCCTTGCAGGATGGCTAGGACAAATGCTCCTCAGATAAGTGCATGGAGACCATTATTCTCCAAGGACAAAGACCAGCTTGTTATCTATGGAAGCATATTGATGAAAGCCATGCTCACTTGCTTCAGTTTTCCAGCAGGAGGGAAAAGGGATCATTTGACAAATGATCTAAAACTTTTTCCAGAGTTGGGGCAACACATTGAGACAGTTGCCCCTGAATATTTCAGCTCTGACAATAAGTGATCAAGAGCTTTACTTGGCTCCCATAGGTTTTCACATCTGAGCACTGTCTTGGGAAGTTAATGTTAGCACAAAATTCATTCTCTGCATGGGTTCTTTACAGGCATTTGTGACCAGCAGGCATCAGTTTACATCTGCACAAGGTAATGAATACAGAAAAAGGTGAAAGAACTCTCTCTTGAGTCACATGAAGAGTTGCCAAGCCGGCTAGGAGCAGACTCTGAGTCCCAAAGCCAGGTTCATTTTTAGGTAACACCTGTCACCTCCTTAAAAGAATCCACATCTGTGGGTTTATAAATATATTTTGTTCCATACAGAGATTTTAATAGGAGAGGAAAAAAAAATGTTTCATTCAAGAGTTCACAGGGTGGTTACTTGTCAAATTATATCTCAGTGTCAGCAGATGTATCATCCTTAACAGTTACGAAATCTCATTTCGATTTAACCTCAGATCTCGGTGCCAGCAGGAGGTAAGGACTGTGGACATTTCAGCTTGCCAACAGCTCTAATGTAAAATCCTGCTCAAGAAACATTTATACTGGTCTCTCAAGGCCACAGATGTTGCTTGCAAGGCAAGCAGGGTTACCAACCATGGAACCAGCATGAGGAAATGGATTTTGAGCCAACTCTGTTGTAATGCAAAGTTAACGGTGTGGTTTTAAGCCACAGAGACCAAGAAATTTGGCATTAGATGTTCCTTAGGATAGCTTTCACTTGATCCTTCTGGTAAAACAACACTGAGAAAGTAATGCTCTTCCTTGCCAAGCATGTATTTAGTAATTGAAACTAAACTGCATATGGCATGTGCATGCAACCTAATTGCAGTTACATGTTGCAGAAGGAAATTACTAAGGGAACTCTTCTCTCAAGGAACTGTTTACAATGTCTGAATCCCTCAGATTACATTCCCACAGAAAGAGTTGTGCATAAAAAATACTCTAGTTATTAACTGGTTTGGATTGTAGCTTTTTTTTAGAACCAGAAGGAATGCTGCAAAAAGGACAGGCCAGGGCCTTCACTGATGTGCATTGATGTAACTTCCTGAGCTTTCTGTGGTTTCTGATGGAGATACCTCCGTAGCAGCATAGAGGAATGGTCTGGGCCTTTTAAGATGATCATGATCAACAAAGCAGCAATAAAGCAATGTTTCTGGGCTGTAACTACAGGCATTTTACACTCTCAGAGTATTCTTACTATATGGTGCCTGTAATAAAATAATGTTTTCCTAGTGGTCGGTGTTGATGCAAAAAGAAACTTCCTCATGTTTTGTTCAGTTTCCCTTCTCTGTATCTCTCCTGCAGAGTCTGTTGTGCTCCTTGGAGTCTGCCCAGATCCCAGCAGGATCAGGCTCCTATAGTATGTAGATCAAACTTAAAGATATTCTGGCCCCATCTGAGGACATGGAATGTTCCCTGTCCTGTTGGGAGGGGACAAAGACATGTTTTCAGCTTTGGAGAGCGTCTGACTTAACAAACCCTGCTTCATTAAGGCAATACCTTAATGACATTTTACACTTAATTAGTCAAATAATTGTGACCAAGGTGGCCCAGCTGTTGCTGCCTCCCTGCTCTGCTCCACGACAGATGCTCTGTTGACTTGTCTTCCCTGAAGGCCACTGTGGAGATGATGTGTTTGCCATCCATGAGAATTCCATTCTTTTAAGGACACTATCTTATTTAGACTTCCTCAGTTACTATCCTGGCTGCATTCTTGTAAGGTTGTGCTGTATGGGATGGAGACCATGCATAGCACTGCAAATACCTGAGCAAACCTCTGCTCCTGAGCTGCTTCTTGCTTACAGCAAACTGAGACTGACTCACTCACACTTTGTGAGGGTGAAGACTTTGATTAGATTTTGATTAATCCCTCAGATTCAGGGATAGCAGGACCACCCCTGCACATGAGGAGTCCCCTTCTGCCTTATTATCCTTAAAGGTGCCTTGTCCTGGTTCCCTTCAGGACAAATTCCAAGTTGCTGTTTGGCTTTCAAATATAACTATGCACCAAAGCTGAAAGACTCCATTATCCCTGGAGACAGGAGGGCGAATGTGATGTCCTGGTGTGAGACAAGAAAACTGGTCTTTTCTTTATCCTGTGAGCTCTCTGGCAGCAATCCTGAGGTGTGTATGTGTGTGTGTGCTTTTATTTCTACCTGAACAGAAATTGCTCTAATTAGGAGGGAGGATTATTGTATTTTTATATGCTAAACCGTTTGATTAATTACTTTAATAAAAAGAAAGATGAATTCTGAAGTTCACTGCCATCCACTCCAGTACAATCCAGTGTCACTGATACAAATGTATCTGCCTTGTGCTTAGAGTAACCGCTCCCTTGAGGAGGTGTTTGTGCCATGTGGCTGTGTTGATCCTTGTGCCCAGCAGTAGCTGTTCCTCTTTCAGAGCTGTGGGTTTCACCCATGTGACTCCGTATCAGCCTTTTCATTGTCTCCCAAGAACAGATGTACGTGCACATATGCAAAGAAAAGACCATACTGCTGTGTCTGGGGGTGTGTGACCCTGGGGCAGATGTTACAGATGTTTGTTGTGTGCTGTACGCTTTGGAGTAAGAACTCCCTGCCTGCCTGGGGAGCAACCAGTCCTGTGGCTCAGGTTGGGATGGTTTGCTGTATTAGGAGGGTGACACAATGGGATACGCTCTTTTTTCTTTCTCTCATGGAAATGTATATTTGTTCTCTCTTTGTGTAGCTTCTCAATCTAAAATAAAAACCACCCCAAACAGAATTCATGTTTCCATCTTTGTTTGGAGAAGACCTGGCCTTTAGTTGGATCAGCCTTGCAGAGGCAGTGGGACATCCTGCTGGATCAGGTTGTGTCACCTGAAGAAAGACTCCTTTGGAAATGTCCCTGGATGAGAATTGTGCAGTTTGGTGCTTGGTTCCACTTTCCCAGACCCTGCCCTTTGTTGGCATGCTGGTGTCACTGATTGTCAGCATTTAACCCTTTCCCTGCTGGCATTTCTCCAAGCCCTCTGCACAGGTACTGGGCTCTAAAGAGTCTTTGGGAGAGCCTGGATTAGCAGCTATGCAGTAGTGGGGTGGAAGGGCTGACAGACACACCTGCTGCCCTTTTGCCAAGCCAACTGATTTTGTTCCTTGGAGAAGGATTGAAGAGTAATCATTAGGAAATGCTTTTCAGTAGGCATCCAGGCTGGTAAGTTCAGGGTAATTGTAGATTTGCCACACAGCCCATCCAAGCAATGTGCTGGTCTCAGAACTGAGGGCCTGGATTTGCCATCTAAGTGGGTTTGATACACCTTTTCCATTAAAAGCTCATATATCTCCAAAGGGTGGAGTCTGTCCTGAGATGCATGCACATAACATTACAAATCCAGGGAAAAACATCTACTATGTAAGTGTAGGTGGGTTAGCTTCAAGCATTAAACTCCCAGAACAAATAAACAAGGGGGCAAATTTCACAAGAATTGCAAGCACCAAAAGAAAGAAGCAGAATTTGAAAGACCTTCCCATTTATGACTTACAAATTGTGACTGGTGTTATGCCCTGGAATGTGAATCTTACAAAACCATCAATGTGGTGGTTTCAAAAAAGCCTATCTGACTCCATGGTTGTGTCTTTGGCTTCTCACTTCCTAGCTGAACTAGCTCACTTCTGGTCCTCTGGGAGCAGAGCCTGGAGCCATTCACATGTCAGCTTTGCACACAGGTTTTCTGAAGTCTTCTGGGGTGGTTGTCAGAGCCATAGTGATTTGCCACATGAAACCCATGACGCTTTGTGAGACCCTTGGAAAAGGTGGAATGATTGCTTGTCTTCAAAGAGAGCTGAGCTAAGCCTTAGACTGAGTCCCAGGTGCCTCCAGCCAGACATTATTAGCACTTGTTAGGCATTATTATGGATAAAGAGATAGTTTCCTATAATATTGCAAGAAAGAGAAAAGTTGGGTAAGGTTCTAATTAAAGTTTAATGATTTTATTCTGGATTTCTATCACCACCTACAAATCTGGCCACCTGCTTTACAACTTGTTCATTTTGTTGGGTTTTTTGGAAGCATTTTTTGGGAAGATGCTCTTCACTTTTTTCTTCTAAGCTCTAGGCAGGCAACTCACCTTTCTCTTGTTCACATGAAAAGCACTTAACAGTAAATTTATTACAAAAGCCACTGCTATTGTTCTAACTTAATATTTGCAGAGGAAATGTAATTATGGCCAATGAGCAGATTAGTCCTTTTTTTAATCCCTAGTTTGTCTGATTAAGGTAGATAGAATTATAGGGAAGTGCCTTGTGAGTTAAACAGAAGACAAAACCATCTATTCTGCCCTGAAATGAATGGTTTGATTCACACAGGTTGTGTGGTACAGCTGCACTAACTGGTCACCTTTAAAATGTGTAGGTTTGTTGGAAATCAGATCTCTGCTATGTCCCCATTATGAATATTGAAGTATCTTTGAATCATTGTAGGAGATCTTACAGAAGGGGAATATGGTATTTATTTACATTTTATGCTCATTGTAGCCATCTGCACTGGTTCTTACAGATTTCATTCACTCTCAAGCAACAAGTTCTGTCCAGCCCCAATTACTTGTGTGCAACACAAGGGGTGATGCCTGTGAATTCTTTACTAACATCCCAGTTTTGGGGCATCTGTTTAATAATCTTTAACAATCAATGGTTGTTTTGTGATAATCCTTTGCTGCAGTCTCTCTTCCTGCCTGCCTGCAAGGGAGGAGAATGGGAGATATCTATCCTGCTGTCAGGGAGGAGGCTCTCCCTCAAGTGAGTTGTGTGTCCAGTGGTCTTAGCAATGGCTCAAATTATTGGTCCCAAATTTTTTTCTGGTGTCATTTGTTATAAATTCAAGCCATTCTTAGTCCCCCAGCTCTGCTATTTCTTCTGGCACTTCCATACACAGATTTTAGTCTGTACTAATCCCAGTATTTCTTTTACAAATCTCTGTGCTGATGACTGGTTCCTGCAGATGCCAGCTCTAGTTTTGAAGAGCCTCTTGGTTCTGCTCACAGAACATGGAAATGAAAGAGGGCCAAGACATCCCAGCAAATAGAATGAAAAAGAACTTGCTCACATTTCCCCACCAAAAGCAGACGTAAATTTCACATGTAGTAAGTAAACTTAATTCCAATTATTCATTGCCCATTATAATTCACATTGATGTAGAGTTGCCACTGCCTCTTGACCACTTGGCTCCTATTTCTTTCACAGCAGCTTGTCACCTTCCTCAGAGGCAAAGCATCTGGGCCACACCAACTCCATCCCATCCACCACCTTCTGCTCCACAGCACCTGGCCCTGATCTGCGGCTGTGTGAGTGTTTTAGGGGGCCTGGCTAGAGGTGAGGAGGTGCTGTGAGGGAATACAAACCCCTGGAGCCCCATGCCTTTGTGGCTACGTCTGCAGTTGCTGGCGGGCTGGCCGGGCTGTGTTCGTGGTGTGATGGGCACATCGTGTGGCCACAAAGGAGAAGTGCAGTTTCTGTTTGACCTTTTCCCCGAGCTAAATCCTACCACTCGGTCCAGCTGCGCAAACAAGTGGTAAAAGAACTCAAATAGCCCAGCTGCTAGCTCTGGACAACACACCCAACTCAGAACTTCCATGCTGACGTTAAAATACTTGTCACTCCAGTTTCCCCTCTGTTCTTCCTTAATCCTACCTTACATGTTTCCTTTGTCAGCTGCCACAGGTGTGCTTAAGTCGTATTTTCAGGTGGTTCTCCAAAGTCAGGAAGAAAAAGCAGCAGCTTCCTTTTTTAGGAAATATTCAGTAATAGTGCAGTTGGGATCTAGAGGAGCAATGGGAAGTGTGTAGGCTTCAGGCAAGTCTTCTCATGGCTTTATAAAGAAGTTTAAGCAACATGGCTGAGCTTGAACCTGCTTATGTAGGTATCACCAGAGCAGCTGTCCAGCTGAATGACTGGATTCCTTGGGAGCCTACTGTAGTTCCAGGACCATAAGTCACTGATTAGTGACATCAAATGTCAGAACAGAAAATCTGCAAGCCCTACCTGGAGAAGATGGTCTGGGAAAATGGAAAAATGCAGGGCTGAAATTCACAGCAACATTGGAAAAAGTGAGAGAGAGTCTGGGAAACAGAGGCTGGAAGGAATTAATCTAGATAAGAATAATTACCTGCACTTCTACTGGTGGGAAACAGTAGGTGAAGGAGCACGATCAGGAAGTTAGGGGCAGCCAGGAGCAGGAGTCCTGTGCTGTGAATAAGGCAGGTCCTGTTCCAGGGTGTGTAAGCAGGATCACAGCCTGGACTGCCACACCGGTTCTGCCTAAGTACAGCCAAGCCCATGCTGGAGCTTTGGATCAGTGCTTCAAAGAAATGTGGCCCAAAGAATGAGAATGAAGATGAGAACAGAGAGAATGGTCCAAGATGTGGAAATCCTGACCTCTGGGGAAAGGAAAAGGGTTGTTAGCCTTGAGAAGGACAGACACCTGCAAACACCTTTCAGAGAAGGGTTGGGCAGCCCAAAGAGAGTCCTGAGCAGTTTTGTATGAAGACTAATTAACATTGTTATCAGTCAGGGAACAGATAGGTTAGGTCCAAGCCCTGCATTTGCTGACGTCTCATCCATCCCAAACATTTGTGTTGTGAGACTGAAATTTGATGCTGAAGATAGTGCAGATGATATGCAAGAACATATGGTGAACCTCCAGGCTTCAGGTTTCATCCCAGAGAGCTGACTGTCTGGCTTGTAGCTTGAAATCCTTCAGGGTAGAAAGAAGTAACAAAGTGCCAAAGATGCTGGATAACTGCAGGTCACTGCAGATAGGGGCATATTAAAACCCTGACTACATACAGCTGGTGTTCATGATGGGTCCAGTTCTGTGCAAAAAACATACATATTCTCACCACAAAGGTAACTTCTCATATGTCAGAAGTACACTGCTTTCAAATCTAATCATCATAAGGAAGCTCTAGTTCATGTCATAGATATGGAGGTTACTGCTGAATCCTTGCATCCACAGATGCAGAGAAATCCATTGTCTTTGCTGGAAAACCCCAAGTTTGAAAGAACCCTGAGGTCTCAAATCAGCAAGAAAATATCCTTGTTATTCTTTGCCAGCCTTGAGTGAGTTTGGGTGGGAGTTTGGTTGGCTTGACCCGGTATTATAGATCAAATAAGCCAGTTTCTCTTCAGCAAAGTTCCTAACAGAGACAGCCAGATGCCAGCAGAAGAAAATCGGTATTGTCCCTCCGAATTTCTTAAATAACCTCTCCTTTAGATCACCAGCTGATTCCCCCCTTGTTTATTGACACTCACTCAGCCCAAGCCCAAGGGGAGGGGAAAGGTTTCTCAGCGCTTTGGCTGTTCCTGCAGACATCCTGGCACTTGTTTGATCGGGGGCGGAACAGGACGCAGACCTTTCCTGCCGGGGCCGCAGCCGGGCGCTATTCAGCGCCTAGAACAATGCCTGGCAGCTCCCGAGTCATTTACACCGGCTAAAAACAGCCCAGCCTGGGGATGAATCATGACCCATCCGTGTTTGCTTCCGCCTTTCCACTCAGAGGCCTGAAATCAGCACGGCCTCTCCTGGCAGGCAAGCGGCTCCCTGGAGAATGAGCAATAAACAACATTTTAAAGGGATTTTCTTTCACAAGGGCTTTGCCCGTGTGAAAGCTAATAAAAAGGCAACTCTAGAAAGTGTGCATCCGGGGCAGAGGGATGTGTGCAGCCTGCCGGAAGACTTGCTGTAACCTTCATCAAAGAAAACCCAAATACAGAAATATTACACTGGAACAGAGATGATCCTGGATTTTTCCTGGCTGTGAGTTCTTCTGAGAGCACCCACCATGTTGTACTGCAGCATTACAGCTCCGCTTCTTGAAGCAGCCCTGGAAAAAGTATTGCCACTGTGTTTCTCTAGGGAGAAAAAGTAAGATAGTCCCGGCTGTAAATGGGGCTGGCTACACTGGGTACAGCAGAATAAACCCAGTTCCTAGCCACTGGGAATCTGGCCCATAACACTGGGATGGCAGAGCTGGAGCGGGCTGCAGGGCCAAGCAGTGTGGCCAGGACCAAAGCACCAGCCAGGCACTTGGGATGCCTGTGCTGTTCCCCTCACCCTGCTGCCAAACTCGTAAGCAAATCCAGGATGTCTCTTTGGTCCTTCCTGGCCTAAAGCTGGGAACAATATTGTCCATAAAGCGCTTTATCAGACACTTGACCTCTAGAAAATCTCAACATTAGCTAAGAAATAATCTCCAGGAGCAGGTGACATGGACAAAAACCAGAATCAGCCAATGGACAGCAACAAGGAGAAAGGTTTGTATTTCTGCTTGACATGGGAACTTGTCACGATACGTCCACTCCACCAAGGAAGGGCGTGGCCAGGTACAAACCCCAGAGTAGCCTGCTTTAAAGTGTGGCTTGGGGATCTTCCCAGAGAGCTGCCCCGAGGGCCGGGCATGGCCGGCATCCCACAGGGATCACCCCTAGGGGAGGGAGGTCTTGCACCGGCACGGCGTCCTGCAGCTGTGCCCGGAGGACACCGGGATCCCTCGGCCGTGGCGCGGCTAGCGCAGGGCCCGTTCCAGTCGGTTTGCAGCGCGTGACGCTGCCAGGGCACAGCTCCGCCTCGGGCAGCTCGGCACGGGGGTACAGGGAAACACGCTGCTGGTGACACAAGCTCCTCAAGGGCGTCCCGGGATGCCCCTCGGGCTGGCGGCGCCCGGCGGGGCCCGGCCCAGGCCGTGAGGGGCCGGCCCGGCTCAGGGGGCG
>VZRH01001142.1:541235-561546 GCA_013397555.1 Urocynchramus pylzowi | reverse complement strand
TAATTTAAATTTCCTTTTATTTGAGTTTGCTGTTGATGCTCCCTTGGCTGATCTCTTTGATGGCACCAGCTGGGGGAGTACCAGCAAAACCACTCTGCTGACATCTCCCCGCTGCCAGCACCTTGGTTTGGGCTGGAGTTGCTGAAGGAGGCTGTGTTGGGTCTCCTTCATTTGGCTCACGGGTTATCCTGCAGCAGCTCCTCACTCAAGCCCAGTCAGTGCAAGTATTCCATTAATTAATTTCCTAAAGAGTTAATTTAATGAATTGAGGTAGAAGCTGCAGAGTTGAGCTCCAGGTTTGAGTTTTACAGCCTCCTACCTCCCTCTCTAACATTTTATAGCTGCTTCTTGCTTCTGGGTGGCTTCTGCTTCAAGGTTTTGGGTTTGTATCCTTAAAAAATGCTCAGCTTTCCACCCCAACAGCCTTCAGGGCTCAGCCACGCCAGGAGGTGCTTCATGTGCTAGTTAATGATGTCTCATTTGGGCCCAGTGACCCCAGGGTGCACAAAGTGTTGGGGACATTGGCCATCAGTGAAGGACTCCGGTGCCTGGTATAAAGCCCAGGTTTGTTCTTGGTGTGGCCAGGGCTGGAATGAGATTTCCCCTGTGTGTCGCATCCTCGGAAGCAGAAAATGCTGCTGAGATGTGAGGGTTTGCTCTTTCTGCCGTTCCACCTGGCGTACCAAGATGCTCCTTTATGAATTTTGGGGTCTCACCCCGATCATGCTTCAGCTCTTTTTTATTGGGCAAACCCAGTTTTTTGGCATGGAGACAAGGGGGGGACTCTGAGATGCCATTGCTGTGTGCTGTGTATTCCAGAGAGCCCGAGGCTCAGCATCGTCCAGCAGAAGGAGCTCTGTCCTGATGGCCGTGGATGTGGGAAAGTCACCTTCTGAGGAGTCACTGAGCGGGAAGGCCGAGGGCCATGGGAGGTGGGACAGCGCAGACACGGAGATGGACTTCCCAGAGCTGGCAGGGAGCCTGCGCCGGCTTTTAGGGACGGAGGAAGCCAAGCCCAGCCTGCAAGGGACGGAGGGTGTGGCAGTGAGCAGACACGGTCACGTGGCCACTGGTGTTACCCACGGAGGCTCCAGCTGCCACCCAGAAGTGTCTTCAGCATCTGCACCCAGATTTCCCAGATCAAGAGCAAACTCCTCAGGGAAAGGGTTGTTAGTGGACAGAGCTGCTGATGGTGGCCCTGTGCCTTGTCGAGTTGGCCAATGGTTCCTCTCCTCAGAAGAAGAGCAGGTGAGAGGGTTTGTACCTGCAGGTGTTGCTGCACCACCAGGAAGTCCCGGGAGAGGTGGGGACTTGTCAGGGCTGTCCCAGCAAGGGCTTTCCATCTCTCCCAGCCAGAGTGTGCCCACCCCTGCCCAGGCCAAGATGTGTGGTGGGGAAGGGCTTGGGCTCCAACACCCACGTTGTTGCTTCCATTCCATGTTGCCAGTGCAGAGCTGGGAACTTGCTCAAGACAGTGCACTTTAGATAAGCCTCTTGCTGCCAAATGACTCGTGCAGCTTCCCAAGCCCTTGAGATGCCTTTCCTTAGAAATAAGCCCTGCTCTGAGCAGCTGCAGGCCATCCCACAGATGGAACAGGGTTCCACTTCCAGCCTCAGCTCATGGCAGGTCCAGGGTTGGGCTTTTATCTCCATATCCCGGCACAAAGGACCCTTTTGTCTGGATGCTGTGCTTCATTTCATGCATGTCTCTCTCTCCCTTTCCTTTTCCATCCCGTCCTTGAGCAGGTGAAGGCATCGGCTGTTTGGGACCCGGTGTCCGGCCCTCCCAGCCGGCGCAGCTCTGCTGAGGAGAGCATCCTTGCTGGCAGCCGCCACGATGGCCGTCGGAAACAAAGTGTGGGAGCTCAGTCCCCGTGTCCTTCCACCCCAGAGCTCCTGCGGCCCCAAACCCCGCCCAGCCCCGAGAGCGCCCGGCGGAGCCGCTCCGTGCTGAGCCTCTCCGCTCTGTCCTCAGAAGGAAACGGCCCCTCCGAGGAGCCGTCCGGAAGCTTGCCAGCCAGCACGGATGTCCCTTCTGCGGCCACCACGGCTGCCCGGGACCTGTGCTGCCGATGGGAAGTGGAAGGCAGGGCCCTGCAGAGGCGGGAGCCCCCGGGCGCTCTGCTCGATTACTGCAGCACCATGGAGCGCATCCGGGAGATCTCCTCCTACCAAGCCGATTACTGGGCCTGTGCCATTCCGGATTCACTGCCCCCATCTCCGGACCGCAGCTCGCCCCACTGGGACCCCAACAAGGAGTACGAGGACTTGCTGGACTATGCTTACCCACTGAAGCCGAGGTACAAGCTGGGAAGGATACTGGAGCCTTTCCTCCATGACTCAGGAATAGGTCTGGACAGCTTTTCTACTTCTCCTGAGGGTATATCCAGGTCCACCAGCATCTACGGCCCAGCTGGGCAGGCTTGGGGAAGCAGAGAAAACGGTCTGTGGGAGTTTGTGGCCTCTGCAGAGAGATTCTCCACCCCGAGGCCTGGAAAAAGAGTCTGCTCAGGAGCTGGCTCGTACTTTGAACCTTCCCCTATTGCCAAAGCGTCATTTGCAAGGAGTGCTTCCTCTCACCTTTCCAGAGGCTTTGCTAAGGATGTAAGGGTGGAATCATCTGGGCCAAGCTCACCTGGGCACCCTGCTGCCGATGGGAGAAGCTGGGATACCAGAGGAAGCCCCTGCCCAAACTACACAGGGCAGGTGAAAAGCACCAGTAGGTTTTTACCCACCACAGGAATGCTCCCCCTGAGGAAGGAGTGGGAGAGTGATGAAGAATTTCTTTCCCTACCTCCAAGACTGAAGGAGCTGGAAAGGCTGGCTCAGTTTTTGTCCAATCTTTCCTTAACTATAAGGACGCCTGGGCATGGCCACCATAACCTTCCACACCACAGCACCAGCAAGCAGCCCCTTTCCTCTAGGTTGGCTCCTTTTGAAGAAGTGAGAGGCAGGGATGACAGAGGGAGTACTGAGAGTTATGCTGGGCTGTGGCAACACCGCAGGTCCCAAAAGCCCAGCTGGGAAAACACAGAATCGTCTGGCTGGATCCACAGGGATCCTCCCCGCGGGCTTCATCTACCAGCTGGTCTCAGGGACACATTGGATGGGATGTGCCTAAATGAACCACGGGTCAAGGGACATCCAAAGAAGAGCCAGCAGAGCGAGTCCCTTATCCAGTGTGTTAAGGTAGGCTGAGACCAGAAATAAAGTTTATTCTGGGAAGATCTTGTGTAAAATGTGCCTGTCTTTATGGCAGGATTAATTAAAGCTTCCCTCTCTGCATGATGTGTCCTGCCTGGCAGCTGGTGGTAATTTATGCAGGGGGCTCACCAGAGCAGATAATTCCTTCTGATGGAGCAAGAGCCCATCTTGCTTTCCCTGGGGCTCAGTGTCACAGGCCAGGCTGGGTGGAGATGTGGCATTCAGCTGAGTCCCCCAGCCCACCCGTCCTGCAGCGCTGCTGCACCGGGCAGGAGCTGCAGCAACTCTGAAGTGTTTCCTGATTATTTTGTGGAGTATTAAATTCATCCCAGCACTGTGCTCTCACCCTCCTCTCCATCTTCTTCCCACCCCAGTGCTGGGACAAATTTGGAAACGATGCTAGGCTGTTTGCACAGGAGTGTTATCATGCACATAGTTGCAAACTCATCCCCTCCTCTGGTATGGAAATAATTCTGTTGATTTAACAGTGTCTTCTCTGTATTTGTCATACCAAAGTGCAATGCCAGGGAAAAGCACTGCTTTATGGCAAACTCATGAGAAGCAGGAACAGGTCTTGATCCTGATTTTGGTGCCAGCAGGGGCCCCTGGATTTCATGCAGCATCTTACAAAAAATAATCCCTTACTGAGACACTTTAAAAATAAATGAAAGCACTTAATTGAACGAGACAATCCCTTGGGGAAAGCAGCTGCAAATTAACTGTATGGCTGTGGTGAGGAGGAGGAGGAGGAGGATGAGGATACCTCTTGGGCTAGGAGGTGGTGGAGGCCAACCTCTTCCTTCAGCCTGGGTGCTGCCAGCCTCCAAGCACCTTTCTGTGCAGACATTTCATGGTGGCCCTCAGTTCTTGCCACACAGTGAGTGCTGGAACTGTTCAGGAGTTTAAGTTAATTTTTCTTTTTTCCTGTTGACCCTTGGTTTCCCAAGCTTAGGGATGTCTGTGTGCTGGGATCAGAGAGGAACTGGGAACAGGTGCTTTGCAAAACACCACTGGCTCACCTTTTCATCTCCCTGCTCTGTCTCTGTTGCAGAAATAGATCCGTGACCCCTTTTTTATGCTTTGTTGAGCAGATGTTTTGCTGCCAGCTGGAAGAGCTGATCCGTTGGCTGTACACCGTGGTGGATGTCACCGGCAGCTGGGTGCCACCCTCGCCGGATGCCGAGAGCGTGTTGGCATCGCTGCACTGCTACCTGGTGGGTGTCACCCTTGCTCTGCTTCCTCCCCTCTCCTGTGCTGCAGGCAGCAAGCAGTGGGAAGCCAGGCATCTCTGGAATGGTCCAAGGTGCACTGGGTTTGCCAAGCCAAATTTGGGAGCACCAGGAACCTGCTTGGAGGAAACTGCTCCCTGGGCAACCTGCCACAGGTGTGTGTTTCAAAAACCCTTCTAAGAAACGCTGCTCTTCTCCTTGCCGTGCCAGGAGTTCAGGAAGGATGTGGCCGACCACCGGAGCCTGACTGAGAGTGTGCTGGAGAGGGGAGAAGCGCTCCTGGACTGCATGGCATCGAATTCACCAGGTGAGGAGGAGCATTGTGTGGGGCTGCTCATGGACACAGGTGATGCTGGCCAAGGCATCTGCCCCCCAAAATCCCTGGCCCAGCCTGGCCAGCACTGCAGCACACGCAGAGTGGTTGCTCTGGTGATTTAGAAGAAGGGATTTCTAAGGGGTGGGCTGTAGCTGCAGTCACCAAAGGTGCTTTAGAGGTCAAGTGCTGTATTATGGATGGGCTTTCTTGCACAGTTCCAAAGGTTTTCTTTAAGACCCCCCTATTTCTGCATCTTCATGATGAACCTGGAGCTTCCTGGGTCAGTCCCCACCCCCTGCAAATGCTGCATCACAGTGGGGATGGGATGAACAGCACACCACTGCTTTTTAACACTTGATTTCCTTCCAAAGTCTGCCTGGACGAGCAGAATTCTGAGCTCTGACAGACACTGCATGATCACATTCCTGTCACCTCCATTCAGGCGTTTTTGCTTTCCAGCCCTGAAAGACACGCTGGCTCTGATTGCCAGGCAGTCGGAGGAGCTTGAAAGCCACGCAGAGCACCTGTACAAGTCCATCCTGGCTGCTGTGGGCCCTGTGCGGGGCAAGGACGCGGGGCAGGACAAGGAGGGTGCAGCACACGGCTGCTCCCTGGGTAAGCAGGGGCAAACCACCCTTGCTGCAGCGGGCAAAGAGGGGAGGAAGCACAGGGAGAGAAATGCTTGAATTGGCAAACACCAAACATCAGGCTCCATTGTTATTTCCTTGATTCTGTTTGGAGAGCCTGAGAAGGCAGCAGGGAGACTCAAAATAGATGCCCCGGCGTGTTTAACCATGTCAGGGAAAGAGCAGTGCGGGTGAACCAGCTGATGAAACCCAAGAGCATGAGGGGAGGGATGGCAGCTCCGCAGGGACTGGGCAGGCAGGTCCCTGCCACTCAGGGCTGGGGGACGGCAGCAGTCCAGCACAGACACCTGCTCTCCCCAGATCCCTTGCACATCACAGGGGAAATGAGGAGGGAACACGTTTTGGTTTTGTATTTTCTCAGAAACATTCTGGTTGCTGTATAATGGGGAAAGGGAAGCAAGTGATTTCAGGTATAATACAGGGGCTAGAAAACTTGTTTGCTTATTTCTTGACCATCTCCCTTCAAAGAAAACTGGAGGCAAGTGTTTCAGGGGTGCCAGCCTCTTAGAAGAGAAAAACAGTGTCTTAAGTAGTGTTTGGTTTGTTGTGGTTTTTGAATTGCTGCCTCTTCCTGGCTGTACCCTGCCCACTGAGGTGGGTGAGTAGAGCATGGGGGTTTCTTTCTTTGTCAGACTGCAGGCAAAGCCAGCACCAAACACCTCATTTTATTTCAGGTGCTGCCTCTGTCAGACCTAGGCTGCGTTAGCCCATCTCAGGAGGGCCGAGAAGAATTGCAGCAAGCACCAAACCACCTCCGTCACGTCCCCAGAGATGCCAAAATCTGTGTCCCGTTGCCCACGGGGCTGATTTCAGCATGGGTTTGTGCCATGGCTTGAGAAAGGTGCCCTGTAAGGAGGTGTGCTGGGATGTCTAGAGTTGTGTAAGGAATGCACAGCTGGCCTTTTCTGGTTTGTTTTTTTGACATAGCTTCCCTTTTTTTATTGAAGTGGGCTGTTCTGTGTTAGCAAAACGTCAGGAACAGTTTTTTAACTCAGCAATCCATAGTGTGCCGTGCGCTCGCTAAGTAAAGCCGTGTGATTTTAATAGCCCTGTTCTCATGGTTTGTTTATGCTCGTCAAAAATAGGTGTGAGAAGCCAAGAAATAGCAACTCCTTCTGGTTCTTGGGAGCAAACTGAAGGCCTGTTTATAATTATCACTCCCTGCTGAAGCAGAGCCTACTTAACTTTCAGTTTTGTTATTCATAAACACAAAAGGCCGTAATACTGAATCCAAATAAAATAATAAACAAGTGAGTTCAGGCAGGGAGGAGCCAGGTTCTGTGTAACCTGCTGGTACCTGCTGCTGGCAGGAGCTGTGCTAGTGCTGAGCTGCTTTCCTGGGGTGAAGCTGTGCCTTCCCCCCTTCCAGCTACTGCAGTTAAATCACTGCTGAGAACATTAATCGAGGGTTTCCAAACCCTTTCTCCAACAGAAAAAGGGCAGCTCTGAAGCAGCATAATAAGGTAAGTGGCCAAAAAAAATTACAGAATGTTGGTACTTAGATTTAATTAACCTTTAACCTGAATGGCAATGATATACTCTGCACAAGAACACGATGACGTCCCATTCCTGTGAACAGAACACAGAGAAGTTTCTGTTCTGCACATGTAGAAGGTGAAAGCAAAGTTAAACTGAAGCAGTTACAGCAAATAATTCAGTGGGGTTTGTGGGGGATGTTTGATATTCTCCCGTCTTCTACATCCTTGGCTTGAAGGGCAAATTTTTTTGGCCCGTTGTGGCAAAAGTATTCAATATTTCAGCTCACAGGTAAGAAACAACAGTGCCTTTTCCCAGGAGTTTCAGGCCTGCTCTACCCTCATCACACAGCTCAGCCTGACAACCCCAGGCTTCAGCATGGAACAGCACCAGCCCAGTGACCCATTGGTGACTGAGGGGGAAACAAAGAACCACCAAACACCTGGTGTAGCCCAACTGGTTTTGCAATGCTTTTATTACTGTATATATTAACATTGGTTTGGATAGTATGTAGCAGGCATCTTGACATTGAAGTTCATTTGTGCACTCTCTGCAGGGAAGATGTTTTACCCTCAACACACCTCCTTCTGCTTCACTTCCTGATCTCAGCAGCACTCACTGCTCCTGAGGAGCAGCAGGTCACATTTATAATGAATTATACCAACAAGCACATCTCTACTAGAAAGCACATCACTTTATTGTGAAGGTCTCAAGTGGAAGAGTTCAACTTAACCATGACAATACTTTATGTATTACAATTGCCTGTTGATTTATGCAACTATGTTGAAGAAAGCTGTTAGCCAAAGTCACCCCCCCAAAAAAAAATCAGAGGCTATTTGCACCAGTTTTAGTTTATACCTCACAACATACCTAGGCTATATTTTTACTATCACAGGGTGTATTTACTACTAGGGGAATGTTACATGGTCTTTCAAACATGAGACTATTTACAGAATAGGCTGAACATTTGAGTTTAGATAAAGCTGAACAATTTTACATGTATAGGAAGTGTTATAGGCTAGCTTTCCTGTGGCTTTTAGCTAGACATCAGGCACTAATGATTTGATTAGCTCTGTACAAAGAATCACACACCATCCAAAACCTCTTGGCTGCTGGTTAGTTCCAAATTGTTTGAGAAAGCGCCTACTTTGAGCAACAGTTTGGTGGGGGCCTTGCTATCCCCATGTCACCCTCCTGGTGCCTCGCTGCAGAAGGGAACAGAAGCTAAGCTGTTGCACTAAGTCAGAAGATACTGATTAAAAGAGGATGGAATTAACAGTATATAGAAAAGACATAATATACTGGTAGAAAGTTATACCTCCTCAAGGTTTCACTGAAATCGTTCGTGTTAGGGAAATATTGTTCTCTCCACTGCTATGCAAAGCTGACAGGAATTCCCTACATCGAGTCCTTGAGAAATAAATTAAGTTCCAAGACTAAGTTAGGGAACTGTTGTACATTCAGAGTGCATTATGCCTCATGAACCTTGGCTGGGTGTTTCTGGTACAGCACTTGTGCCTTAAGCACCATGACAGCTCAGGCTTTGGGGCCACAGTCACTGGGTGAGTTGCAGGGAAGGTCTGAGAGCCATGGCTGCACACACAGATATGTTGTTTTGTGCACAATGCAAGCCTGATTTCCCCCTTAGCCATACAAATTAAGACAATATTTATCACCATACAGTTTGATATTACTTCCAATAAGTACAATATTTATTAAACATTTCTTCAGTTTTGTTACATATTGTGCAACAAATTACAATATTCTGCAGCCACAAATTATATGCAGAGTATGAAGAAACTATTAATCAGATAGTGTGATCTCTCCATTTATAATTCTACAAGAAGGAACTAGCAAATCAGATCTTACATATATCTTACTAAATTTTATGCATGGAAAGTGACAGACACTGTTGTGCTGTTTGATACAAAATGGCTAAACTTCATCTTCAGAAGACTAAACCTGACATCTAAACATGCCAATAGAAACATCAAAACAAAAATACATCCTAACCAACCACAGGAAACAGTCTGGTATCAGGAAAAGCAACAAGGATTACACGTTTATAAACCAGCACACAAAGGTTTAAAACAGTTCTGAAAATGAAGTTAGCTGTCTTGAGTCAAGGGAATAAAAAAAGTCAGTATTGACCATTTACAATCTCTGACCTTTGTGGAGACGGTAAGAATCTGTTGTAGTGCAGCTACATACAGTACAATTCAGGCAATTTTTTTTTTCACTTGGGTTCAGATTGCAAATTCATTGTTGTGAGACAAAAGGGGGGAGGCAAGTTTTAGCAGCAACCTCCACTAGACTGCTTGACTGGAGTGCTCTGAATTTTAACATTGGACTTCTCTGCACCACCAGCTGTCGCTCCCGGACCCATTCGTTTTTTAATCTCGGCAGCCATGGTCATGAAAGACTGTTCTACATTTGTGGCATTCTTTGCACTGGTTTCCAAAAACGGAATTCCAAGAGAATCTGCAAATTCCTGCAAATCGAGAAACAGTGAACAGTAAGCTCATACACAGGTTCATACCTCACCTCATTTCCTGGAGCACCACTGGATAACCAACCCCACACCCCATCTCCAGTCTGAGGATGAGTTGCAGGGCAGGAGGTCATTAAACTGCCCCCGTTTGTGGCACCAGGACACTTCCCTGCATGACAAACCAGAGCAGGGGCTCAGCCAAGCAAACATACCTTTGCTGTTGTATAGTCTACTACTTTCTTTGTGGTCAGATCACACTTGTTCCCCACCAACAACTTGTTGACGTTTTCACTGGCATAACGGTCTATTTCCTGCAGCCACTGCTTGACATTATTGAAAGACTCCTACGAGATAAGAGAACTGTAAGCAAGGCCCTTGATGAAGGGGAAAGTTCAGCACTATCCCTTTGGTCATGACCAGGAAAGCATATGAAGCACTGCAATTATCCATGTGATTCACAACCACGGGAGAGGACTCGCTAATGCTGCCCCACTCCCCTGATTGCCTCGGGACAGGCCCGTCACCACAGGGGCCATACAGCTCCTGTTGCCAGCCCTACACAATCAGTCCTTCCTGCACTCTTCCCCCTATTATTTTTCCCTGTTCCATATATTGAATATTCTACCTCTTCTACCATCTGGGGCTCTTCTTCCTCCTCTCATGGCAAGATAAGAGACATGGCACACAGCTGAAACCAGATGCATCCCACATATTTACTAAGCACCAAGGTGTTAGATGTAAGCCACCTTGTTATAGATATGCTGCAACAACCTCTGACTCCTGAAATGCTGGACTGTTCAGTTAGTGACTGAACACAAGTGTTCTTTTTCTATTAATTCAGGAAACCCTATACTTCCCAAGTGCCCTTCAAACAAATGCACCAGTTCTTCAGAGATCCTTTCAGAGAAAACACTGGCTCAGTTGTATCTTCCACACAGGCTGACAATTTTCTGTTCCAAATGCCGGTCTTTACTGCAGACCACAGTTCAAGTACATTCAGAAATCTTTCAACAACTTCCATCAGTAACTCAGATTTCCTGCTACCAAAGGCAGCGTAAGATGTACTCACACAGAACAATCAGTTACCTGCTCACCAAGTTTTAGGTTAAGCCTAAGATACAATTGCTTAGGAGCCACAAATCCCACTGCTCTCTTTATTTCTGTGTTTTATTTCTGCCAAACCAGAGGCAAACACATACATTTAGCTTGATAAGCCTTAACACAGCCTGTAGAACTCTGTCACTGTCTCCCTTAAGAGGTGCCCAGCTGTTAAATTCCCAATTTACTCATCAGCCTGGAGAAACCCTGCAGGCACAGGTTTGACACGTACCTGATCTGTAACATCATACACAACTATGATGCCATGAGCTCCTCTATAGTAACTGGAAGTGATAGTCCGAAACCGCTCCTGTCCCGCCGTGTCCCACTGCAAGACAAGCGACAGGGTCAGCTCCTGCAGCCTGGCTGAGCCAGTGCTCTACATCAGCTTCCAGAAACACAGCTCAACAGAGCAGCCATCCAACTACAAGCACATCCACGCCACAGCTGCAGCAGTGGCTCCCAAGCTGTATGCATCAAACAGGATTCGAGGAGATCACGTATTTTAACTGAGAATTACTCTTTGTAAGTACTTTTCTAAAGTGCTCATTTGTTTGGTTTCAGCCAAGTGTAGTCAAGAGATCTCTCTGGGGAAAACATTAAGCAGTTTTGACCCATGAAGAAGCCATGGTTCAGTGGTCAGAAGAGCAAACACAAGCCAGGACTTGAAAACCTGCTAGGAATAAGGTCAGAGAGCTGCAGGTCTCTAACATGACCACTCCCTTCAACTTCCTTGGCACACAGGCTTCAGCAAAGGTATTTAGAGACAACAACTCAAACCAAACTTGGTTCCCTTCTCCTGCTGGGAGAGTTAAGAAAGGACATAAGGTGCTTGACCTCTTCTCCCACCCAGGACGGGAGCAGGACTCACCCAAATATTTCTCTCCCTGGAGCTGTGTCAAGAACAGGGCTGGCTGTGTATTAAAAACAGATTTCACAGACAGATTTCAGCAGTGACAGCATTCCTAGTGGGCTGCTCTGTACTCAGGACAGTTACACTGGAGTCTGGAAGCTCAGGCTTCTGGCTGTAAGCTGGACTCTGGTCCACAGCACTGAATCCCTGAGTCATTGCCTTCAAGTCCTGAGAGCCTCTGCTTGAGCTGGAAGCAGTGGCTGGCAAGGATTGTCTGACCTTGCACAGATATTAGATTTCATCACACCAGTCACCCTTTTAGAGTGCTTCAAGATTAAAGAATTGCCAAGTCTCTTCCCCTGTTTATTCCAAGTGAAAGGCCAAAAGCATAACCAGAAAACACGACCCAGTGCTAAGGCAGCCAGGCCAGTTACAAGCCTTTGTGTCAGTTTTTCCATTCAGATCAATAAAAGCAGTTTCCAGCACTTAAGACAGTGCAGCCTGGTAGTAACAGCTGCTGTGGAATTCAGGCGTCTTGGACAACTGTGTGGTATTCCTGCACTTACACAAATCCTGGCAAGATTGAGCAGAACTATACCAGTTTTGATATGAGCACTCCAGCACACAATCTCCTCTTCCAGGCAAACAGCCTTGATAACAAGCACCCTTCTTTAAGAACAGGTAAGTCTTGCAAAAGCTGCCTCGCCTCTTGTAATAGGGAAAATACCCCTTGTATTTGAAAATATTTTAAAGTACAAAGATGACCACCAATAGCTATGGATGTAACTCTGTGCTCCAACAGACTGAAGCACACAGGAGAAATACTACTTACTATCTGAAGCTTGATTGTTTTCCCATCTAGTTCTATAGTTCTGATTTTGAAGTCCACACCAATCGTGCTGATGTAACTTTCTGTGTACGTGTCATCCTAGGAGAGAGAGAGAACGTAAGTCAAGCCAGCTGCACCTCTTCTGCAGTCACCTACTTCATTATGCACCAGTCAGGCAAAGGTACTTAATTTCCTTGTAAAACCAGCCTGATCTCTCATGGCAAAGTCCAGGAGGTGGCCAAGCATTTCCACAAGTATTTACTTTTCAAAAATTCTGCAGCTTTTAAAAGCACCAACCAGACCTGTGTTTCAAAAACCAGTCAAAAAAAGCCTCCTTTCTGGAAATCCAGTAGTGTCAAGTCCTTGTGAGCTGCAGTGTAAAAAACAGTCTTTTCTCATGTTGGCAGACTGAAGTGCTACTTAGAATAGCCACCAAAGTTATTGAAACACATCACATTTTTATTTTCCTTTGATGGTTTTTCATCTGTCATTTACACAGCAGCTACCTAGAACAAGTAAGTGAGAGGCTCTGTCTCAGTCACACAAGTGTCAGATCCTCTGCTGCTGTAGCTGGTTGCTAAGGCAGGTTAGAGTTACAGCTGGAGTACTCGTGCTGAGGCCTCTGCTCTGCAGCCTGTGTTGATACAGGAGGGAAAGCACTGCCTCAGCAGCTTGCAGGGACCTGACTGCAGTCTCCAACAGGCCTTAAGGCACACAGAAACTGCTGGGTCAGTCTTTGCTACCTTCTAGTGATTGTCAGCTTGTCAGCATGAAGGAAGTTTCTATTCCTAAAGTACCCAAAGATAGAACATCACATACAATGTACCACAAAAGGCTTTATGCAACCAGTAGGTATCACAAAAAGCAAGGAATTCCTCTGGGCTGTGAATGGAAGACATCTTAGGTAATACATCCAAGTAAGAATAAAGTATTAAGCCTTCAGAATGACATGACATTGATTTCCTTAACATTTCAATACTTCAAAGGATATGTCTGAAAAGCCTGCAGAAGTTTAACCTACAGCATCAAGAAAACACAGGTGTCGTATGCTGTGGTAATTCCTTATGTCAGGGTAAAACAGTTTAGTTGGAAGAACACATCTCAAAAGGAAAAGGCTACTCAGCTGAAGAAACATCAGATAACATAGCACAAACTTAAGCTGGCTATCAAAAAAGAATAGCTGGATTATTCACATGAAGCCAAAATTAATTCAAAAGTATCTGCAAGAGAAGCAGGCTGGACTGCTCTGGGAGTGCTGCTCCAGCTGTGGTGTCTCTTCCAACCCACTGCTTCCATACTGTGAGCAGAGCAGGTGACATCCTCCTACTGTTCATCCTGGTACCACCAGCAGCCATAATGGTTTAACTGAGGCTGTCTGTACACCCAGGTCACCAAGTGACAATAATAATACCAGGTACAACAGGCTTGTTCCCGAGGTGCCCAGAGGAACTGCTCAGGCTGTGAAAACGAAGCCATCATCTTGCAGCAGTGTCACACTCAAGTTTCTAAGTTCATGCCCCGTGTCCTGCTTCCCTTCCTCTCCTCCCATGGACACGTAAAGCTGCACTTTGGCACAGACAGAGATAAGAAGTTCACTGGACTTCAGCTTTTTCTATTAAGAGCTGTTGAACCCACTTTACATTTTCTTGTTGACAGGAAAACTAGAGCCAGAACACCTCACCAGCAATTTCAACATTCACTATAGAAAGCAGAAGCCCTTATTATTCCTAGATTATTATTGACATTACTTCTCTGACTAGACAACTGGTAGATCTTTCCACTGCAGATATCAAACTTCATCCAGCTGAAATGTTTTTATCAAGTAGTAACTGATCAAGGTCTGTACTCCTCATGCCTAAGGGCACATCCTCAGAATTCCTTCCATCCTCAGCATTCTACCGCCACTGTAATGATGGAAGTTACATTTAAGGTACCTTGTTCTCAAGTAACAGGAAAATTAGAATTAATCTTAGCTGGACATATTATTGATATTATTTCTTTCCAAATTAGTGAAACAATTACATCAGACAGACACAAGTTCAGAAGACAGGAGGAGTTTGCAATACTATACGTATTCTTTGGTATTACCAGGCCTGTCAGACATCAGCCCTGCTACCTGAAGGGAAGCTCTTGCTAAGTACCTCTTTTACATAGTTGCCAAGCATGATCACTTACTGCAAACCTAAGTAGAAGGCAAGATTTCCCAACACCGGAGTCTCCAATCAGAAGTAGCTTGAATAAATAGTCACTGCAGAAGGAAAAAAAAATTAGGTCACTTAATGAAAAACACTGTCAAGAATGAAGTTCCTTACAGCCAGTATATTATGACTTTTGAGAAGGGTAAATTAATTCACTGCTAGGGAAATCACCTACAACTCCAAGCTCCTCTATTCAGTTTAGAAATTCACAATTTACTTGGTACAGGAAGTGTGAGGCAGATGCTCTGAGCACAGCATTGTTGTGTGGAACTGTGCCTTGCTGGGAGGTTACTCTGAGGACAACAGAGGGACTATCAGCAGGAGTAGCACAGTCCTACCTCAGCCTTTGTGGTCTAGCTGAGATGAAAACCATGCTTTGCAACTGAGTGCAAGCCCCCTTGTTAGGCTGAGTAACTCAAGTAACATACAGGTGGTGGTAACAGCCTGCTGCCCTCCAGGGCCATTATCTTTGCTTCTCTGGACTAAGAGGTTTGATTCCATTGCCCACCTTCACCAACAGCAGGGAGGTGCCAAATGCAGCCATTTCTTTCCTCAGTTCAAGTTACTCATATTTAAGTTCCAGCAGAATGCAACAGCACAACTGAATATCCCCCTTCCCAACAGACTACCAGCAGTGACCAATACCACACCTGCCTTCCAGGAATTAAAGCAAAGCTGGAGTTACTTCCAGATGAGGATACATCTCTGGGGGATGTCACGTGTGGTATTAGAGATTTTTAAGATGCACTGGAAGAAGTGACAAATCTTGTGCTTAATGCTGACTTTCCCCAACATTAAAGAATAAGCATGGTGTCACCGACCAGCCTATATTTACACTTCAAAGAGTAGTGAAGATTTCACTGTTGGCAAAATATGAGGTTTTGTGTTAGTCCTAAGACTAATGGGGAAATTTTATGCTAGAGAACAAGTAACAGAAAAATAACAACCCACCACTTACACAAGTTATTTTGAGTCTCAAGTACTATACTAACTCATTCTCAGCTGACAACTCTTCGGCCCTGTAATGGCCCAGGACTAAGACCTGTTCTCACTTAAACACAACAGTTCAACAGCCATATTTTTATGCCCACTTAAGCAAGGAGAGAAAAGATTAAGGATATGTGGAGTGCCTGAAGTCCACTGTCCCCACCTATTATTCCCTAGAATCGCCACTGCCTCTGGCTGGCAGGAATCCAGCCAGGAAACTGCATCCATCCCCAGCTGATAACAGCCAAGTAGATGGCCAACCACGGCTTCTACCACTCCTCTGCCCAAGTGCCTCTCACCTGGCCAGGCCCAGGCTGCAGAACACACCCAGCTGGAACCTCCAGTCTCTGCAGCACTTCTGCCAAGCCTACAGAGGAGTCAGAAGTGCTAAATGTAGCAACTAATAACCCAATCCTTAAAAATGCAGCCTTTCCTAACAGTGTACAGCCAAAAGCACTAAAGGGATGAAAAAAAAAAGTCAAAGGATACCTAGCAGTTTAGAGTCACAGAATTCACCACTCCACCTGCCAAACCATGTGTACTAACACAAGGCAAGATGGCTTTAGGAGAATGACAATTAAACCAAACTGTTCAGGGGACCTAAGTTACATTACCCCACAACCCACACATCTCAGTAGGTTTGAGTTGGCTGAAGCACTACTACAGACCAGAAAACTCCTCACCCCCAATAATAGTTTGGTCCCCAAGAGCAGGAGAAAACTCTGTAACCTGGAGACCAAAGTAAAGTAGGAGGGCTCCAGGACCTGCTCCACTGTTACACCTATGCCTTGCCTTCTTCCCCACCACTGTGCCTCACCCTTCACTCAGCTCCTTCCAACTCCAGCAGGAAGTTTGTGTTGCTCAGTTCCCTAAAAACACAGAATTTTCAGCAATCCTGAAGTCAAATTATTACTTGCAGCTTGTAGCATGTTATAATCCCCTTGAGAATATTAACACAAGAATATTAGTACTGTATTGCCTTTAGTAAAATTAATGGAAAAAAAGTAACTCTTTCCTGGTAGAGGTGAGGCTTCAGCTGTGGGTCTGAGATCCACTTAAAAACCTCCACTTGCTTCCAAGAGTAATTCAGGTTCCCCCAGGCCCCAAACACGAAAACTGCTCCTCCTCTGTTACTCCTCATGCTAAGAGCAGCTCCCAGACAAAGCCACCCATTAAATCTCTCGCTCTTCAGCAGCAGACAAGAACAGTAACAGTGGGTACACAGAACAGATGTTAAGCTAACACAATAAGACCTCAGAAGCCTTAAATGCTGGATTTGATATCTTTGCTATTTAGCTGGCCCCTCACTTTGGGCTTCAGTATTTCCAGAATCACAGAGACCTACAGTGGGCTTAAGCCACCTGCCTCAGCCCCACCAAAACCAGCCAGCACCAGGTGCACAGCTAGAAACAGCCTTTACTGAGTTAGCTCTGTCTCTGACCTTAGAAATAGGTGTTGTGGCACAAAAACCTAATTTTGGTGGTAAGACTTTTATCAGTTTGGGAATAGTATAAGACTCTAGGAACTTAGGGTTCTAATTTTTTAGAACACTCCATATTCCAATATTATAGTGCCTTCCTTTCCAAGTACAGCTTAAAACTTTAAAGATACAGCTCCCAAGACCTTTGAAAATACAGCAGGTGCCAATTTAGGGCCATAAGAACCAAATGTGCAGTTTGTTAGTGTGATGCTTGAGACAGCTCTTGGGTACAGCAGCAGTTTAAATCAAATAAAATTTTAAAAAGCTATAAAAATTTGCAGAAACATATTTCTAGACTGAGCTACACCAATAGAATATTTGGGTAAAGGGGTTCAACTGTAGCAATGCATCCAACAAGCCACACAAGTTATTTGGTATTTACTCCTGCAGAGCCACACAAACACTTTGAAGCCACTGAATTTTGCTCTTTAAACCTGGAAACTTAAAACTCATCAGCTCCTCTGGTTTAGGGAGCCTTCATGAAGCTGGCTGAGCTATGCAGTACAGCCCTCTCCACACTCCTTGGGAGACAGTGGGAATTCAGGTTAATCATTCAATTATTTCTCACCATTTACATAAGCCAGTCATACTTGGGTTGTTTAAAAGAGCACACTGGAAGAGCATGTGCAGCAGGGCAGGTGGGTACTGTGAGTAAGAGTGAGGCTTTCAAATCCTCCCCATGACTTCCTCTTGCCAGAGAGATAAAGGACAAAGATGTTAAATCTAACTGCCTCTTGCCAAAAAAGAAAAAAAAAGGCACCTCTAAATCAAGCTGTGGACAGACCAGGCCAAAGGTGTGAGGAACAAGGGACCTGTGGGCCTCTATGTATTGCTGTTTATCTAATTTATATAAGGAGGCATGTGGGGATTTTTTAAATGCCAGGAAGGTTTTATGCCAAAACAGACAAGCTAGGCAGTCACCTGTCTGCAACAAGGCACCACTGGAATTGGCTTTAATCGGTGATGTCAGCTGCAGGTTTACTGTAAACAGGTACTCACAGCAGCCTCAACCCCCACTCTTTGTTCTACCACTCCAGAAATTTTGAAGAGGTGCATGACTGTCACTCTGATTGCACTCTGTTTGTGTAAGTAAACAGAACCCAGAAGACACGCTGCCACTTTGCATGGCAGATTGCTGTTTAGAAAGGTTAGAACACAAACACTTTCAGATGATTTCAGCAATCTAGGCTGTCACTCAATTGTCATCTACCAACCACCATCACCCAAGACTGAAACCCACCTCACTGGTATTCCTAAACACTTCTGAAGAACGCAGAAAGAACCCCCCCCTAGATTTGCTCCAAAACCCACTGAGTTTCCTCATCTGTGCTGGAAGGTATCTAGAACAAGATCCAGGCAGAGCACTGATCTGATCAAGAGGAACTCCTGATCCCACCCGGCTGCTCTGGAGCGGGCACCCCAGCAGCGTGTTTATGCTACATGCCAGCTGCAGAAGGGCAGGAAATGCTGAACCTGACATGATCTAGTCACAACAGAGTCAATATTGACATTCTGCTCACTCAAACACTGGCAGGGAGGGAGGAACAGAGGGAACAAACCCCAGTGCTGGGTGGGCAGGTGTTTTCAGAATTTAGCTTCCAAACACTAATTTTATTATCACATCCACCCCTCTTCAGCTCCTTCACTCAATCTAAAAACTAACAGTCCACTCGGCTGCCCCACAGCCCTGAAGCCTCAAGGAAGCTCCCAGAAGCACAGCTCCCCTTCAAATCTTTGCATGAGCAGGACCTAACTCTGCACCTTTATGAGGAAAGCTGAAGGAAATAGGTGTTTAGTTAGAAATTTTAACTAGCTATCCCACTGACTTCTGATGGAGTTCTGGCATGCCCAGGAGAGAGGATTTGGGGCTGCAGCCTGATCTGAAGCTGTGATAGGGAAGTGAGAATGTGTTCTATTATAGGCAAAGCACTTCTGAGAGGACTAATGGATATATCTCTTACAGGGAACAAAAGGAGCAATGTCATAATCCCCTAAATCTTATTCCTGTTTGAACAGGGATCCAAGTACACACATCACACTAACAGGTATTTTCTGTCCATGTCACCACACCCTTCCCATCTCCTCCCCTCATCCTGCCGACGCCGCCCTCTCAGGAAGTGGCAATTTAACACTTCGAGTTAATCTCCAACTCCAGCTTTTCCTCTTTGTTTCACTTTCAAGAACTGGGCTGTGCTCACCACCAGGACCAAGCATTCTTCACTGAGAATGAGTCTCTGAAAACACTGTCCTCAGCACTCAGTACCCCGCTGCAGGGAACCACCCTCTGCATCAATCTACAGGGCTGACAGACTGCAAGAAAGGCAAAAAAAAAAAAAGTAAATTTGAGTTTAACTCTTGAGAGCCATTAGGCCCACGGGGCACCAGCAGTTTGTTGGTTCTTCATCCACTGCCCACCTCCAGCTACTGTTTTGGTGTTTTCCAAAGCTACATGAGCAAGTTTGTGATGTAATCTTGCCAAGATGTAACTCGAGTTCCTGGCTGTACCTCCTGGGTGTCACCAACTCCCCCACTAGCTGATGACTACTTGTTTGCTCCTCAGGTGATTTTAATGGACTCCAACCCCACTGACATAAGTGGAGAGCACAGGAGGCACGGCCACACAAGTCAGGAGCCTCAGCTGAGAGGACAAACTTGTGGGTGTCTTCCAAGAGCAGAGTCCATGGATACCCAGAGCAGCAATGTCACGCCACACGTGCATTTCAGTGCCAGAGCCACTCCAGTGACAGTAGATGGGACAGACGCTTCACCACCCCTAACTGGGGTGCCAGAAAAGCCAGCATCAGTGAAAGGATCCTAAACACACCCTAAAAGGCTGAAGGGTTGGAAGCGCAGCAGCTGATTTTTTGAACTGCTTCTAAACTAAGCCTAAGTCCATCATCTAACTCACACTAGAAAGTCTTGAACAAAATAAAGTTTATCGTCCCCGACAGCCTGGTGGGCAGGACACAGCTCCCCGAGTTTCCAGAAGACAAACGACCCCTGGGCAGAGAGCTCAGACAGCCCGACTCCCGAGAAGGCCAACTGAAGAAAAAGGCCATACTCACGACCCTCCCAAAAATGCTTGTAAAGAAGCATTAGGCCATATGCACGACCCTCCCAAAAATCCCTCGTGTCGTCAGCAGGTTTTCTAAGCAAGTGCTATTTCAGCTGGAAACAGCCCCAAGAGCCTTCTATTATCAAGTCACAGCGTTGCAAAATCTACATAGGCAAGAAGTGTTTTGCAAGAGCCATGTGACACACACATGACTCGCAGCTAAAGCGAAGGGTGGACCCCTGGCTACGGAGCCGCCACGGCCGGGGGGATCGGCTTTCACAGGGCACCGGGGTCCCCCCGGTCACTTGTTGGAGCCAAGGCCCCGATGTGCATTCCCGAGGTTCGGGAAAATCGCCGCGGCTGCTCCCCACGGCGCCGCCGGGGCGGCGGATGCCGGTTCGCAGCGGGGACACCATTAACCCCCCCGGCCCCGCCGGGACCCACCCCC